>OY982567.1:25104713-25369944 GCA_963859945.1 Euplagia quadripunctaria | reverse complement strand
AAAGGCATTTTAGTGCAGACTAGACAGTGATCGGATGATCCTAAAGCAGCTCGTACCGAGACACTGTACTGTGCTGGGTGACTCGTCAGCAGAAGATCAAGCAGAGAGGGCGCTTGGCTTGCTATGTCTGGTATCCTGGTGGGCTGGCGTACCAGTTCGGTCAAATCATGTGTGAGAGCGAATTCATAGGCGGCTCGACCCGCATGATCATGTTTTGGAGGAGCCCAACCAATTCTCATGGTGGGCGTTGAAATCCCCCAAAAACACCAATTCGGCATTGGGAAACCGCTCCTGCGCATCGTCTACCGCCTGACTCAGATACTCAAAGAGTCGAGTTGCCTCGGTATTTCCTGTATAGGAGCGGTAGAGGCACACGAAAATTCGGCTAGAAAAGCCATGGTCTACGTGAAGCCAAAGTATAGAAAAGGATGGGTCCTCCAGGCAGCGCAGGCGGCGACAGCAAACATCCGCCCTAACAAACACGCACACCCCGGCTTTTGCGATGAAATTTTCTTCGAAAGTATAGCCAGGGTAAAGTAAGTAGGTCGTGTCGTCAGGGCGGCGTATTTGCGTCTCCGGTAGAAAGAGCATTGCTGGCCGTTCCGTCTCAAGGTGGTGGTGTATGGCATTGAAGTTTGTATGGAGTCCACGGATGTTTATGAACTCTACCTCAAATAGCGAGTTGGTGGGGAAAGAATTTGCCGCTGTGAAACCAGTATCACTAACTTGCGCTGCCATGGTACATTAAAGTAGAAGAAAAGGCGTGAAAAAAAATGAGGTGACAGTGCACGCAGCGGCGCATGACAAGGTGCAGGTTCTAGATTCATCAATGGATGTGTAGCATGGCGGTACCAAAAATTATATGTCTAATATTGACACGGTCACTATCAAATTTTGTTAGTTTTCAAATTAAGTGTCAATTAGATCTCGTGACTTTTTGCGGTAGAGGAACTGCTATGCGACATAACATGAAAAAAACGAGGCTTGGATTTTTTTCAAGTTGTGTTTTGATAGGATTTATATGTAATATATAATTGCTTTGGTTCAACCGTAAGATGATTACATAAATGCAAAGTCTAATAATCACTGCAAAGAACTGGAGAGAAATAATTTTCGGGAAATAGATCTGAATAATACATGAAAGTTTCTCATATTATTAGACAATAAAGCGGCTTGTTTATGCGTAATGGCAGCACCGATTGTTTTGGCATGCTATTACTTTTGATGTTCTTCGAATGGGGCGTTGTTGTCTAACAAAATCTGTTGAAGGGAAATAACAGAAAGAATTTTTTTATTCAATCTTACTAAGATTACCAATGAACGTATTTGATTTTTTAAAATAGTATGTAGCTTTGTTATTGCTCTTATCACTGGAGCCTTGTAAAATTCACTCGTTTGTGAAAAATCTATTGTTGGGTAATATATTATTATAGTTTTCCCTGTAAATAAAGAAAATAAAAAGAATTTTTGATGTGGTTAATAACATTATTTGGTTGTAACATTAGTCAATACAAATTTTTTTCACTTACTACTTAAGAAGTCCCGATTGAACGTATATTTTTTTAATTATTGTTGAATATTATTAGGCATTAAACAACACGGAATGACATTGATTGCTGTGCATCTACACTAATATTAAAAAGCTGAAGAGTTTATTTGTCGCGTTCGATGGAAAAATTATTTTAGTGTTGGATTGCCCTTTTATCGACGAAGGCTATAGGTTATATAACATCACGCTACGACCAATAGGAGCGGAGCATCGATAAGAAATGTTTCAAAAACGGTTAAAATTTATTTCTTTTGAGAGCTCTCTCTAACCCTCTCTCTCTTATGTGACGTAGATGAAGTTAGTAATATATTATCAAACGGAAATTAATCCATCGCTTATCTTAAAATAACTTGTAAAACCGTTTTCATGCAACTTACTAACGACATTTCCTTTGTTTCATCTTGCACATTAGTTCATAGCAGTATGTATGGTAGGATGAGTTACACACACACACACACACGACTTTATTTGTTATTAGGCCGCCGCTCGTTGATGTCAGTGGGTGCTCGTTCTGTTACATGATTCGTTGTGTAGCATGTTTGTGTGGTTTGTACGAATATATATGAAAAGAAGCAATAGATAAAATAAACTTTTATATAGATATTGTATCCTTCTCGACATTTGAGACAATATCACTAACTCAATGACATCAAACATACTGTAAACATCGATTTGTGGTTATTAGTATATGTATGGTTTACTTTTAGGCTGTCGTATTCGTTATAATCGTGAATTTAAGAATAAATATTTATGAACTCTCTGTAGTAATCACATTTGTATTTTTTTTAATCTTTATTGTTCTTACAAAAGAATTTTCACAACAGTGAGTTTGACGGCGCAACGATTATTTTAGTTGGCAACATTATTAATAAAGTGTCAGAAGTTAGGGACACTGACGCACCGAGGAGCGCTGGTGCGCGACGGATGACAGTTACGGTTCGGATAGGCCGCTGAAAAGACAGAATCCACGTGCTCTGTGGAGTGTCGTGATTTAAAGCTTGATTGAAGATATTTAATGATTATTCGGAGTATATTTTTGTGTTTTGATAAGTGTAGTAAAATTACTGTGTGAAAATCAAGTTTTTATCCTCCACGACCGCCATCTCACTTCTACCCGCAACATTTAACATGAACGCGCTCGATGTTTCCGAAAGACGAGGAGTTTCTACATCAGAAGTGGGATGTGCAGGGCAACAACTTGAGGAGAATAGCAGTGGCAGCAAAAATACTCATCAGACGAACCTGTTATATAACATGGAAATGTCGCTATCTCGATTGCTGGCGATCTCTCGACCGCAAGATACGAGCTCTAACACCACCGTGCGGCTGATTCAGTTTGAAACTGACAACGCGGTAAATGGTATACTGCACAAGCGCAAGCTTGATACCAGTGAAGCCTATAATGGTGATGTCAAAAAAAAACCCTACATGTGGAGACTCACTTCAATGGGTCTTCCCATCGCGACATCGATGTGGCACCGCATCAGTTTGTCCGGTGCGCAAGGGAGACAACGGAGCTGCAACAGTCAAGGAGGTGCACCTCTGTGAGCGCAAGTTAGCTGGGAGCGCACTAGACGTGCCATCTGGTGAGATCCTTTCTCTTTGATAGTGGGTCTGCTTGTTCTTTAGTGACTAGAAGTATGGCTAAAAGTGCCCAGGTACTTTGAGCAGTGACGTGGTTTACCATCCAAGGATAGGTAAAGGTAAAACGCAAAGGTAAAACTGATTGAAGGAACTGGCTCTTGGAGGCTGAGGTTCCGAATTACTATGCACAGGTATATGGTGTAGATCTACGAGTAAGCTGCAAGTGATTTAAGGAACTGGCTCTTGGAGGTCGAGGTTCCGAACTACTATGCAAAGGTATATATATAGATCTACGAGTAAGCTGCAAGTGATTTAAGGAACTGGCTCTTGGAGACCGAGGTTCCAAAATAGTATGCAGTTGGTCGTTTGACAAGTGAGGTCAGGAGCCTTGAGAGTAAGCGATGTGATCGCGTTGACAAATGCTGAAGGGTTGTCCGGTCCATGTCATCATAATGTTGATGGCTGTTGGTTGACGCCCATGTCAGTATAGTGAAATGGTTGGTCATAAGTGTTGTGGTGTTTTAACTGATCGAAGTGGTTGGCCATAAGTATTATGGTGATGTTAACTGATCGAAGGAACGCTGATGGGTTATCCGGGCCACGTTATCATTGGAGATGTTAACTGGTTTGAAGGGATGCCTATGTCGATTGTCCGGTTCAGTTCGTCAAGTCAAAGACGACTCATCCTGATCGGGTAGCTGTGTACTCAGTATGAGTGTGTGAGTCAGTGATGGACGAGCATTATCTACAGTACGTTTGGTGTTTACAGATTAATGGGAGAGTTGACACACGAGGACGGGGGAGTGTCAGTATGGCCGTGACGGCGCACCGATACAGAATCAAAATCAATCAAAGTTATTTATTTCAAGTAAACCCATTGTAGGTATGTTTGAATTGTCAGGAGGAGTCAGTCAGTATAAGTAGGTCATCAAGCTAGTTGCCTGTTCCAAAACGTAGATCCTATGGAGAAGAACAGGCAAGAAACTCCAAGGACACTCTTTTCCAACACGTTTTTTTTTTTAAGTTATTTGTTACATTGCTTATAAGCGTAATTTAATGTGAGGACAATGTAACATAAATTAATATTGTTGTAAAATGGAAAAGAAAATCACAGAGCTGCTAGGCGACATAGAAAATTAACACAATACTTGTGACTACACAGTTCTCACATGTACAAATCATTTTTTTTTTAAATAACAATAAGTAAAAAGCGTATCATAACTACAATGTCAGCAGTGTATAAAATAACACTAATGTTCTATAAAATTTACAATGTCAATAATATGAATAATCAAAATATCAACAAATCTCATTGACAGTGTGACTGTGGAGCAGGACCTGTATTTTGCCAAGCATTTTTATCATCTAAATAATGATCTAGTTTATAATATGCTCGTTTACATAGCGTGCGTTTTATACAAGTTTTAAATTTCTTCTCACTTAGTTGAAAATATTATCAGGCATTTTATTATAGAATTTAACGCAGTACCCCATAAAAGATGTTTGCACTTTTGCTAATCTAAATTTTAGTTGAACTAGTTTGTGTCCATCTCTAGTAACATAATTATGTCTTTCACGCCGTTTTGTAAAGAGATGATGATTTTTTGTAACATACATGATGTTTTCATAAATATATTGACAAGGCACCGTCAGGATATTAATTTCCTTAAATAGATCCTTAAAGGATTCGCGACTACCTGGATTATAAATGGCTCTGATAGATTATTTTAGTTGGAAACATTATAAATTAAGTGTCAAAAGTTAGGACACTAACGCAACACCGAGCGATGGTGCGCGACGGATGACAGTTACGGTTGGGATAGGCCGCTGAAAAGGCAGAATCGATTAGCATCTCGTAGGTGCACCCTGTGTTCTGTGGAGTGTCGTGATTTAAACCTTGATTGATGATGTCTAATGATTATTCAGAGTATATTTTTGTGTTTTAATAAGTGTAGTAAAATTACTGTGTGAAAATCACGTTTTTATTCTCCTCGCCTGCCAACTCATCTCTACCCGCCACATGAAACATGAACGCGCCCAATGTTCCGATAGACGAGGAGTTTTTACAAGTTTGTACTCATTATATCATATTATTGTTAGGTAAATTAGAAGCGGCGGTAAATATGTAGGCGATTGTAGACGTCGAACTTACGACCAAATTGATAACAAGTTATCAAACTTCTTATCAAACAAATAGTTAACAAAACTAATTTTAGATTAACAATTTGGTAGAGAGAGAGAGAGAGAGAGAGAGAGAGTGTGTGTGTGTGTGTGTGTGCTATTGAAGTATGATTGATATAATGTTAGGCGATGTATGTAAGAAGGGACTCTGTTTGGGAATAACAGTCTTGTCGAAGAAGCCACGCCGTTAATTTTTATTTTAATTGGTTACTATTTAAGTATATAATGTTGAGTTTTTTGTGTCCCTGATTGTAAATGTGAGTACTTAGAATATAAAACTGATGCTTAGCGAAGGTAGTTCTGTGCCGAGTGCCCTTAGGAAACTTCGTCCTCTTGTTGGGATAAGAGGGAAAGACGCTAGTGTGCCTCCTAAGAATGGACCGGAGGATATAAAGCTGTTGGACCGCTAGGACCTTACGTTCGAGGCATAAAGTAGTTGTAGGATAGCGGAAAGGTTTTCGAGACATAACTTTAAGTATAGCTCTCTGCGCTCTCTTCTCAACCAAGAATAGTTTCATACCCTATACATTCCAATGGTTCCCATTTAAAGAACATTTGGATCATGGGCTCTTGTAGAATTTATCTGCTTCCTTATTGGATTTGGTTTTGCAGGACGAATTTTAGATCGATTTCGAATGATTTACTTCTTCACACAGGGCACTTTTTGAATTTATTGGAATAGTAGCAGAATATCATTTTCTCAAAACATGATGTTCACAAAAAAACATAATCTCAAAACACTATAATCGCAAATCATCACATTCTCAAAACATCATATTAGTAAAATATCATAATCCCATAATACCACATTCGCAAAACACAACATTCTTATGATAGCACATCCAAAGTACAGTTATCAACAAAATCTAGAGTAAGGCATCGAGTCTATATCGTCTAAATAATTTTTTATGAAAGCATAAACAATAAAGCTTTTACTTTTAGTATAATTTAGTTGAATATAACTTTTATTTAATACTTTTAAATCAAATTAACAAACTTAGATTGATGGTTTAGCACTTCTTCCTTCAGCTGAATTAAACCGAATATCTATCTAATATATGAGAAAATCTGTTGTCATGAATGTATCCACTCTAGGTACATTATCAGACTTTGCTTTTATAAATCCTTTATCACACATAATTCACTCGATAAAATAAAATTTATTATAAATAATAATTTTATTTGCACTCAATTTCTGATATTATTTATCAATACATAATTATGTAGAAACCGTCGACCGTGTACTAATGTGGATTGACTTTAACATTTTGACGTCACAAGTAAGACGGCCAATCATGGTGCGTTTGGAGTCATGTGATTATTTTTTCAATTTTATGACTTGGCCCACTCTCGACAGGTGCTGGCTGATACGGGCGGCGATAACTCTCTCAAAGAGTTTCGCCACCTCGTCCAGCAGGCATATCGGTCGGAACGCCGAGGGAGAATCTGCGGCCCTGCCAGGTTTCTGGATAAGTACCAGCCTGGCTTCCTTCCAGCCGGCAGGGAATATGCTATTACGGAGGCAGCTGGTAAACAGCCGCCTCAGCCTATTCCCTAGGATCACCAAAGCGCACACCCATGCTCGGCCCGGGATCCCATCAGGGCCCGGGGCGGTGTTGCGGGTGGCGAGTCGCTTCACGGCTCGGCCCAGCTCTTCCTCTGTCTCGTCAAAGTCGTCGGACCACGTAACTGGTGCCGACGGCGACGGAGGGCGTGAGGGACTAACCCGGTACTCGGGGAAGAGGGTATCTACCACTCTTCGCACAAACTCCGGGTCCAAGGTCTGCGTCAGCGGCGGGACCCACGGTCTGAGCTTGCCCAGTACAATTTTGTAAGGGCGCCCCCATGGGTCCCTGTCCAGTCCCTCTATAAGCCCCTTCCAGGACCGAGCCTTGGCTTTTCTGCTATCGCAAAGCTAATGGCCTTAGCGGCAGCGCCGTACTCCCGCCTCACTTCAGCGATCTCCTTGGCTGTGGCTCGCCGTCGTCTTTGGGTTCTCTGAAATCGGCGACGGGCTCTTGAGCATGCTGTGCGAAGCTGCTCGAGTTCCGGTGTCCACCAGTACAGAGAACCTCTCCCACCCTTCGGCCTAACCCGTGGCATCGACGCGTCACAGACGTCAGTCATGATACCACGGAACCAAGCAGCCTGCGCTTCTGGATCGGACAAGACCTGTAGTTCCTCTTCCTCTGGCCAATCCGCGACGATGGCTGCGGCAACGAGCATATCTCGGTTCATCCGCTTGAGGGCCCATCGTCGCGGAGGGCCACTACTGCGGCGGTCCGGGCCTGCGCCCGGGCAGCGGATGGTCACATCAAATACGATGTGGCGGTGGTCCGACAAAGTGACCACCTCCTCCGCCACCCTCCATCCTGACACCTGGTCGATGATTGAGGAAGTCGCCCACGTCAGGTCGACGATTGACTCTCCCTGCCACCGCACACAGGTGCTGACCGAACCCCGGTTCAAAATGCCGAGGTTCAGTCCCGCCGCCCACTCAATGAGTGTATTTCCTCTTACGTTGTCCAGGCGATCATCCCACTGTATGGAGCGGGACGGGACAGGAAAATGCAAATGCAACTCCTAAGTCCGTCCAAGTACGCCTCGAATACGGGGAGGCCGCAGTTTGGAGATATGTAGCAGCCCACAATGACCATGGGGCCCCACTCTACTGCCACAAAACCCAGCCCTCTCTGCAGAAGAGTGCAGTGGAGACTGTTCTCCACCCCTGCCCAGTATATGGCGACGGTGCCGTCATCAGAACCAAACCACCGGGGGTGATCCGGGACGTAGTACGGCTCCGCCACCACCGCTAGGGCAACTGACTGCTCAGCCAGCGTTTGCATAAGCAGATCTTGCGCTGCGCGGCAGTGGTTTAGGTTGCCCTGCAGAACTTTCTGTGGGTGCGCGAATTTTAGGCCTCCATTGCCTCCTCTGCCGGATGGGTATCCGGCTCTGTCGGTCTTGTAGCCGGCGGTGACTGACTTATGCCAGTGTTCGCCAAGGCTGGGGCGGGGGTGATCTGTGGCCCCCTTTTCTTTCGGGGACGAGCTACTAGTGTTTCTACCCTGGCCGAGACCCAGCCCACTTGCACCCGTTTAGCGTTTGCAATTTTTCGTACCGCCGCAAGTGGGCAACGGACCCATGCCGTGCCTAGCCGCGATGGGGAAACACGGATGTCCCCGACTTTGACGTCAGAATTGAGACATCCTCCCGCCTTTGCTATGGCCTTGGCAACGTCGGCTTGGGTGATGGATTCCTCCAAGTCCATCACCCGTAGGTCTCCTGTCCTACACGGACGCGTAATAACGGCGTCTGTTGCGGACAACACCTCCCGTAGGCGTGCCGCTAATTTGTCTGCCAATGCGACGCTGCCCTCACCAGGGATCTGTAAGATCAGAGCCCCGGTCATGGCTCGCTTGGTGCGGAGTCCACCTGCAATGCCGAGATCACCAAGGCTAATGTTGGCCTTAGCGACCTCCATTAGCTTGGCTATCGTCGTCTCCGAGCCAGGTGGCACAGAGACACTGACAGCCGCAGCTGTGGGAGGCCGTGGCACAGCTGTTTTCTTCCCTTGGGGCGGCTGACGGGCGGTAGGATGCGCCGTCGACTGGGCCGTCCTTTCCGCAGCCCTGGCTTTGGTCTTTCGACCAAGGGCCAAGACCCAAGACTCACTCTCCGACGAGGCCGTTGGTTGTTGCTGCCTCGTTGTTGTTAGTGGAAGTGGTGCCGGTGCTGGTGTCTCCTGGGCAGCAGGCTGTGCTTGCTTTTTTTTCCTCCTCTTCTTCTTTTTTTGGCCGTTGGTCACCGCCGTCACTGCGCTTGGGGCCGTGATTGGAGGAGAAGTGACTCCTCCTAGGCGCTGTTCCCCTAGCATCATCGTCCGGACCTCGGCCAATACGCGGTCTATCAGGGCCGCGTATTGGTCCCGGCTCGGTTCAGGCTGAATCGCCGGCCCCCTACTACTTTTCGGAGACACGGCTCTACTGCTGCCGGTGGCCCCGCCGGATGCCACCTGAGTCTTTGGCTGTGGCATAGGGCCCCTGTGACGGAGCTTTTCTACCTCCTCTTGCAACGAGGCCATCTGGGACCGGAGCGCATCATTCTCACTCCGTAGCCTCTCTACTGCCTCTGTCAGGGCCGACGTGTCGGCTCTCCTAAAGAGTTCCGACACACCGGCCCTGATGTTGGTCATGGCTTCTTTGGCAGCGACTCTTTTGCTGCCCCTGAGGCCCTTCGTCCCTTGAAAAGACTTCTCGACCGCCGCTAGAGACTCCTGGATTTTGGAGTCAACATCGGCGGCGGGTTTGCTTTTCAGTTCCGCCACGACTTCCTCTGCACGGGACTTCTCCCCTCCTGAGGCAGATGGGGAGGTGAAGGGAGCCGCCGCGCCTTCGCGCTCCGTCTCCGTCCCCGTCCCCGTTTCACTCCCTCCGCTCTTCCTGGCATTTGCTGCGCCTCTTGGCCGCGCAACCTTGGTGGGCCGGCTTTCCTCCGCCGGGCCCTTCGGTTTGCGCTTACGGGCTTGGGACGACCGCGAGGACACAGAGAAAAATGACGAAGCGTCACTATCCTCTGAGTCCCCCCGCCGCCCTCCCATTCCTCGGCCTTCGGTAGGTTGTGAGATTGGGCGCTCGATCGTCTGCGCCCTCTTACCCCCTCTTCCTCGCTCACCCGACTGGGCGCGAGATGACGCTGGACTCGGCGTCCTGGGACGCACAAAACTAGGCGTGTGCGCCCCAATTGTTGTGCCCGGACTCGGACACCTCACGCGCGCTTGATCTAGTTCGGGAACTGAGTTTGAAAAAATATTTTTAATTTGTCATAACTTTTTAAAAACAACAAAAAAATAAACCATAGTTTTGTTACAAAACTTTTATGTGATCTTTCGATTTATGACAAGATTTTTTTTTTCAAAAACCTGGTCTGGATTTTTTATCCCTTTTGTTCTATCGTAGAAGTCTCCCAAAAAATAATCATAACATATATTAGTACATAATACATACCTATGTAGATGAGTCAAAGATGCGTTGAAGACTTCATCATAGCTTCAAAAGAATCTTGTGAAGAGGCAGTACGCCTGGCCACCAGGGCCCTTTCCTTTATGAGCCTCATGTTGAGGATTGGGGTCAGCTCAGTCCTCGTAAAACTCTGACCTTCCTCTTTCAGGAAAGTTTAAAATTATTGGTCGCTGCGCCCATAAATAGGAGAGTCTATTCATGGGCGCAGTATGGCAAACTGTTTTTGGTCGGGTCGGGTCGGCTTACCGAATCCCGCAGGTCAAGAACTAGTTTTCTGGCTCTCAGTATTTTGATAACAATAATAGTATTATGTGGGAGAGCCATGCTTCGGCACGTATGGGCCGGCTCGACTCCGCTCGTTACCACGGCCTCACAGAAAACTGGCCGTGAAGCAATGCTTGCATTGCATTTCGCCGCGTGAGTGAGGTTACCGGAGGCCCTAACCCTTCCCTCTCCCTTATTCCCGTCCTTCCCCTCTCCCCTCTTCCTACTCTTCCACCCTCCCCCTCTTCTCCTACTCCTAAAATCTTAAACACTTGTCACTCTCGAGTTGCAGGTGCCCATGGGCGGCGGTAGTCATTTACCATCAGGTGACCCGTCTGCTCGTTTGCACCCTATACCCCTAAAAAAAAAATAGTAATAATTATTATTTATTCATTTTTCAACTTATGAGCTAAAACCTAAACCTTTGTGCAGATCCCTTCTGGAATTCCTCAAGGATCTTTATTGGGCACTTTGTTGTTCATCATATTTATAAACGATATTAACTCTTGTTTCTCCCACTCTAAAATTATTTTGTATGCTGATGACATGAAAATTTTATGCCCCATTTCAAAGGTTAACGCGGTTAAGGTAAACGCTCCCCAAAATTACTGTTCTTACAAAAGTCAATGTGTCTGTTTTATTCTTTCATTTACTCATAGGTATAATGTAATAAAAGTTTCACTCGAATATCTTACACCATGAAGGTTTAATGTCAATTCAAAGTATAGATATATTAATATAAAACGGCAATTTCATACTTTAACCCCTATTATAATAAAAGTAGTCCAAGATCTATGTATAATATTTGATTCCAAACTGGACACTCATATTGAAAACATCATAAAAAGGCTAGTAGGGCCCTTAGATTTATATTAAAATTCTTTAAGATACTGTATTGCACCTTTGTTCGCAGTCACTTGGAGTACGCCTCGCAGGGATGGAATTCCCACTATAGTTTATACACAGACAGAATAGAACGTATTCAGAAACGCTTTTTACGATTTCTCCAGTACAAAACACGCAAATATACTTCCGGATACTTGTTGAGATGTAAAAAAATCCATATACTCCCGTTGTATGAACATAGACGTATCGCAGACTTGGTACATCTTTTTAAAATAGCAAATGGTATTATAGACTGTCCGGAGTTCTTAGGTACTTTAAGACTGAAAACAAGCCACGTCTTATTTCGGAAGCCTGACTTACTTTATATGCCGCGTGTAAGAACCACTTATAGACAAAACAGCCATATGATTCGTGTATGTAGAACATTTAATAAGCTTTCAGAGGAAATAGACGTCGATTTGTTTCCTACCACTATTTCTCATCTAAAAAGTATAATTAAGAAACATTTCACATTCTTTCACTGCAGTGTATTAATCAATTATTTATATACCCCGACTTAATATTGTTTTTACTCAAAACAATCACTAACTGTGAAAACGTTTAATTGGTTTTCATATAATTAGTTTCTTGTATATTTCAGTGTAAATAAAATCAATTTTCTCGATTGGAAACATAACACCTACGGTTTTCGCTGTAGCAAGTTGTAACTATGTATTAGTGTCGTGTCAACAATGTTGTTTATCGATAACCATTCACTGCAGTAGGTATATATGCATAAGACATTCCTCCAGCAAGACAAAGTGTTGATTGCGTTTCTCGTAATCCGTTTCGACAATTTGTTAGTGTAAGTTAGTAATGGGACGTGCGTAATGTACAGTGAAGAACATTAATGTCAGAAGTTGCAATGTTTTTTAATGTACACGATTGAACTTACGTTAATACGTAAGTTCAATCATAAAACATTTTGAAACAGAGAGATGCTTTTTTATGTGACAATTCATTTAAAAATGCATCTCTCTGTTTCAAAATGTTCACTATAAACTTTGTGGTGTGAAATATACATTTTATATAATTGGTAAAATAATTTGGTTCTTCCCTTTCATAATCGTTGTCCATAATTCATTGTTACGCATATATTTTGAACATCCGGCGTTCCCTCGCTTTGCAACAGGTGACATGTTCTTTAAATACAATACGGTGATCCTTATCATAGGTTATTTGATCATGGATTCGTGATCTAATTTACCGTCAGCAACTTGGTTGACTGAACTGGTTATAATTGAGCATGGACATAGTTTGCTACGCCCCTGTGCATGTGCTTAGACTATACCAGGTTAGAGGCAGGCTTCAATGCGGGTTTATGTTCGACTATACCTATTGTGGACATAGTTACGGAAATGATTTTCTTCACTATCGTATTCCAAGACAAGATCAGTAAGACTATGAATACCATTGGTACGAAATTCGTCGTCAACTGTTTACGTGTACATCGCTGCTTCTGAAGAATATTAATCACATGCCGCCAACGCCCTGGCGCCCTTGGACTTAATCATAAATCACACGTGACATAGGTCTTAATTTTAAAACTATTTCACGGGACTATCGCTCCTGCAATTATGTATTGCCGCCACCGCCGCAACCAACATTAATTTCATTTTTCTTAAGCCGAGTTTTAAAATAAGATTTGGTGAGAACGTTTATATATTATGTCAATTGCCGTTCGTTTATATAGACTGTTGAGTCTAATAGTCAAGAGTAGAACTTGACGGAGAAGCAGAATATTCCAATTTATACCATCACATGAACTCCTACAAGCGCATTTGTAAGTGGGCAGTTATTTCAAAGTGCACTTAACTACATAATTCGACAGATAGATTTACGAAGTCATATAATTCATGAAGCAATGCAAAATGTAATCGCTTTTATCTAGACACAAAAATCGGCATTTTTATCACTGACTGACTGACATATAGATCAAAAACCTAACCCACTTCCCGCTTTTATCGGTGTAGTTGATAACCACCATTCTTAGTATTGAACTTGGCTCCCATTCTCACATTTATGTTTTTGATAGGAAAATTTTACATTTTCTTTTATTTTTCACGGTATTTCCTTACTATAAATTTTGCAGCACTTAGAATTTTAGAATTTCCAGAAAGCTTTAATGAGTGTTGATTAAATTATTCTTAAAATAAAATAAAAGTGATTCATAAATCACAAGCACACCTTTTCGGTTTGATACTCGTTTGAAACGAGTTGTGTTCAATATGAAAGAAAAAGTAAGAAAATCAAAGAAAACTATCTTACGTCTTAACATGTTCAAATCTATTGAAGTTTTATTCAACGTTCAGTATAAAATATTTTACAGCCTTATTATATTTCCCGATATTTATAAGTTAAAAACTAAAAATGTAGGAACTGGTTATGACTTGCCATAATGTGTACTTAAGCGCCTAACACCTTGACTTACATGACATATTTTCTTTCTATCTCTTTACAATCATACTCTGCCTGAGACTGAATGCAGTAGGAACAGATGTGTGGATGTGCGTCAATGCATGCGAGTGGTCACAAGTAAGTTAATTGTGGTACACAATAGGTCCAACAAGAACCAAAGAACCTGTATTTCTGTATATAAACGAAGTATTTTATGTTTTGTAAGTACCTATTGTGTTCGATATCACGCCTCCATTTTGAAGTTTCATCGTAACAAAGCGTAAATTCTCAATAAAATTTGTTTTATCTGAGAACGGCAAGATCTTTTGTAGCAGCGTCCGCAACGCGCTGATCAAAATTTATCGATAACTAAACGAAACATAAGCGAAAAGCGGAAGAGAATGAGCCTCCTTGGAGAGCTCGCTCTATCCAAAGTATTATCTAGATATATATCAGTACCAGTCCCTTTTTATTCTGTATCTGGTAAAATTACTGGCTGCAGAATAAAAAGAACGTGTACAGACTAAAAAAGTAGCTTGATAACCAGCTCATTCGGAGCCTGTCTGTGGCTATAATACACCCTCTCCATGCAAAACTCTGAGAACAATATCTACAGAGCTATTTCCCCAGAGCCAGAAATATGCAGCTCTCTTTAAAATCAATTGAGGAATATCAATTGTATCTTGCATTTCGATTTAAAACTCATTTTTTTTCTTATTTAAAAACGGTGCCACATCGATTCTCAGATAAATTAGAAACATAAGTGAGCCCAAGGTTTCTAATTGGTACCAGTAGACTTCGACAAAACTAGTGTTTTATATAGTTGAACTGTAAAGAATGTCTGAAAAATATGGTCTAACTTTGTATTGAATAATTTAAAAGTAGAAACAGATAGGTACCTATCAGTTCCTCAAAGTGTTTCTCATCTCTCAAATCAAAACATAAATTAAAGTTAGTCACGATCTTGTTTCTCGTTGAAAGTGGTAGACTGATTAGGATGAAACACAGATCTATAGATTGTGTCATGGATCTGTAGTAGAACGAAACGTATTTAAAAAAAGTTAAGTATCTAGGACATTGAGAGCTGCCATTCTCTTGGATTCAAGACATTACATGTAAAACATCGGCACAGGAGTTTAATATTAAGGATTCTTGTAAATGTTTATAAAACATAGAAATAAACCTCTGAAGACTTCCAAGACGAGTTTTATTCAAAATATTACATGGCGCAGCCGAAAAGGAACTCTCATCGAGAAGATTAATACGGATTCACATGAGATAACCTACGCTTCACTGTATGGGTGCCCCCATACAGTGAAGCGTAGGTTATCTGCATATTTTTAACTACTAATGCCCTACAATACATGAAAATTAATAATATTAAATATGAGTCACAAAGATTCTGATGAGAACATAATAAGAATGGGTGCCGTTGAATACAGAATGCCGCAAGGAATCTGCCTTGATGACATTGATAATTGCTGGCCGCAATGGCAGCGTTTTAAACTTTCTTTTCGTAACTTCATACTGGCGGCGGGATTTGAAAGATTATCTGAAATTAGAAAAACAGCAATCCTTATTAACTGCATTGACCACCAAGCACAACATCTATATTTTAACGTGCTCAAGACCGACGGTAAAGAAAAATTGGAAAAAATAATTGAAATCTTTGAAGGCTACTTTAAGCCGAAGCAAAATGAAGTGATCAACAGATATAATTGGAACAAACGAAACCAAGAAGACTATATAAGTATTAGGAAACTGGCGGAGAATTGCAATTGCAAGAAAAAAGATCGGATGCTGCTGGACAAGATAGTCATCGGTGTTCGGGACCAGAGGATGCAGCAGAAGCTCCTCACACACAGGCATGTGTGGATGTTTGGATGTTTGTTCCTTTCTCATGCAAAAACTACAGAACCGATTGTTATGAAACTAGGTATGTAGATAGTTGGAGACCTAGATTAGTACATAGGCTACTTTTTATCCCGATATTCCCACGGCACTGGGACTTACCCTGGGTGCAGCTAGTGTTCTAATAAAATATTTACGCGTTAAAGCTTACTAAAATTAAAAACTCTATAGTTCTTAATCAGTATAGTCAGAATTGTAGAATTGTCACTATAGAGTATCTGATCCGTCATTAGAATGATCTCATTCGTGAATCTCGTGCTGTTGAAATAAGTTTTACAAGGTATAGCAATTAACATAACCAGCTTGTAATGACAGTGTCCCTTGCATTGATTCTCTCGTAGTTCTAAGAAAATAGATTGTGACAGATTGACTTAAATACACGTACACCGTGAAAATAGACTGGTTTCTTGGAGGTCTACAGTACTTAGGTAGCGAAGTAGACTACCGCCCGTTTAACTTTCCCGTAGGTGCACATACCTAAGCTTGTTAGGGAAAAATAAGGAAATGAGACTTTTGACATTCAGTGGGTGGGGAATACCTAATGTGACTACAGTAAGGTAACATATGGTTAGTTGTACCTACCTGAGAATGTAAAGGTAGACGTTGTGTACGCCGTACAAATCTTATCCCTTCGTCAAACTTGCGAAGCTCACACACTCAATTGTTATTGTTCTCCAAGTGATTGGCGACTATGTTTTCCTAGGACACAACTGCAAAGGTTAAAAAATATAAGGAGATTGTGGCCCACCCGCCGACAAATATCTCCCGGCAAAGATTTTGCTTGCTGGGGTTAATTTGAGGTAGAACGAGCATGAAACTTAGCTTCTCCAAGCCTAGTTTTATGTATAGTAGATTTGGACTTGAAATTGTGAAAATTAGAGTTATATTTGTGAACCCATGACATGTGTAAGCTAGTACAAAGTCTAAAAGAAGTTCTAGTGTAAGTATTTATTTAAGAAAGCTTTAAAGATGCATTTGTTAGAGTATGTACTACCAGCACGAATTTAACCTAAGTTTTATAGAAATGTGTTAATATCAACGTAATCAGACGCTTTCGAAAGATCGCAAAATACACAAATAACAGCTTGTGAATTTCTTCAGGTGCCAAAGAAGCGCTAGAAGGCAACACCTGCAGCAACAGTGGATCGAGCTTCAGTAAAACTAAATAGTTTCTCATGAAGCAAGCTATTAGCTTTGAAATGTGTTTCAAAAACTCAGGCACCAAATCAAATATTTGTCATTTCGTCCTTTCCAGCCAAATAGGGTGGGAGGGGGAGGGTGCACAAAGAGCTAGTTATCTCCATGTCCGGCGAATTTGTGGAAGGTCCCGTCACGTATCGCCGCTTCACTCGACGCTAATAGTTACAACTCACTTAGTACTGATCTTGATTAGATTCACCTGTCCCCGATTTCAGTATTCCACGCGATGACAACTTTCGATACACTTTTATTTACGAGTAAACAATAATTTTTTGTGCTTGGAAATAAATTCGTTTTATTTTGCTGTTATTTAGATCTTTAAGAAATGTTAAATCCCACCAAAAACATTTTCATGTAAAATGTTGCCAAGACGAGACCATATGGTTATCAGATCAAAAAAGTCAAAAAAGTTATCAGATCTCATGTAGAGCTAAGCTTCTAACTCTACACGCCCTAACTTTACAAGCCCTAACTTCATAAATTCTACTGGCCGTTTTGCTCCGTCACATGTAAGGTAACCGTAAAATGAAAAAAATATTTACTGTTCAGTATTTTTTTATTATACAATAGTTTTTGTAGTAACCTTTTTACCTGAATAAAGTTTTGACAAAGGAGGTTTAGATTCCTATTAACGTGCCAAGAAGTAACTAAGGTAGGACGGTAGGTAATACTAAGCAATTTCTGTTTGTTTCGGTATTAAACAGAAAACATCCACCCCTGCTTTGACCTAGAACAGGATTGTACTAGAAGAGAAAAATAAAATGAACTTATTTTATACCTAATTTAGAGAAAGATAAGATATGTTTTAAAACGCACACAAAGAATGATTGTAAATAGCACCTAATAGGACCACATAACATTTAGTAAAAGAAAACTAAAATCAAAGACCACATTGCTATGTATATCTGTTTATATAACTTATATTTCTTGTTCAATCGACACTCGTTGAAATGAGTCAAACAAATCCGTATGAAAAGTTATATTTCTAACTTAAACTCGCGCTTCAAGAGTTCACCATTCTGTGGGATCGGCAACTTGGTGTGTGTGCCGTGTGTGCGTTTTGCTTAATTCGCTCCTAAACAGATTTCACCACTGTTAGAACTATTACGTAATTATGAGTTTTGCAAGTATTAAGTATATGCAGTAAGTGGTTGAATTATTAGGGTCAATGTTATTTTACTATTCTGGCAATTTTCAAGTAGGTTTCACATGTAGTTTTCATAGGTAGTCACATATTGTAAGGCGATTTTCAATTCTTAGATTTCATTATTTATAAAAAATTAACACATGACTTACTATAAGTTTATACTAAGTCATTACAAAAAAGAGAAATAAAACTAAATAAAATTTTGGTATCGTTTGCCGAATAGAGCTTCTAATCATTGATCTGGTAATCTGATCTGGGCTTTCAATGCAGAGTTTTGCATATTTAATAAATTTACCTACGTAGTATTATATCACCACTTCCAGGCTATAGATCAGCAGCCGCCTTTATTGTGTTGAGTTCTTTAATTTACCACACAGATTTTGTTCTTGTCTGGTTATATACCAGACCAGGGTACGACAACGATATTTTCGACACAACTTTATGACAAAGTGTTTTGCATGAAAATATACTCCTTATCAACTTTGGTATTGTGTTACGTACTGGTCTAAAGACCAACCTTCGAGAACTCGCTTAGGCGAGTCTTGTTTCATGAGTCTTTTCACGCACTGAAGGCCCTTGAACAATATTACGAAACATGCCAAAACATCTCTTACATATTTGATTTTTTTTATATCTTTTAGTCGAAGTGAGACCATTCTCCCAGATGTTGTTAAACGAATAACTATTGTCTATATATACATCAGAGAATCATGCCCGTAAACAACCATTATTGTAAAAAGAATCACAAACAAATGTAACTAATATTTTATAAAGTTATCCATAATTGGTTCCAATCCGTAACATACTCCAGGGTTCTTTGTTCTATTGCTATCGCATAGAGCTCATAGCCTCAGTCTGGTACCATTTAATTATTAATCATTCAATTTGTCTTTGAACAACTAACTCCTGAAAACCACTAAAGTGTTTTTGCCCAAAATTTACAAAAAACACTTCAATCTTTTATACCGTCTCAGTTGTCTATAAAATGACCTTACGAATTTCATAAATGGCGTAGACCGCCACAGTTGATGCTCATAAAATATAATTATAATAATGCCAGAGCTTAATTCGCATTTTATTTAATGGAAAATGTCGTTTTCAATAGTAATTTCGAAAATATTGTGGCATGAATAATCTTTCATAATTATATGATAAAGTAATCGTTAACACGCTTCACCTGAACATAATCCTATTTCTGATCAAAAACAACAAACCATAAATGAAAATGGACGGCTTTACGCCTTTTATTTCAGTTGGTTTTTCTGTAAAATTTGAATACTTTCAAGATATAAACGAATTAAAAAAGAAAAGCTTTTGAATTCATTACGATCAGTCAGTAGTTTTCCAAATTTTGTTGTTAATAATAATTAAGACTGCGACAGTGGTTGGTGTGTAATTCTTTCACGCGTTTTTACGCGTCAACTGATAACCTGTAGAGTGGTAATCTATGTATTATCATCAGAGGAAAAATACACAGTTTCTCAGAAATAGTTAATTGGGTAGTGGAAAGATGTACGCGAGAGTGCCGAGATTAACTAATCTGACCTCATTGAAAATGTGATTTAATTATTTTAGTTAAATAGGTATTGAAGTAGTAAAATGAACTTTGCTTGGGCTACATTAGGGCAGCTTCCAGGTTCGTCGCTTGGATCGCCGAGTTCTGTGATGCAAATGGGCAAGTACGGCGCGGCGTACTGAGTGCCTCCTGAGATTCATTTGTAAGCGTTTAAATTGTGTCCCTCGACTCACTGTTACACTGACATTATTAAAAAGAATCCGACTTAACGGCGCGCTTCCTCCATTGTTACTGTATAAGTATTAGGTGCGAGTAGGTTACCGTTTATGTTTGCTTCTAGCCTTCAGATTGAGAAAGTCCTTTTAAACGGTATCAAACATTTATAGATTAAATTTGTTATTAATCTCTAGAGCTTAATGAGTTTCGGTGGCTGTCATCCCGTTTAATATTACTTTACTGCAAATGACGGGCTTTCATCTAAACCAACAGTATATATACAGAATGTTACAGAAATGTGTGGTCATATTTTAGGGTCGTATACTAGACCCCATAAATAACGTAAATCGCTAACAATTTTAGGAAAATTGGTGATTTTTAATACAGACATCCTAATTGGAAACTAGAAAATTCAACTTGAAAATTGACCGATAAAGGTAGTATTTTGTATAAGAGAGGGCTGACGTGAATGAAACTATGGGTATTTTATACCAAAGATGTCGATGAACTGTCCAAGAATAAAATAACATAATCATAGGCACGAAAATTCTTAATTTTATGTTGTTTGGAAATGTGCACCTTCACTAGGAAAAGCATTTTCCGATAACAATAATTTTTAATTTTTTTTTCAAGCTAAAGCAACTATTTATCGGCTACGCAAACCGCTCCCGTAATTTGACCACACTTTTGTAACACCCTGTTTAATGATCACCTGTGGCAAAGGGAAGGTTGTTAACAGTAAATAGCTCTGAAATCTTTTCCTAGTTTAGAGTAGTCGCGTACTCGTTTGGTGGCATACTTGTGGTAAACTGTTTTGTATGTCCCTAAAGTATATTTTTTTCGATTAATTACGGCAGGTTGCTGAGGTATTAACCTGGATATCCCTAACTCTCTGGACCTGATCATGGGACCATTGACATTTAACATTATTTACAAACACTATATTCGAAGCTTTATTCTATACACATCCTGCATAAACTAAACAAACGAGTAGGCGATGTGCCTAATCATAAGTGCTTACTAAATACTCCACTCATTTAAAAAGTTAGTGTTAAATCTTGTCGTTTTACGTTAATGGTGCCACCTTTTGGGTGAACTAAATTTACAACTCATTTACTATGCATGTACGCTACACTGTGAAGGTAGACTCCGGTATTATGATACACAATGGAACGATTTTATTTTTATTTACAACCGCCATTACTGGCGCCAAGTTGTTAGAAAACTCCACATCCCGAGGCACTCAACTGGCTCGAAGATCAATACGTTCAACATTTGAGACTTTAAAGCACATCGACACTCTCAGGATAAGATTTCTCGACGTAAGTATTATCACATTGTTGATGCATGTGTGAGTCGTTGTTCAGTCGCAACGTTAACTATATCTGCACAAAAATCCACATCGATTGTTTAGAGCCTCTTTCTGAAACAATGTTTTTTAGCAACTACTTATACTTTCGAGAGCGATTTATAGGCAATTACTTATAGGCAAAATTTTATCCATCTCCATTAACTAGCTAACGCTCACTCCTTTCGATTCTTTATTGGCCAAGTGTAATACACTGATTAAGCTTTTAGATGTTGTTTAAATATAGTTATCGTTGAAATCTATGTAGGTCAGTACTAGCGAAAGCAGAACTTGATACAAAAAGAAATATGAAAATGTAAGGTGCTAGCGCAATCCCCGCTGAAATGAAATCCGCCTTGGAAAAGTAGCCCCAATCTGCTGTTCGTTTGCGGTGAGTTTGTCATGTTCTGCAGCACAATAAATTATTAATACTGTTTAGGTTCTTATAGGGTGATAGCCCAGATATTACATTTAATGTTGTCATCGCCTCCACGCGGCGTTTGCTTGTTTAACGCTACGTAGTAAAAACAAGCTATTGTTTACACTCTCCAATCCATCCGTATGTATCCCTTTATTTCTAATCTAACGTCCCTTTCCCTTCCAATATACTCTTAATTTTCTTATCTTGAAGCCCCAAAGTCTTAGTATAGCATAATTTAGCTATGCACTGAGCATTATCATGGTGTAGTAATTTATACTAATTTGCAAGTTGTGTACAAAGAGTCTCTAAAGCGCAATGAACGTTGTATCGCACAACGTTTATTGCTACATCTGTTGTTACTCTAATAATTTACATAACGTCGAGTTCTTATAAACGTGTTTACAGCTTCAAATACAAGAGCTCTCTGAGTACTTATTCAGAAATGCTATTCTCATCGAAACGAAAGTCGGAAAAAAATACACATAAAGTTATACTGTGTAGAATGTGTGTGCAGGACACATGAGAATATTAGTGACAATGGCAATTATACGCTCACTTACGTGTAACATCACTATTCTTATGAATTGTGTTCGTGCAACGTTACTTCGAGTAATGCTAGTGAGAATATAATAGAATACAAATAAACTTTATTGTTCACGGAATTTCTTACGATTTTGCTATATTTTGGATTTGAATAATAAATAATAATGATAATAATTTATTTGCACTACATTGGTACTTAAGTAATTTAACTTAATTTAATATAATTAATTAAAACAGTGTAGTGTAGTAGAATTACATACAGAGCAGTGTAAATAGAACTTAGTCCAAAAGAAAAAAAAAATAAAAAAAAAAACACGTACACCAATTATAATGAAATTACAAGGAAATCGCAGAAACAATTTGTACAAGGGGCGGCCTTATCGCTAAAAGCAATTTTTTACAGGCAAGTGAGGAGTCTTTAAACGATACCTGACGACACATAAGTAACCTAGTCTGCCACAAAATACAGTGCAATTATCATTTTAACTGCTGCAGACTTTTGTACAGTACCGTTCTACACTTGACTATGAATAATTTATTTGACTCTGTGTTGTAACTTTGTGTCTCATTTGTTTCTCTGAGAGCAACTGTTCGAAATGAAACGAGATGGTTTCGAAAGTTTGATTTCTTACCTTGTTTTCTGTAACTTCGTTCCTAACAAATAAAAGAGCCCCAGTTTTAATGTCCAGCTATAAATGTGTTAAATTATTAAATATATATATGATAAATAGGTGTTATAAAATTAAAGTTAGAAAAATTCATTAACTTGGGAGCTAGTTCTAACAGATTTGTGCTTTGCTTTTAAATACCTTCGATATTGACTGGAAAATTGTGCACTTAAATTAATCGAGAAACATCCTTAGTTAAATGTGTACAGTCATTATATTTCTTAAACGTTGTTAAGAAAGGTACAATAAAGCATAATTAGTTACTATTATAATCAAGTAACTTACTAAAGTTAGTCAATACGTCGCCATTATCTAATAACAATAGGGAGCTGTATAATAATATACAGCGACCTATTGGTATTCTAAGCTATCCTATAGGCGTCCATTACACGCTCATGCAAGCGTCAATCACTTCCAAAAGTCATGATTGACGAATGTATGTGATTGATAAAATAATATCGACATTTAACGCTCACTCTGATTGACGTCAGAGAATTTGCAGAGAATACAGGTGTTCACTCAAGATTATATGGATATTCATAAAAGAAGCCTGTATTGCAATTTTGATTGTAATTTTGACTAAAACCTTAAAAAAGTGATCATTCTGCCATATTTTAGATGACATATTTTTTTCAGCTTTCTCCAGTAGTATGATCGAATGGTACTTATTTTCTTTTAAACATTCTCTAATGAAGCTTTTGATTAGTGGTCTTTTTTAAATTGATAACAACTTTGCTACATTTTAATTCCTAAAATCAAATTATCAAAATGAAAAGAACATAGATAGGTTATTCGTTAATTACCGTCTTGATTGTGGTAAAACTAACAGCAACATCTACCGTGTAATGGACGCCATAGACGTACCACACCATATATGTACCACAGTGAGTACATATATAGGGGTACGTATGTACCCGCTGTGGTTGCGTACTCGCTCCATTAGCTATTAGACGCGGAGATAAATCCATTTACCTAATTAATTCAAGTCCGGTTCGAGACTCTCTCCAATTATGCCGAAGTTTCTCATTTTGAATATTGTTGAGCCCGTGAATTTATTTTATTGGTTAATTCAATTATTTTAAAGTACAGAAGAGCAGTTTATGTTAAGGCGAGAAACAATTTTATCTTAACTGCAAATGAATCGCTTCTTTTCTGCACTCGAAAACTTATTAAGGCTATAATTTTGTTTGGTACTGACATAAGTATTTTCACGTAAAATACGTTCATACAGTCCACAAACAAAGTTGCTTCCATTAGCGTATCTGACAGATCGTGTCCTACTTCCACAGGATTGCGAAGTGATGCGTATCCTAATTGATTCTAATTTAAGCCCTACTCCAATATAACCTTATTTATGTGCTTCTATTGTTCCCCTTTTTGCTGTTTGTTATCCATCCGAGTAAATATGTGTGCTTTATATTCATATAAAGAGATTGTGTGCCCAATCTTTTTGTTTATGAAGTTTCTGGTCAATACAGTAAACTATTATAGAAGCACAAATAGAAATCCTTAAGATCAAATGAACTTACTCTAAAATTTCATGACATAATATTTACGATATCATAAAATAACAATTTAGACTGGTAAGAGCTTAGCGACGCCTCCATGAAGTGCGAGTTTTGGCAACTACCCCGCACTTGGTGTTCATTAATATTAATT
Organism: Euplagia quadripunctaria; assembly: GCA_963859945.1. Classification (NCBI taxonomy): domain Eukaryota; kingdom Metazoa; phylum Arthropoda; class Insecta; order Lepidoptera; family Erebidae; genus Euplagia; species Euplagia quadripunctaria. The sequence continues at coordinate 25,345,434 of OY982567.1, read as the reverse complement.
CGGGAAAGTTTAAAAACAATGAATACAGAAGAACCACAACTAAACAGCTAGCATTGCAAAGCATTACTTGTGTGAGTAGGGTCACGAAATCTTTTTAATTAATTGAGGGTCGACAAAGCTGCTCCGTATGTGAGATGTGTCAAGTTAAAGCGTAAGAGGTAGGTATGTACCCTCTGATGTAGCGAGTGTCTACTGGCACTAGAAACCGTTTTTGCGCGTCATGAACTCACTTGTAGCGGAGAATTTAAACTAAATTGCCGGGAAGTCACTAAATGTGTGATAAAATTTTTGTGCTCTACGTCGAGTGATGTAGTGTAAAATGAGACACGTCTTTGTACATTATATATCTACACAAGTATTTACTGTTCCTAAAATTTCACCGAATATCAAATAAATTAATTTAAATCAGGATATTACGACGTTCATAATGGCGCAACGATCAAATCTGTAGGTGACAAGCTTCCCGTGTCCGACGCCCTGTTTCTGGGATATTCCCTACTGCTGTGCTCCGGGTAGCCCATGTCACTCAATAAGATACGTGGTTTGACAGTGATTTTATTAACCATTGCATATGAATATCAGATGATATGATTCGGCTTCTAGGGATGATATTATATAAGATTGTTGTGCTATTGTGCTAATTAAATTTAATATTCTTCTTAGTTATCTTGTGATTGTGTTATGTGGGGCTGAGGCTGTGGCCACAGTTAGACACAGGCACAGCCAAGTTATAACTGACTTGCGGCAACTGCTATTTTTCTGTTGTTAACTAACATAAAAGTCAATTTTGTTTTCTTTTACACTCGACATTTAGAGCACTGAATGTACGTCAGAAAATTATTTAAACTATTGAGCAACAAAATTCAACGCGTGCCATATACCTAAATATCCTAAGCCTTGGTGTATTATCTCCGTCTATATTTATGTAATATGTGCATTAAGTACAGTGAAAGTAAACAAGACATAAGTGCGTCGCTAGGCGTGAGCCGTCTACCGGATAATACGAACAAATCCCTCGCGTGCCACCAACAGCTACGAAAGTGCCGCGCAGTTACAGCGCTAAAGCTGTTCGCACTGTATTCATTCACTTGAAATACAACGTACGCGGGTAATACTGGATGTTGTAGAGGAACCAGATGAACGGAGTTCATTTATATTTGATGTTTTGCAGTGTATTCCAAACTTTTGCGCTCCGATGATGAATGGTCCTGACGAAGTGCTGTTTCTTTCTCTTACGAACGTTTGGGTAAACAGTGTCCCAAATCTGTTTGTTGTCTTGATTACTTATTCATAACGTGTTATTGTCACGATTTTCCGTCACTGTGATTTTCAATATTGATTATGATACTATTGATAACGTTTCTGGTTAACGATGATTGAGTAAGCGTATTAATAGTATATATAATAAGTAAGAGTATTAAATATTAAAATAAATCCTGGATTAGTTATTTAGTACGTTATATCTCCGAATTACTTCCTTACAAACTATTCAATAACACTTTTTTTAAAATAACAATTATTTATTTGCATGAATATGAGTACAGGGTTGGAAAACATATAATAACAATGGTTTAAAGTTCGTCATATTCTACCACGCAACTTTTCGTCAGAAGCGGATACCTTCACAACATGTCATACATAAATTAATAACAATTCAATTTATTGGTCAAATATCGTCAACCATCGTCATCAATAACGGCCAGACCACATATTTTGACTAAGGTGTAGAGTTTGTGAAGTTAGGGCTTGTAGAGTTAGGGCGTGTAGAGTTAGAAGCTTGGCTCTACATGAGATCTGATAACTTTTTGACAGTGCGAGCCATATGGTCTCGTCTTGGTAGCATTTTACATGAAAATGTTTTTGGTGGGATTCTCTCTTTCTTGTTTACGTAGAGGGAGTGTTTGTAGCATTTTAAATTAAAATTCAGTAATGTGAATACTTATCCCATTACTGAATTTAAATTTAAAACGGGTTTGTCCTATAAAGTTGGTTGAGTTGAAAATATTTGCATGGAACTCTTAATATAATTTATGATTGAATTTCCATGAACCCGTTGTAAAAGTATAAACATGAGCGCGCGTGAAGTTTTAATTAAACAAGTTACATTAGTACTTAGCATTGCAAAACATCGCGCGGCGCCACTGACCGACCCGCCACGCGCCGTCGCCCTCGCAACACTATCCTCATCGCTTTGATGTACATATCTGGAAGTATTCTCTCAAAACATTTTTATCCTACTGTACAGAAAGATACAGTTGTTGGTTTTGTAAAGACTTTGACTGAACGTGCCTATTTAAGACGGATTGTTTAACTAAAAGAAATCCGCTGACATGTTTGTCTCTCGTTTTTTATTGTAAGTACCTATAGAGGAATTACTCGCATTTGTTTTATGGGATAGGCGGCAAACGAGCAGATGGGTCACCTCATGGTAAGTGACTACCGCCGCCCATGGGCACCTGCAACTCAAGAGTCACAAGCGCGTTGCTGGCCTTTTAGGTGGGGTAAGGGAAGGGGGGAAAAAGAGGGAGAGGCGGGAGAGGGAAGGGTTAGGGCCTCTGATAACATCACTAACTCGGCGAAACATTACGCAAGCATTGCTTCACTGCCGGTTTTCGTGAGGCCGTGGTATCACTGCCTCGCTACTACGCTGTGGCGACGATACTAATATATGTGTAGTCCACAAATAGTTGTCCCGAGTCTAGGTGATCTTTGTGTCCATTGTTTGAACGTTTCTAAAGCCCCCAACACAGAAATTATTCCGATTGCGGACAGCGTTTTCTGAAGTCTGGCATGACTTGGATTGGTTCAAATCGGTAGGCTCCCCACTATGTCTCGTGTAATTTGGCGTCATTAGCATTAGTTTCTGACCTGTCTAGCAGAAGAAAAATAAAAAAATTAAATGTGAAACATTGTTTCGTTAGGCATAAGTTAGCTTCAAGCTGAAATAAGTGGCGCATAGTCCCAATCACCCAGTGGTAGTGGCTAATAATATATAACAATAAAAATATCTGAATTCAGATCAAAAACGGAAAGGAAAGAAACTAGAATTTAGCGCCAAGTTCATCCATGTTACAGTCTAAATCTTATGGATGGTTTAATTTGGAGTTACCTAGTTTTCTGTTGCATAACTAGGTATACAATAAACTCATCAAGTTTACACGAAATTCATGTTTTATGACAAGTATTTTAAGACAAAATGTAGCCTATTTCACAAATATTCTGTTTATGTCAGTTCAGTAAGAGGTACAGTAATTGGTTTCACATTCACATTTCTGCTCTGTACAGTAATGCCGCCTTATTTCTCTCGTAAGCTTTCAGTACAAATTGAAACAACAACGAGGATCAAAAGGAATTGCAGTTTAAAGTTTGGTACTTGATAAATTGCACTTGAATGTATACAGGAGGCATCTTTCGTTTTCTCTATGTTCTTAAATACAATAATTGAAATAAAATATAATTATTTAGTCATCAAACTTTCGCAAAAAAAAAATTATGTAGCCCCTTGGAACACTTGTGAGTTATATCGATAATTTGACACTAAGAGGACGTTGATGATAATTATATGACAGTAGCCGTCCTGCACAGTTTCACCCGCGTCACTGCCCCGCTCCTAAGGGGCGTAGCGTGATCCAATACAGAAACAATTTTGCGAATTCAACTGGTAGTCCAGTGATTAACGTGTTTAAACAAACAAACAATCTGCCAGTCGGTCAATTCGTTAATTGCTGTGTATGTTAACCGTACTATTCTTGTCTTCTTAATATTTCAGCTTATGACATACTGCACTACATAACGACGCTGAGCAGGTATTTTTTATTGCACAACTTTTCTTAATTAAAATCTTTAAAAACATTAACTTCTAAGATATTTTTGCATAAGCGGACATAAGTTTCACATTGTCTACACTTTTTTTATTACATTTCGGGCAAACCAATTTTCTAATTAAATGTGTATTCATTTTTTGAAATTTAATTATATACACTTGTATAAAGTATCTAATTTAATAGGAAATCCATCACTCTGTTACAGTTTAAACTGTGGATTATTGCAGACAGCTTCCTTGACAACTGTAAACATCAAGTACTTACTTGCACATTGCATTGATGTAGTACAAAGAAAATTGTTTCTGCGCTCTAGAAGTGATCTTGACACGAATATTTTATCTCACAGCTAGAACATTTAATGGAAATAACGGCCGCGGACGTTGTATTTCAAAACCTTAGACATGGTGCCACCAGGGTTTAGAGAACCGGCGATATGATCTTTATTGCATTTATTAGTTTGTTTGTACCTAATATTTTAAAAATGTTCATAACTGATTGGTGACTCACAAGTATACATTTTCAATCATAAAAGGAAAAAAACGAATTTAAAACCACTATTTGCTTCTAATTGTGAAAGAGATGCTTGAAGTCAATAAAATACCGCCAATTGACGAGACCCTTAACGTGGGAGAGCCATGCTTCGGCACGTATGGGCGGGCTCGACTCCGCTCGATACCACGAGTTACAGGTGCCCATGGGCGGCGGTAGTCATTTACCATAAAAAAAAAAATATATATTTTCTAGATCTTCGATATTTTAAATCTATAAAGTAGTAATTTAAAGAAGATCAACATCGCAATTTTGCGTAATATAATGTAACAAAATCATCCGAAAATCAAGCTAAACAGTGGATGACGCCAGCTATGTGCTGATCAGTTCCTTGGATACTGTGCATCATTATCATCTCTGCCGTATAATATAGCCCTATATAATAGCACTACACAATTGACTATAGTAAGTATTACAAGTATCTGTACATTTTGTTGAATTTATGTAAAAGCTATTGGTCCAGTATTTGGTACAACGGAACATAAGGCTTAATAACAACAAAAATCTAGACTGGAACACCTTTTCAAGTATTTCTTGAAATTAATGTATTAATTTTGTTTGAAAGTCCGTAGGCTGAAAAGGTGAGGCCGTTGTAATGAATTCACTAAGAATTGATTACAATGGGCTCACCAGGCCTTTTTAAGCCTTCTGCGAAGAAATGAAAAAAGGTCTATTCAGTTAAAAATAGTCACAATCCGCCGTTATAAAATATTAAAAAGAAACATCAAACAATGTCTGCAGACCTAACCCACTCATCCCCTTCCGCTATCCCTCGCGACGGGCGTAATCAGTTAAAGCTATATGTATTCGTCATCTGTTGATATGTGTGGATAGGTCTAAATATTATGCTGCCGTACACACGAGACGTTGTACCCCGTGTTCAAGTCTGTCATCACTTTACCGCAGATCTTTTAATACTTTACTAGATCTCTGTAATTTACCAACGGTTGACTAATCAGCGTCAACTTATGAACATTAATTATAGCTTTGTAGTATCAATTTATTTATTCTCTTACGTAACTTTATGAAGCCTAAGTTAAGTATGATCTTATTATGTTTGCTTAGTATGGTTTGCTTATTATACGTTTTTAACCTCTGACATAAAAAGATATAAGATTAACGTGTCGGTGTATCTGTGGGTCTGTGTATATGTGTGTCAGTTTGTGGTATCATATGGATTCAGTTTCATTTTGTTTGAAAAGTGACTCGACCGTGAATGTTCTTAGATAAAATTCCAGAAAATCTGTTCATCCGTTTCAAGATCATACGCTTTTATTTTAATTAGTATTCAACCAAGTGATTTTCATTTCAACCCCGCAATGCAAAGCAATAGCGATACTTCATGGTTTAGCAGTTTGGTCAGTCTATTGTTGGCACTCTTGGCAGCCGGCGGGCCGCAGCTACCTATCTCATCTGTACTTTTTCTTTATACATATGATGATTAAATGCCAATGATTAAATGTATGTTGATAAATATTTTCTAAACAGGTTTGGGTCTTTACTATAGACATATTTGGATGTATCGTTTACGAGCTGCTAAAAATATCAAATTGCAACAACACGGAAGTGCACTTAGCGTGGTTTACTCTGGACATACGAGTATGGTCAGTATCAATGATTTGAGATCGTACCTACTGCTGCAACAAGTGCTGACTTTCATTGTCTATCTAGTATTGTATTCTGTAGATCTAATGTCTATATTAAAAGAAAAACTGTGGATGTATTAAATGTACATGGTATGTATATTTTCTCATAGCACTGTAGTTTAGTATAAATTAGTATCGCATGATGTCACGCACACATTGTACTCGCGTTAACTTTTTGAACGATCCACTATTGTAGTCTCTTTGGAATATATTCGAGTGAGGGGATTTCACAGGAGAAGATAACTGGATAGTTTGATCTAGAAGTGTGAGGTCAGTCTTCTGTAAAGAGTCTAACTCCATACTTGCAGCTTGTTTACTTGCATTATACAAGTGTTAAAACAGAGACGAAGACAGTTTTACAAGGAATTCAAAGAATAAGACTAATAGTATTATGTAATTTATTCATTAAGGGAATTGCCAAGAATGTTACGATACAGTTGATTGTCCTAACTACTTATTATTTTACGGTTTAACGTTTACTCACAAAGCGAAATTGTATACAGCGAAGAGAGGAATAAAGATTCGCAACCGTGCAGTGTCTGTGCCCATCAGTGGGACAGTCTCTATACGGAACCTGATATTACTACGGTTCGTCTGTTCACAACAGGGCCGCCGAACTACGGACGACGCTGATTATAAAAGAAGGTATTTTCAATAACTAATTATTTTAAGTAGGCGAAGCAGTGTTTTGAAGGCACACTTAAATATGGAGTGATATTTTGTAGAATATTTAATTAAATTCAACTGTACGCTAAGACGATGCACTTTGATAAGTTTAATTAAACATTCCGCTGTGTAACGCGCTTCGCCCACTATTAGTTGTTTTTAGTTCTCGACATTTAACATTTTTTTAAATAATCCAGAAAAGTTTTTTTAAAAGCATGTATATACTCATATTTTTGTAATCGATACCTATTAAACAGTAGCATTGATAAATTTTAAATGTTTTTTTGGATGTGATGTTCACTTTTGGGATACCTAACGGAAGAGAAAAGGTGTCACAAAATTGGTACGTTTGGTAGATTACATTTACTTTAAATGTTTTATTTATGAATTTTGACAAACCAGGAGCCAAAATTTTCCTAGTGTTTCTTCAATGTCAAATGCCTGCGGAAATTCGCAGCACCAATGATATCGCTAGTGAGTTGCCAGCCTTTTGTGGCTCTGAAGACTTTGAACCGTGAAGTTCCTTCCCGAGTTGGGCGACCGTACCATTTTTAGTGCTTTGTATTCAGCTTAGCAGGTCTTTGTCTTTGGACTTTACCATACATTTATACGGTTTGTGTATTTATACATAAATAACGAACATATAAATAAACTTGATTAAATTGAAAATCGGCACAAATCTTATAGTTTAAGCGAGACACAGCGTGGTCGGGTCATTATCTATATTATAAATAGATATTTTTTCTACTAAAATATACTATTTTTATTTATCCTGACATAGATAGATAGATAGATAGAATATTCTTTATAGTACATCATTAATAAAATACAGCTGAAAAAATAATTATCTTACAAACCAGAGTACAATGGGCGGTCTTATCGCTAAAAGCGATCTCTACCAGACAACCTTAGGATGGAGATAATATCAAAATTATTTAAATAAAAATAGTAATTAATGGGGTTCGAGATATTGACAAATACTTATATACATACATATACACATTCATACACATAAACAGTTACTTAGTGGAGATAGATAGCAATTTAGATCTTCGTTGTGGTAAAAAGTAGAATAATAGTATTATAGTGACAGATAATGTTGTTTGACCAAATTTTTAAAGGCTGTAAGGGTTTCAGCTTGCTGAATTTGTACCGGTAATGCGGTTCACAAACGAACGGACAGAACCATAAATGATTTATCAAAGAATAATCAAAGAAAAAAATACTTTATATTGAAAATCTTCTCATGTTGATCTTCATGAAACACTGAACACACGTACACATTCTAAATATGTGGTATCAATTAAAACATAATACGGTAACATTACACTTTACGTACCTTGTTTAACGAGCATGTCGCGCATTTGTTTCTATTGCTTTGAAATCCTTGGAGGTGTGATTATTCCAGCCCTTGGAGCTTTAATCACGTTGGTTCGCTTTACTGGGTTTAAAAATAGGATTACAATCCAAATTATACCCCATATTCGGAATAATATTCGGAACGTTCAGTTTCTATTCTAATGACACACAAAAAATACATTACGATTAACGTATTATATACATATAGAGTTTCCGTGGGTGGGTGTGATCGGCAAACTATGTTTATGATTAAACCAAGTTGTACAAATAAGCCCCCATTGACCGCGAAGCACGCGTTGCGTTATTATTTTAAACCAACTTACCTAACTAACATGATCAAATTTCAATTTATCCAAATGTAATATAATTTCATTATTTAATTTTAAATAGAAATGGATTGATATTGCTCCTCTTTCATTTTCTATTGATCGAATAAAGCACAATGTATTGCGATTTTTCTAAATTTAGGAACAGAATATATGATTATAAGTAAATTAAAAAACCTTAAAACCTATTTAAAGACTTCGTGAATAAAGTGATAATTAATCTTTCATAACAAGTTTCTACCATAAAAATTAAATGGTTACATTTGTGACAGTCATAAGAATTGTAATAGCTCTCAACTTTATCTATCTGTCTAATCTATCTTTATTATCAGTTTTGTAAAAGGTATATGTATATCTCTTAGTAAGTTCAATTCAAAGTTTAAAAGTTTTGTGGTTTTTCTTTTATTACAGGTAAACTACATTTTGTCGCCAACTCCGGTTATTGGTCTAGAAGAATTGAATATATTCTCAAAGTGATAATTTTTCAATTAAAGAATAACAAACTTTACGTTTCAGTCTACTACACTGACTGAGTATCGTTATATTAGGAAGTTGTTTGATTCGAAAGCGACATTAAATATTTTATAACGTCCTGAGGATTGATTACTTAACCATTATAACTGTGTTCTTAATGTGCGAATGTAACGGGTCAAAATTGATCAATCATCAGTTAATTAACAAGTTATAGGTCTCCACAGTCAGAACCAAGTTAGGAGAGGACTTGAGCAACTACTAATAAAGAGCAATGTTGTATTAACCTGGAATATGTTCAGTACCACTCAATCAATTTGTGTGAATAAATGTCACTGAGCAAATTATAAACTATTGTATTATTTCGAAGATAACGCAATGTTATGGAAGATGTACAACAGAGGATCAGCATGAGCAAATTTCATAAGCAACGGATACCCACAAACAGAAGTCAAATAAGTCAAGTCAAATATTTTTATTTCGTAAAATTCTTTTAAAATTGTTTGTAAACGTCTTTTTTTAATTATAGATTAACACACGCAGAGTCACCGCAACAATTAGTTGCTATGTAGGTTAGGTGAGTATTTTGAGTGGAATATATCAATATATCCAACCAGTGCACTTATCAACAACAACTGAGACGCATTTAGTAGCCACTTCATTTACAATAGGTAGATATAGTGTCATTATAGTAACCAAGCAGCATGTAATTTATCTTCATAGAACAACTTCTTAACCCAGTTAGGTATCTGTTTTGTCCACAATGACGGCTAACAGTGGCCGGTATCCGTGGTCCGAACAGCTCCAAAACTCATCTCGTCTCGGCAGTAAAGAGATACGAATGCTTGACATTTATCTCTAACTATTAAAGTTACTTAGTATTAGTTAAGGCGTGCAACAAACAAACGTACATTCGCATTTATATATAACATTAGTTAGGACAGGTGATTATTACCGATACGAGTATCCTACTTTTCTCCGGATGTGGATACAAGGACATAACAATAAAAAGTGTCTGTAATATTTTTATATAGTACAAATAAATATAACGTGTGGCTTGGTGGAAATCTGAAAATAACTAATACGCTTAGCCGACATAAGCTTGTGTGCAATAACAGAGGCGTGCACCGCGATACGCTATTAGGTAACAAGTAATAGAGATAAAACAATATTGGAAGCTGCAGAAGCAAGCTGCTCGAACCTGCCTCGGAGCCATTGTGTTTACAAATGATAGGACGAGGCGAGTCGTCGCGACTGGGTTAATACTTTGCGCCTTTGAATAACTAACAAAAGTTTATTATATTTGATGTGATTATTTAAACTAATTAGTAGTAGTAATGACTGAGGCAGTAGCAAAACTCAAGACTAAGAGAGCTTGCTTAGACTTAGGTGGTTGTGGCAATTACATTTTTCTATTTATTACTCTATTATCATAAACAAGCATTTCTAGGCATTTGCCTAGATTATTCTAAAAATCCTATAAACATACTACAAGATATATATAGAGAGATTTTATTTTATAAATTGGAAAAAACTATTGCCAAATATGCTCTAGTAATTTTAAACAAATCCAAGTTTTAATGAGTAGCGTCAAAGTGGCCCTGTATAATAAATCATATAATGAAGTCGGCGCTTAGATCGTGTGACGTAGTTGCTCGGTCACGCTCTCCGTCCCGCGATGCGCCGCCCGGCGCGTTCCACGGGGACTTAAGACTTTGTGTACCAAACGCTACGGGCCAATTATAGAGTTTATGGAAGTAATGAAGTAGATAAAGCTTCCTTTCCATACTATCAAATGACAAACATGTCAAAAGTGTTGAGCTTTTAACTTGCAATAGCAATTTTAATAATTAAATAAAATGACATTTTAAGACACAACTGATTTTCTTTTTTTTGTACAGTAACTATAGACGAGCTTTGGTGTTAGTAATAAAAACATTTTGGGAAGGGTTTTTCTTCCTTACCTTCTACTAAGCTTCATTGTTATCAATAATTTAATGGATTACGGCCGAATTTCTATCTCTTGGCGACCAGAAGTGTGAACAAATTCATTGATAATATTGTGTAATATTTCATGAGTCTGCTTTGTGTTACGAAACGAGGTAAAATTATATTTCCTGCAATTTCAATTTGTGTATTGATGTAACAATACACGTGTAACGTGAGCCTGTCGAAGTCAGCGCTCGCTGCGATGATTAATGTTCAGGCTCCGGTGAAACCGGAGATTGTACTGTAACTGCCTCCGTCTCAATACTTTGCTTTGACTTGGAACGGTGTAACTCAATTAACAAATACTCGTTATTGCTGAAGTGATCAATATGTTACAGAATTTGTTAATCGTTCATCACGTAAGAGAATATCGGTTTTATAATAATATTTAATCCAAAAAATAATTTACCTAAATTATTACTAAATTACTATTATTTTGCAGAGGAAAAGGTTCAGTAATAACTTAACACTACTTAGAACTAGTCATGGTCAAAGTGAATTGCCTGTAGCTAAAGGTTAGTGTACTTTATGGTACGAATTTTGTAACTCGTTATAAGTTTGCGTACTGGTGGCCTAGCTACAGCGTGTTTGAAAATATATGCTTTATTACAAGTCATTTGCTAGAATGAGTTACCCTTTTTAACAAGCTTTTATTGCCTTTACTTGGAAGTAACCATGTAAATAAATCTTGGAAGTCAATTTTAACGTACATCTAATTGTCTTATCGAAATGAAACATTGTTTGTATATATAGTTTTGATGACAAATACTATGATTTGGCAGCTGGAGCTTTGATCTGATGATGTAGCCAGGAGGTGGATAGTGGAACTCTTCAGTGGTTATTAATAAACCCCTCGAGTTTGGGCTCATATGATTCGTTTTGACAAGTCCAACAGTTTGAGCTTAGTATCGATGGTCTGTTATTTTTTTTTAGTTCTGTTCGCCAGTGTTTTTTTAGTTTTACTAAACTGTCGAAGTATCATTTGTTTTAAATATTCTTTAACAGTGGTGACGGCGGTTCGATAGGAAACAGCCTTAATGAAGCAGATCAGCATCATCATCATCGCTACCGTCGTATATACTTCTACAGCAATGAGCGGTAATCAAGTCTCAGCTAGCCAGCATCTTCGACCTCAACAAGGATACCACATGCCTGCAGTGACCACTCTAGCCTGACGATTACCTTTCTGACCTCATCAGTTTCAATGCACAGCACTCTGTATCTACGGTCCACGTAAGAAGAGCATCTCTCTCCCGTCTACGTAGTAGTCAGCCACTACGCAGCAACCGCAGCACTGCACGAAGCACTACAGCACCGCACGCAGCCGCGACTAACTGAGAGAGGCAGACTTCAGTCTCGACTCACTGACTGGCGGAATACAGTTCGGACTCACAAAAACTAGCGGAATGACCATCTACAAAATCTGCGTTTGTTTAACCCTGTTAACACGCATAGAAGAACGTTCACGGTCCCAAAGATACCCACACGAGTGGGTATCAGCAGCGCGCACCGTTTGTATTTATTTAAATTATTCCACGTAGTTTCATACACGGTGTTTGGGTTTTCGTGGCTATAGAGCCTAAAGACTTGGTTTTGTTTTTTGTGTTAATATAGGTTTAATAAAGGAGGTATGGGTAATACTGTTTCTTTTTTATATTAAATTAAGTTACTAAAAGCATACAGTTTCAATGGTTTAAAGCGGTTGTATTAGCTAAGAATAGCTTTTATTGCCCGAGGAATTAGTGACGGTACTCTACTAATAATTTGGTAATTTTAGCAATCTTCTAAAGACGAGAGGTACTTCCATAGTCAAACGGGTTGTATTTGAACAGGAATCCCGTAATGTCCTCTCTTGAAACCGAATTTACACACAACTAGAGATAATTTACTACTAGAAAAATTAAACATTTTTACATTAAACCTTTGTCGCCATCATGCTTTGGAGTTACTAAATTAACCTCTCAGTATGTCTATTTGATCTAGGCCGAGCGTTTATTTTGTGATTGACACAATACAATATATGGTGCGGCACTTTGACACATAGTTTATTAAAACCGCCTTTAATTAAGAATCTGGTCAGACATAAATAAATTGATGCCTTCCACTGTGTTTCAAACTCAAGAGTAATCATAACAGGATTGAACGACGATATCAGTCAACAAAGGTGGGGTACACGTCACTGCATAGAGATTGTTTGCACAAGTATGACGTCACACTGGCGTTGTGCCGCAAGTGGATGTTACATCCTCCCAATACATCGCTCGTTGACTCAACATTATCTGACACGCTAACAGTAGTGATGAATTAATGCATGCTAGAGTAGTATCCAACTAATATGTTTGTTATCTGTCTTATTTAGTTTTGTAGTTTTGAGACAATTGACAGTAAACAATATTAACCACATTTCATAATTTCAAGAGAATGATTCTACTCGAACTATCTACAGAATTATTATTTTTGAGCTAAATAAGTCAACAAAGGATCTTTAATCACCTGCTATATCCCTCACTGCCTCATCCAAATAAAAAATCAGATAATGTAGCTATACTGGTGAAAGCATTAAATAAATAAAGCGAACAAACAATGTTTTTGATCAATCATATTTATTAAATGTTAAGATCGCGAAGTACCAAGGATGTCAGTGGTAACCGCAGCAGTGCTTCGGAGAGCATATTCTACTCGGCCGTCTGTGGTTATTTGAGGATGAGCTTATTTTGTCTCAATCTTTACTTTAAACGATTTGGAGGCGTGAACATAAGAAAGTTTTTCATAAGTTCATATAAGTTCAGTAAGGTCATATAAGTTAGCACTACCTAAGTGAACATAAATTTTGTCCACTCAAAGGCAATGTCAATGAGAATTTATGTGTTATGGTGAAATTACATATATATTTAAGCAATATATTCAATATAGCTTAAATATTTATAATTTAGTTTGTATGAATCACATAAGTAAATTACGAAATATACATTATTTTTTAAACTATGAAAAACTTATAGTTCATAAATTAAGCTAAAGTAGAAATAAAAATTTCAGTATAAAAACACCAAGACACAATGAAATAAAAAACAAGATGTAAAAAATATAAGACATCGCAGCGTACACATTTTAATCATAAAGTTTTTATTCCTTTCTATTTATCATTGCCGCTCTATTCTACTTACATTTACCTAGTTTTGCCCTTTTCGTTTTATCTCCTTGTCTTCTATTAGTCAAAGGCTTTTTATGTGAACTTTATATGTGAAGTCAAAATAATGTGATTGATGCTCCATAATTAATTTCTACACCATAAAGGACCAAAGATAAAAATCTTTAATTTCCTAGCTTTCTAACGATATTTTACGCAGTAAAAATATATATATTAAGTATTAGTCAGCTACTATCTGCACAGATATACCTTGCATCAACCTAAAGATGAAATGTAGTGAAAGAAAATGATCGCTACGTTAGTCCCCACGTTTTGACCCGACCCTGGGGTAACGGGGACCGTCGAGATTTATAATGAAATTAATTGTAAAATTCTTCAGTGAGTCTGTGAAATATTAGACATATCGGAAATGAGGCGATAAGTCCCGGATTTTACATTTACATTACCCTCGACTTGTGACTGTGATAGTGCCGGGCCGGCACAACATGTCCCGAATCAATTTTCTCGTTCGAATTAATATCACTTCTCTGATAGCATCTCACATCGCTCTCTAATATCAGCTTGGTACAAAGATATCTTTTAGTTCACGAATTTTTTAATTAATTGAAGGGAAAGTAAGATTTTCCAATAGAAGTTTAAGTCAGCAAGCTAAAAAAGTAGTTGCACATTATTATTGTACAGAGAAAGACTTAATACTATGAGTACATGTAACAGTCAACCTAATGCAGAGATAAATGACTCTAGATGCATTCGGCATTCATCCATTTTTACCTATACCTATATTAATGGGTTCAAACAAATGGATTGTGTTAGCACTTGGTATTTATTTATTTTTGTTTATTTATTTATATTGGTTTGCTAATAAATGTAACAATAATACAATCACATTTATATCATTGCATAACAGTTATTAGTACAAAAGGGGTCCATATTGGCTCACCTAAAGTTCTTTACCCGAAATTGTTCTTCCTAATGATTTCTAATCCGAATGATCACTCGTCCTAAAATTTTTCATCCTAAAGTTTTCATTCATACTATTAGTAGTGCTACCGGCGATGTTCATAACACTAATGTTTCCGAAAATTGTAATTAATAACATTATATATGCAAATATATTAAAACTCCTACTATTTTTTATCATAACGCTTTTATCCCTAAACATAATTACCATAATATTGTCACTAATACTCGGAAAGAAATATTTACCAAGATTAATAAAAAATATATGTGGGTAGAAGATGATATTTATAGTTTTAATTTGAAGGTATGATTATTATTTGTTATGTTTATGGCCTGGGAGTTTATACCGCAGTTTTAACCGTACCTAAACCAATAACTATAGGACCGATTCGGTTCTGGCACTTCGACAGCCGCTGCCGCGGCACGCTCGCTTCGCTCGCTCGGCTCGTGCATTGTGGTCACAGTTCTAACCTAACCTAAACCAATGACTATAAATAGTACCGTGGTATAAGGTGGATAAAAATATATTCCTGCAAAATTAATGTATAAAATATTGATTAATATGAATAAAAAGAAATCTAAACAAAAAAGATATGAGTTTGAATAATAGTGTAAAAGATGGTTATGTTGAAAAAATATAGGAAAACTAATAAAAGTATATGTTTATTGCTACTGACATTATGAAGTTGAATGCTTCGAACCTACCTAAGTGAGAGTCAAGGTGGCTTTGCATCTTTTTAACCGACGAAAAAAAAGGAGGTTCTCAATTCGACCGTATATATATTTTTTGACTAAGGTGTAGAGTTTGTGAAGTTAGGGAGTGTAGAGTTAGAAGCTTGGCTCTACAATAGTCTTGGCAACATTTTACATGAAAATGTTTTTGGTGGGATTATTTATTTTGAATATAGTAGCGCCGTGAAGGAAAAAGTATCTTCTTCAAACATGTGAAGCGATGCCGATGCTGGTACCAAATACACGAATGTATAACCAAATATGTATGAAAGCTCTTAAATATTTTTTAAATACCTAACGCCCAATAATCTGGAAAGTACGCCTCTGTTTCAGTAATGAAAATAACCTAACTTAACTATTCATAGATACAAGATTGTTCAGCCTTGTTTATAAACTTGTTAAAAAAAGTGTAGTGTGTGTGTGTTCGCAAGTCTCTGAGACCACCCTATCAGTTTTTAAATTTTATTAAGTGGTTTGATCTAGGAACACAGCCCGGGCCGAGCGAACTACAAACACTTCCAAAATAGCAGAGCCTTTGTCTCCCACACATGCAGCTCTAGATTAAAGCGGCGTATACCCCAGCGGTTAGTTACTTACAAGCGGACTTGCTCACAGAAATGGTTGCCAGGAATTGCTAGGTGCTGTTGAGTACTTCGGTGTTCTCCTGGCAATTGGTCTGATGGCTGAGCCGCTGAATGGCTCTGACATAATCACTTAGTTGGCCTCAATACCCGGCCATAGGCGATGCATTTACAATATCTGATATACGCATGTCGTTTTGTTATACTTCTCTGTAAGTGAATAAAATATTATAATTATATAGCATGTAGTAACTGACCTTTTGTTTTAAAAAAGATTTACTTTACATTACCAAAACAGCTCATAATTTAGCAAACATTTAATTAAGTTATTCTTAGCTATTTTATGGTTTTCGAAAGATTTAACTCTTTAAGATAAACTGCTATAAATTTTGCTGATATGCAAAGCAGCTAATGCCAAGCGGACGATTCGAAGCGTAATATTTCTTTTGGACGTAGATTACACCCTTTATGTTATATTTGTAACAGAGGATTGGAAAAGTGTTATGCAATCGTAATTTCTTTTTCAAGGAAATAGGATTTAGTAAAATTTCTGCTCAAATTAGAGCTGCCCGACTATATTTTTCTACTTTTAACTAGGGTTCCTGAGCTACAGGGAGATTAGTAGTGTTGCAAGTATTTTTAGAAGCCGGTAACCGCTTAAGAATGGGCTGGCCGTGTACTTGTTTGCCAATTAAGGATTGTTATTATCTGCACACACGAATACACGAAGGCGGAATCCTTGCCATCAAAGGTCTCTATTAGTTTCAAATTATACACCATTTCATCACATTGCTTTTGAATTGAACCAAAGAAGAACCAGTTGTGTTTTTCAGCGAAGTTCCTTTAATATGTTAATATGTGCTTGATTTCAAGGAGGCAGACAGCTGGTGGTTATATAAATTATAGAAGATCAAAATGAAAAAAGGCAAAAGGGCAACAAGATGATTACAACCACTTCAACCATTACTATAACATAGCCAAAGAATACTACCATTCTTGAAAATCTTTTTTTTAACATCATTGTCTTTTATATAGAACAGAAATGCTACCTCTTGAGAGATGATTCCACACCGACATTTTACTTTATATTATAAACAATAATACGCAAAAAAAAATAAGCTTCTTGTTAACTTATTGCACTTTTTATTTATGGTAAGCTCGACATCTAACAGACCAGGTCTTGTCATTTTTAGTCTTAGTCATAACAAAAAGGTTTATCGCACCGGTACGTACAAGTAAAATTAATTATTCCATCGAAACCTTTCGTGCAAGGAATAAAAAGTCTCCGTCGCTACCAATTTCGAAACTCTGGTTTTGTAGCAGCTGAAGGGTTATTTGGACTACAAGAAAATCATGGCACGTTATTGTCCTTCAACATAACACATAGTATTGCTTTCGCTATATAATACCTGGTTCATAAGAAGTTAAAAGATAAATTCTAGAATGAAATTATGGCAGCCGTCAATAAAATATGAACAAACAGTTTGAAGCCCGTCGTGCCCGTCGTCCGAGCGGACGAGCGTCACAAATAAACGCGGGTATAACTAACACGAGACTCGCAAATCGTGCGCGACGTGAGCCAGCGGGAAAATAGAATGGAATCCTCAAGTTTTATATATCAGTGGGAAATTGAACATTTCTATTCCACAGTAGATAAACGACGCTAACATTAGGTCCCGCTTTAAGATATACGGACTAAGCGTGACCGTGAGACTACCGACATGTTAGATCGGGCAAGGTGTAGCAGTGACGGTATATACACAGATAGAAGGAGAGGGAAGGAGGTGAGGAGTGGGGTTGCCTCGACCTATTGTACAATTGTTCTGCGGACTATTTAAGTTAATCAGGAGGGATTGTGGGCTCTTTCATTGATTGTTTAAAAACTGAAACACACTGCGCAGTTACCGAACCGTTTTAAGCTATCGTATCCGTATATTGTAACCTTATATCCATATTAATATTATAAAAGCGAAAGTAACTTTGTTTGTTTGTTTGATACCTTTTCACGGCTGAAAGGATCGTACGCAAATTGGAAAGGATATATTATATCCTCGTTAAGGACATAGGCTACTTTTTATTTCGGAAAAATATACGGTTCCCATGAGTTAAATTTAAATTTTTACGCAAATGAAGTCGCGGGCAACAGCTAGTATTACAGATGCGAAAGTAACTCTGTTTGTTTGTTTGTTACGCTTTCACACCTTAACTACTGAACCTATCATTATTAAATTTTGCACTTTGTCAAGGGTACAGAAGAGGAAATACGGTACCTTAATTCCGAAAAAATGTACTGTTACCGAGGGAGAAGCAAAAATAACTTTGACGCGAACGAAGCCGCGGGCATGACCTAGTATACATACAATACAGGGAAAAAGCACTGAACTCGAGTGACCGTCACGCTTAGATACATATCAGAGACGTGCAGTCCTACGACTGGTAGTTTTTTTTTTTATAAAAAACAACTCCCGCATTAGGAACATTCCTGTAGGGCGTATATATTAAATAGTCATAATAGGATTGTGAAGTAGTGAATGAAGTTTGTCGGCGAGGCGTGTGAACGAAAGAGCTTTGTCCGAAAGCCTGTTAGCTAGTTGTGAAATAGTTGAGGTGTAGGGAGTCGCGTAACCGCGTTAGTGATTGCATCGTCACCGGCCACAAAGGAATAGCTTCCGCCGTACAACTAAAATAACGCACATTTTTATCCACTGCTAATAATACTTAGCTGTACGCTATCCACTTTGTGATAAAGCTAGGAAAAGGGTATGAACATTATAATATTAAAAGCGGGATAAAGATATCTGCTTATGTAGTAATTTAGCGGTGGACCTACAAAGGAATGATGGAATGATTTGTCAAAATATTAACTTCTCTATGGGGGAGTGCAACTATTTAAAAAGTAACCAAAAGAAAAAAAAGAAACGCGAATTCTCTAAATATATTTAAGTCTGAATTGAAACAACATATAATTAAAAATATATCAATCACCTAAAGCAATCATAATATTTATGTACATATTATGGTTATTTGGTGTTTTATTGGGCATTTAATTTATTAAATATTTATTTAATTATATGTAGAATACTTAGTAGGACTACTGAGGCATTTACTTGTATTCTGACACTGATCATGCTGTTTGTCTTCATGCGGGGTATTTTCATACTCCATTTTGTTAGTTACGCTTTACTGTTATACCTACTTACTAAAATAAATTTAACACACGGAAGTATCTTTGTGTTAATATTGTTACATTATTAAGCTAGTATTATGTGATGTCTAGATGTCAAAGTTTAATTTATAGTTTATTAAAGTGAAAATGTGTTCTCATGTGAGTAAAATGTAAATTTCTTTATGACAAAATAAACACTTTAACCAGATACAGAAAATATAAGTAGGTAGCTTATCTCGTCCATTACTGAGAACGTGTACTGTCACCGTAACTCCCTGCCATATTGTCCAGGTATTTGTACGACAGTGAGAAAAACCCGCCTTTGACCGTCAGTTTGTATTAACGGCCGAGGGCGAAAGCAGAGGTTTGTGAATGAGTTTATTCATCTAGGTCACAATGTTATACTTCGCCATGCGCTACATTTACATTTAGTGCAATAAGTAGAGCTAGTAAGAAAAGTACCCGATAACAAGTATTTGTAGCTACTTTTCGAACCCCCTTACTTACGGTGCTCGAGTTTACAATAATATCTTTAAGCTAAGTGCACCAAAAAAGTTTCAAACGCTTGGGAAAGAGAGAGAGGGAGATTTTATTTGATTTATTGTGATGTCAGCAATTACTGGTAAAGGCTGAAATCTCTTCCCTTACACGACACCATACACTATTACATCTGTTGCGAGGTAATTTATAAATGATGTACTTACGGTGATTAAAAAACTCATACATCGTGTAGTTAAAATTTTTGATGAGGAATTGTTCAAGATAACCTTTCAATATATTTAAATATAGTTCTCTTTTACTAATTATGTACTTGTATTGACACTTCAACTAAACATTTGAAATTGTTACTGAAGCACACTACTGCAATGGTACAAGTTAAGAATGTGTTGTTTAGCTGATTCATATATTGCACTAGGTGCTCATGTAATGAATGAAAAGGATGCACTTAGTGACTCTGATAATACTCGCGCGTAATTTAATATTATTTTTATATTCGAGTTCCAAACGAAACCAAGTTCAGGCTAGAAAAAGAAAATGCTTTACTTTGGGAAACCGCAAGACCTCAAAGTTGTGCCGATGTTGTGCGCCAACTACGTGCGCTACTTCTATAAAAATTAGCAAGGAAGCAACTACTTTTGACTTCAACACGTCGCTCTAAAGTTAGCTGCTTACTAATATAGCAATGGCAGGAATTTATCCTGCTCCTGTTACTTCTTCAAATGTTTGTTTACCGAGGCTTAGGTTTGAGAGGTTTGTGACGATAGTTTAAGAAAACTTGTTACGTTACTCCGTTGAACGCACACAGTAAAAATAAAACTAATTTTTTTAAGTTTCCTTAAATCACGCCATTAGATATTAGAATTCTGGTATGAGAATGACCTCATGGAAGTAATAAAAGTGCTGGTAGAAGGGCAGCGCAGCACAGCTCACAGCAGCTCTCGATTCAACTGCACAGATCGGCTGCATTCAAGGGAAGCTTTCGATATGCGGCTTCCAAAGTTTGGAACAATTTACCACCACCCTTACGATTACTTAAGTCGGTAACCACATTCAAAAAGCATTTCCAGCAATACCTTTTGGAAGAACAACGAAAGCTGGATAGCTTTAATCAAAATATTTCTATAATTTAATTTATGTTTAATCTAGAGTGAAACGGTCACAATGTAAAACTTTATCTGTAAAATGTTCGGTTTGCGGTAATATGCGTACAAGTACAAACTACCATAATAATGCACTGTTACGAGTTATACGGGGATAATTGAAAAATACTAATAATATAATTTATTGTCTGTTATTGTTATTTAGTAAGTTACAAAGATAGGTATTATGTGTATGCTGCACATGAATAAAATAATAAATATATTAAGTACACCGTTTAATATTCATGTAATATTCACTGTTAACGCAACATTATATGTACATAGACGCTGCATGTTACGTCCGTGAGTCACCATGGGTTCCAGTCGAAAACCAGCGCCAGGCCTTCGCTTGGCACATGCTGAACTGGATGCCCATTTGGTACAATAGTGAGACAGAATAAGTTATCTAGAAATTGTTAGCATCCTAAGTAGGTACATTATTAGTATAATAACTTCAGTGAGTAATGTCCATTTTATTAAAGAGAACGGTTTCTGCTAACGTGTGTTTCCGGGAGGCCCCACTAACTTCTATCTAGTAAAAACCTTCTTTTTTTCTTTTTTATAAATAAGGTACATATTTCTAGTGCTGTGAGTCCTAATGGGTACTACCTTATAATTAAGTGTATCTGACTGTACCAAATAAAATTTTCTTTCTTTCTTTCAGATTGAATACAAATACTACTATATACCATACGTACACTATATTCCGATCACTTACACTGACACACAATACGTATAGGGGCACGACGGACTAGATATACACATATGTATACTGTATCGCAGCCGATGACTCGGTTTAATAGACGATTATGTGCAACGTGAGATTTAATACGTTTAGCACATACATATACTGAGTTCGTATATTTAAGAGAAACTTGATTTTCTAATTTATTATTGTTGTAAAAACAAAAACTTAAAGCTTTTGTTTTAAGGAGTGAGTAAACAAATCCATTACACTACAATGCTTCCAATAGCACTTTACAAAGCGAAGTTTACCTTTAACTTGTAATATACATAATATCTATTTAGTAATAGATGACGATGAAACAGTTCAGTACTTTTTTCCTCTGTTTATCAACCGTTTTATTTTGTTTAGTAGCAATTGACCACCGTAAGTATAATCAATAAAAACTGTTTAAAAAATTGGGATGAAGGCAAAATTGGGTGCTTCATTGCTGTTAATAAAATTAATTTATGATAGTTCAAAAAAACTAAAAAACACGTTTGTATAATTTGTCCATCTCAGCTCCAAAATGTCAAATTATAATATTGTCATCCAAACTACATATATATATATATACAAAGTTTCATATTAATACGACAATTAAAAGTAGGTAGGTTAAAATTGACTTACAAGATTTGTTTACCTAGTTAGTTACGAGTCAAGCTAACAAGAGCGTGATAATAAATAGACAAAGACATACCGTGAAACAGAGCTATGCCTTCGTACATACGTACATCTGCTGTACCCCTAGAATGCAACAACATGTGCGGCGACCAGCACTATGTCAGGATTGAGACGAGGAAAGCTGACGTGCGATGTGTGACACCAACGTGCAGACGACATTACATCCTGCAGCATGACATTCTTGTGGCATGTTCACGTTTTACTTCGGATTATTGTATGTTACTCTTTCTAGTTCAAAGAGGATATATATTCGTTTTGACTAACTAAAATGTAAACGTTGGACTAACTAAAAATACCCAATAAACAAATTATAACCATATACATAATGTATGAGGGATACGCAATAAATTGTGATGTAAGTTGTTACTTACTTACATCATCTGGGATCTGTTGATCCCGCAGCCAAAATACAACCGTCGTTAGATTCGTGCATTCGAGTACGTTTCCAAGATGACTGCGACATGGTGGCAGATTAGTGTACGCAGGATTAAACTATACACATAACTCTTGTTGATAAATAATTGTTAATTGCCAGTAAAAGCTATTCTGCTACTAGATAAGAAGCAGCATTTAATAGAAAAAAACCCAGACAAGTGCGAGTCTGACTCGCACACCGAGGGTTCCGTAAACTTGTATGTAGTTAGAACGTCCATCTCGTTTATCGATTCTCAAAAACTTTTGCCCGTCTTTTTCGAAAAACAAACTTAACTTTGCGGTTGCGATGTACAGCAAAGTTAACAATCCAACCGCAAAATATAAGTTTGTAATTAGAAAAACTATTTTTTTATGTGATATAACAACAAATTAACAGCTTTCGCAATTTTTCCTTTATCTGTGCTATAAAACATTGCTTCATGCCAAATTTCAAGATTCTAGGCCGACTGGAAGTACTCTTTAGGTTTTGATTCCCTTGCGAGTAGTTGCGAGTTTGAAAAAATGCGGCTTAACTTGCTGTTTCTGTTGATTGCATTGACATAGAAGTTTGATTTTGTTACAGGTTAAAGGTATTATAGATTTGAGTATTTGATATAAATTTCAATTTAATACCTCTACGCGTTCATGAGGAAAGGGGTAATAAGTTTAAAATTATTAAAAATATTTTTATTATATGATGTAACTAAAAATTTACGATTTTCGCAATTTTTCCTTTATCTGTGCTATAAAACATTGCTTCGTACCAAATTTCAAGATTCTGAGTACACGGGTAGTACCCTGTAGGTTTTGATTCCCTTGCGAGTGTCAAAAATTTTGCGAAAATTTGCGGCATAAACGGCTGTATCTTTTGATTGCGTTAGATTAGAAGTTTGATTTTTTCACAGCTCTAAGGGACAGTAAACTTGAGTATTTTATATAAATTCCAGCTTGATACCTCCACGCGTTCCTGAGAAAAATGGTCGTGACAGACAGATCCTATAAGGGTTCCGTTTTTTCCTTTGGAGGTACGGAACCCTAAAAAGAGAGTGTATATATTTTGCTTATTTGAAACTGGACATATAAACGAGTGTTCTTTAAACTACGAGTGCGAGAGACAAAAACCATTGCGGGAATATTTCACCTTTGCACTGAACATGTCGAGCGGGACTGTAGTACGGGTATGTGTTGCGCTAATGGCTAAACTTGTGCAATAATACAACGACGATTCCAGCCGCTATGCCGATAGACAAACGATGTCGCGATTCAGAACTGATTTAAACTGCCCCCGATGGCAATACCAGCAACATACTTTTTTTATTGGATAATGGAATTGGCATTTGGCTTAAAGAAAATATGGGAATTCATTCTGTCCCAAGTTATCTTCGTTACTTTATGAATTCGATAATGAATTCTCGGTCCGCAAAGTCAGTAGAACGACACGGATACGGTTTCAGCCAAACGGCGATCTTTATCAGATTATGTTCATCGTTGTTAAATAAGCAGAAACAGCGAACGCAACCAGCCTCCTGCCTTATTTCACTGGTCTATTTCCAAATCAGCGGCACGTGGGGAGAAACAGAAGAGGCAAAAATATGCAATACTCGCATAAAAAATTAGCTCAGTCACTTCCGTTGCGTAGGTATATTTATACATATGTACTAGAATTCGCCTTGTTGTTGTTGTTGAATAATTGTTGAACTTGAATGCGCGAAGCGCGACAGCATATTAATATATAGAACATTAGTAGTACAGTAGGTGTCTTCAAGACGATACTTGCAGTGATGATTCGATTTCACTTTTACGGACTAGAGAAGTACATTATCGTTTTAAATTTGGCAATACATGAAAACTCTTGTTTCACATAATAGTTGATTAGAAATTTGGTAGTTATTAATTTTGATTTGGACCTCTAACTTGCTGGAACGACTATAAAGGATAACATAATAATAATTACTACCAAATTTCTAATAAACTCTAGAAATACTCGTATACACCCTTGTGACCTTATGTGTATAGTGACTGTCTATTTGCACTGGTGGTTTCTATTGTAGTAGGTTTTGTTGTAAGTATTTTGGTTACATAATCAAAAATGTGTAATAGAGTTGTAACTGAAAAAAAATATTTGCATCCAACAGTTTATCACCAATCCTTGATTGTCAGGTATAAGTACCAGAGATCGCCTGGTGGGCGACTTTAAAGCATAATTATTCATAAAATTTTAATTTTTTTGGTTTATTTGGCCAGTATAACATGAACTGTTCTTGTTTAGACTTTTTGTACTGGTCAACATATATATTAGACCTTTGTACCATATTGCATCCATTTTCACATTATTAAAAAAACTGTCACATCCAAATAAAATGGATAACACTAGAACTCGTCAAAAGCTAAACAATAGAAAAAAAAGAAAATGTGTTGACAAACATAAGAGAAAACGGTTTCTAACTATTTTGTCTAGACTATATAAATATAAAGCATTACCTACCATCGATACGGCCCCAAGTACGCTTGACCTTCACCGATTCCTAAGAACAGCCATAATTAGTACAATAAGGTAGGTATTGTACTAATTGAGTCCTACGTAAAAGCTGCGTTTGTAAAAAAAATGTTATGCATTATCCCCTTTTGGAAATGATTGAAAGCGTGTTAAGTACGCCTTCCAATTTATTTATTTTGTTTAGTCATAATATATATATTTTTTCAAAAACATACAATTGTGACAATACTATATAAATAACATAATTTATCAAATGACATGTTAAAGTTGATTTAACTAACAATCAATTAAAACAAAAATGTGTACGATCTGTATGTCCTATAATTATCCTACTAATATTATAAACCTGAAAGTTTCTAAGGATGTTTGGATGTTTGTTCCTCTTTCACGCAAAAACTACAAAACCGATGCGATGAAGCTTGGCATGTACATAGTCTAGATTAGCACAAAGGCTTTTTATCACGATATTCCCACGGCATCGGGATTTACGCGGGTGAAACCGCGGGGCGCAGTTAGTAAAACATAAATCTCTCTAATGTATAACGGGGTTGGTATTTGTGTTCGTGTGCATAAGATAATTTAGTGTATGTTGGAATTCTAATGCACAACAAAATATTGACTTAAAACTTACGGCTGAATGGCATGTAAAGTTAACCGTAAGCATTTGTTATTATTGAAGTATATTTGAACTATTTGTTTCATATAAGTTAAGTACGATACTAATAATAAACCTGACACTTTTCAATTGGGCATACTGTGAGATATTATTAAGTGCCACTTAAAACATATCACAGGCTACCATTTGACATTATTGATAGTCAAATATTAAATATCTCCAACTTTCATAAATGTTATATTACACACACACGATCACTTCAAATAAAAGGACAGACTGAACGCACGAAACTGTTGTCACATAATAATGCAATATGACTACAAACAGTTTTAGAATATATTACATAACAGACAATTGTCGACATTCGCAGACAATTCATATCAGGGACGAGCAAAAAAGGCAAGAAAAATGACACGTGTGTGGGAGCGGCCGCGTCGACCCTTCGGTTATTGCGATGGAAGGACCGACACACCGAATATTATTAGGGACGAAATGTACAAAAGACGGTACCTTTGACGCGCTATGGACACTACATTTAAATATTAAGTTTAAAGTACGAAACGTC
Organism: Euplagia quadripunctaria; assembly: GCA_963859945.1. Taxonomy (NCBI): domain Eukaryota; kingdom Metazoa; phylum Arthropoda; class Insecta; order Lepidoptera; family Erebidae; genus Euplagia; species Euplagia quadripunctaria. Next base: position 25,318,877 of record OY982567.1, on the reverse strand, counting down.
TAGAGTTACGAACGTTGTATACATCGGATACAATGGCGCTTTTCAATCAAACTGCTTCACAGAGCAGAGATATTTCACTGTCACGCCACTGTTACACAAAAACAAAGAAAGCTGCACTACATTGCTACAACGTATTTTAAAACTGAATCAAATTTAATATTTTTTGCAGAAAATTTCAGAAAAATTTAGACTATAAAAGTCTTGTCCACTTACGATATGAATAGTAAACAAGAAATCAAAACGTGAAAAAAAAACCGACTGCGTTAAAATACTAACTAATGAACATATTTTTTTATATATATATATATATATTTATAACTGTCTTTTAAAACTATTTATTTTGATACCCCACTCGATGGGTTTGGAAGAAAGAAAAAGTACCCTCAATATCGCACCAAAAATTTGATATTATTATTTTTTAGTTTTAATATATCCAGTGACACTTGTGCCACAAACAGGAATTTAAAACACGTATACTTTATCCAAATCAGTTTATTCGTGTAGTAGTTGCGAGGAAACAAAGATACGAACATACACACATACATACTGGCCAACCGCATAAAATAAATAAACTCTCCTTTTGGGACTCATACCCATCTTGTAAAAATCTGTCCATTCGTAAAAAAGGCTGATAGTATATAGAAAAACCCAAAAACCCGTAATTGCATGATGGCGCAGATCGCGTGTGGTGAGCTCGTCCAGAGCACGCTGCGGCGACGCTCACAAAAACCTTCGATTGGCGCCGACCTCAAAGGGTTGCAAAAAGTGATCTGAATTGCTCGCCTCAACACAGATATTCGAACCCGACACAAATTGCACTCGATCAGACTAACCGACCACGTTCAACTCTGTCACGCATACGTGCTACGAGTTGCTACGAAATGCTACGCCAGTGCTACACACGTAGAGAGTACTATTTTAGCTTTGTGATAATTAACCCTTTGAAAATTCAACTGTGTAACAATGGTGATAGAATAAAAGTTACTTTGACACATCATTCCATTCCGGTATTCCGCCAAGATGAGCCAAGCGAAACGCAAGGGCACTAAGTACTTTTTCTCGAAGCGCTTCATCGTTTTTTTGAACCCCCATAACTTGGGTTTGGATTATACCAGATACACAAAATTCTCAGGATATGACTACAATAGTAGATTTATTAAACGTATAAAGTTTCAATTGCATAGCTCTTATACTTTAGATTTAATTGATATCTAAAAAACTCCGATTTCGTCACTGACTCACTGATGATCATCAAAATTCTTAGGGTACTTTTGGAAGTCTTAGAAAGCTAAAATTTTGGTACGTAAGCTAGAATTAGTACACAAACAACAGAAAAATTCTAGAACTTGGAACTTTTGTCTCCCAACCTCTTAAACTAGGGGATATAAGTTTGTATGAGACTTTCGCAAATTTTGATGCTAGAGGTCTAAAAATGTCTGATATAGGGACTCCTTGTTCTGGCTGACTCCATGATCTGGTCGTTTCGTTACTACAAGAACTATTGTATAACAGAAAAGTTATGAACAGTGAATAAATTTTTCGTCTTACGCCCATGTGACGGTAGCAAAACGGCCAGACCACATATTTTGAGTAAGGTGTAGAGTTCGTGTCGGCTTGTAGAGCTAGAAGCTTCACTCTATATGAAATCTAATAACTTTTTTGCAGTGGGAGCCATATTGGCAACATTTTACATGAGAATTGAGAATTTAAAATGTAAGAGTCAATATTGTATGTTATCGGTACATATCACCTGCTTGAAGGCTGCACATTACACACACCCGCTCTCCACATGTAGTACTAACGCGTGTCGCTCGCCATCTCTTATTTATGCTCACGATGTGCTATGAACCGACGCTGTGAAGCTCGAGGTTAAGCCGAAGCAATTTCGCCTCAACTAGATGCGGAAATACGACCGCACACTTTCTCTCATGTGTAAATCATAATTGTTTCTACTAGTACATTTTTTTTTATGGTATAGGGGCAAACTGGCAGATGGGTCACCTGATGGTAAGTGACTATCGCCACCCATGTCACAACTCGAGAGTCACAGAGGGGGACAGGGGAGGGCGTAGAGAAGGGAGGTAGTAGGGGAGAGGGGGGAAATGGGGAAAGGGAAGGATTAGGGCCAGGTAATCTCCGGTTTTCTGTGAGACCGTGGTATCACTCCGGTCGTGCCGGCCCATACGTGCCGAAGCATGGCTCTCCCACATATAAAAGATGTAACATAAAGACCTGAAGGGCAGAAACCTATTTATGTTTCTGTAAATACCATTCTTGTAGCTTGTACATACGTTGGTATTTAATTATCATGCATAAGCAGACAGCACAGGATAAGGTTTCGTCGCCGGCGGCTGCATGTGTTATTAAAATGAGCAAAAGTCTATTTATGAGGGGTTGGGATCTATGAGGGCGACATTACTTTCATTGTGCTGTAGTGCGTTGTACTAGCGTTCTTAATATAAACGACCCTTAATAAATCGTATCGAATATTTTGATAATAGTGACTTAATTAGTACTGTGTAGCTCCATTGAAAAAACTCATGGAGTGAATTAGCAATATGATTCTCTAATGTGTATTGTGATTGAACCAAGAGTCACAATATCGTTATCCGAGTAAAGGCTGTGCAAACAACGATACAACCACATAATGCCCTAACGGTTCGGGTCACGGTAATGAGTCGTGTCGTCCATTGTCTTAATAACCAACGCTTCATTACAATATATTGCCTCATGTCGTGTGAAGGGTGCGGTTGTCAAATTTAACTAGTACGCATAACATCGTGACGTGTGTCCTTCCCGCGGGACACTACGCGCCGCTCAGCGCGCTCCACGCGTGACTCCGCACACCATCAATACTTGGGAAAATCTCCCGCGGGACTTAAGTTTCGAGTTCTTCAACGAACTGTAGGAAATCGTGCAACGAAGTAATTAAATAAATTAAATTCTCTGTCAACTACTAAACGTGTCAGTGTGCAAGGATGTTACACTTGAAATAATGAAAAATGAACGATTGATTAAAAATAAAACAAATTAGGGATATAAAATAAAAAGCAACGAATTCGTAGAAGTCGATATATCAAGTATATTTTTGATTGTTACTATGTGAATCACGACGTACAGTGGGTCACGAAGAGTCCCGCGGGGTGTGCGCGTGTCTCGGTCAACTCTGGCTACAAAAGATAAACTCGCTCACGAACATGCTGGTGCAAGTCAGCTTTCCTCTTTATTTTTACTGTCGCCGTTGAAACAAGAGCGGCCATTTCGTGCTGACAATGTTCGTTAGTTTTACGATATCACATGTAAATATAGTTTCAATTTTGATTTGTATATACATTATTATACTAAGCAAGAATATATAAAAGTTTTACAGATTAAATTGAATTGTATTACTGAATAATTGGTTTATCTGGTGCGTTGTTCTTTCTCTTGTAAAACTGGTTTCCAGTAGGAGTATAGTATAGTATAGTAGGATTCTTTGTGATGTCAAGTTTGTACATGAGAACATATACATAGTCCCTTATTTTGTGTTACACTATCTTTTGCCCGTGGTATCACGTTAAAGTTATTTTTATCCCCTTGGGAAAGGTTTTTATTCTAGAAAAGAGTGTCTTATTTTTTTGTAAATATTTTATAGTAATTATGTTTATGAATAAAAGTGTCACCTGGGATAGCATTTTCTAGCTTAATTTTCACAACAGTCTGGGAGTTTTGAGTATTTCATTAGCCTTCCCTAATGTCTGACTGGCTCCCTAAGATGTGGCTGAGTTCCGTGATAACCAACTTATCTAGTCTACTGGGTATAGTGACTAGTCAGCTCAAGACTGAAATACATTTTTCTAATAAGGCCTACCCTTAACGCCTATATATCATTTGCAAAGTTTGAGTTACGTAGACTTCGATCCTTGAGTTTGTTTCGGCCTTTCTTCACAAGGCTATTCATAGGAAGTGCCCGCACTATTTATCTTAATCGACGTTGAAAAGTGTCTTTAAAGATCTATTTGTAAAATAAAATAATTTCTCATTTGTGTACCCCTGTCAACGTGTAGTCAAAATTGTATGATAATCGGTTTAGTAGTTAAGGCGTGAAACCGCAACAAACAAACAAATTCACATTAGCATTTTCAATAATAGTTTATTTAAAAGTCAACAATATCTCGTCTCTCTATATCAAAGTACAAACTTAAACCTCCTACGTGTAAATGACACGACATGCCTCTCAGTACTTACCCTCTTATCATCCCAATCTCATCTCACTTACTTAACCAAAGTAGTAAATATCGTAGAGGCTCGTAGCCAGTCTTTGTGTTTACAAGCGTGCTACGTCGTAGCTAAGCGGCATTAGGCGATGAGTTGGTCATAGTTATGAAATTACGAGTATGATAATTTGTTAAGATGAAGCTGAGCGTGAACGTGCTGGTTACGTTCCGTTGAACGAGACGCCACTAGCGAACTGTCGCATGGTCAAGTGCTCAGTACAAATTATTTAAGTTGTCGTTTCCACCAGAAAATACGCCGTATAATCTAAAGGTTTTTTTTATCTTACTTATGTTTTTATATATATTTTTATAGGAAGTAGGAAAACCTGAAAAGCATTTGTAGCATTGCACCAAATATATATATAAATAGCAGGAGAAGATCGTATCAAGAAGATTAGAAGTAAGATTACCTTCATACAATCCCGGTGGGTCACCGGGTCACTGTTAAGAAACACTAATACTGATTACGACTTTCATACTGCATCAGTTGGGCGGTTTCAATTCAGGCAGATATGATAGAACAATATCAACATGTCGTTATCGTTTATAACAATGAAAAAATTACTCATACAAGTGTAACAAAACTCGATTTAATTTTTTTTTACTTCTATGACCAAATATTTTTAAAGTAATATGCGGTTTATATAGAATCTCAAAACATAATCAAATTATAGCAGAAGTTTAATATTGCGCAATATTCACGTTGGTACAATGCGATATTGTATTACGGCGGGTCCTTACATCTTGAGGGGCCTTGCATTTCCACACACACAACAACAGAGCGAAGACGTTATTAGTCGCGACGCTGGACGTGCGCTCCGCAGGAATGTATATTGGCTGTAGAAAGGCCTCACACATACTCCACCACATGCATGTATGTATGTATGTGGCACTATTCAGATAATAAAAAAGAGTTCAGCAATATCGCCACTCAAAAATCTCTTTTTTTTATTAAAGTATTTAATCGCGCGGGCTTGTTACCCACGCTATTAAATAGCTTGTGAAACATATGAAAGTCAGAATTTTTAATGAAATAATTTCTGTATAAAAAAAATATTAAAAAAAATCTTAGCTTCTACGTTAGTTGTCATGACAACCAAACGTCTGTTTCAAATTTCAGCACGATAGCTTCAATGGAAGTGAGTGAAATATTGATTGCGAAATTCCGGCACACACATACACGTGAACTGAAATAAAAGCTTTTAAAACAAACAGGGAGATTATGAGCTGTTTTCACCAAAAGACCGTGTCCGAAACACGCAACAAGGTATCAAAAGATTGAATATAAATTATGTTTTAGAATTGAAGCCATTTTATATTTAATAAGTAAGTAAATATTGTGTTAAACCTTCTAAAAGCAGCAAAAGGAAATCAACCAATTTTGATTAACCCTATTTTAGAGCATTTATAGTTTAACGAATATTGTTTAACTCTATTTTAGAGCATTTATTGTTTAACGAATATTGTTTAACTCTATTTTAGAGCATTTATAGTTTAACGAATATTGTTTAACTCTATTTTAGAGCATTTATTGTTTAACGAATATTGTTTAACTCTATTTTAGAGCATTTATTGTTTAACGAATAATGTTTAACTCTATTTTAGAGCATTTATTGTTTAACGAATATTGTTTAACTTTATTTTAGAGCATTTATTTTTACTCGAATATTGTTTAACTCTATTTTAGAGCATTTATTTTAGCGAATATTGATTAACCCACGAACTTTCAAACTTTTTACAACAACGACAAACATTATCACATTCATATTTCTATTGATGAGGCTATATCCCGGTGGCACTCATCAGAGCAAATCCACTTATACTTAGTATGTGCTCAACAGCAAGTAACGGCCTACTTGCATTTAAATAACTGTACGTTGTCAAATAATACGCGGTGGTTATTTGCAACCAAATTATACAAAACGAATCACATAATAGGTTCCCTGCTCTCGTTCAACTATTTTAATATCAAGACTGCTTCATGATCATCGTTACGCATTTGTTGCCATTATTGTGAAAACTGGTGGCCGATCTTGTCACGCTTTAATGTGTAATGTAGTTCCTAATTTGATAGTCGATCTAAATGAAAAATACAAAATATATTTGTGCACCTTTTCATAGGTTTTCGTTACTAGTGTCATCCGTCACTTGGGTTTTTTTTAAAGACATCTCCCGCATAAGGAATATTCCTGTGTCGCGGGGCTTCACAAACATTTAAACAACGGACACAAAGAACAACGGGACAACTATTTTTGAATCACACAATTTTTTGTTCCGTAAGGGATTCGAACCCACAACACTCGGTGCGGTGAAATGGCGAGGTGACCACTTAAACCATTGCCACATCCGTGCAGTCAGGAATTACAATGCTGCCTTTTAATTATAGTCAGTTAATTCGAACAAACAAAAATAACTGTGTTTTGTAAAAAAAACACCGTAATAAGGAAATAAAATTCTTGACTTATACGTCGCTAGAGACTATCTTGTAGTTGACCGGGATATCGCCCTTGTCCCGCGCGTGAAACGCGGGCACGACGCGGTACTACATCAGCACGGGCACACACGACGCTGATGTACGGTTCGGTAGTGTGTACGCGCGTCGACTTTTTATTGGAAAAACAATTTATTGTGAAGGATGGAGACAGTTTCACACTCGCGCCTCATCTATCTTTCTATCGGTGTTTCGTCGAACGAAATGCGGCCAATGTACGGGTCATAAATACTTAGTTCCGTTAGTGAATGTATACAGTTGACTATGATGTATTATATTGAATTTAGTTGAGTAACACCATGTAGTTTCTGCTTTAGTTGAATATCAATATGCATTACACTGTTACATGAACACCAATAATATTGTGGGATATATGATATATTTACATAGCGCTATCTACACCCAAACTAAGCATAATAATAAAAAAAAAGCAAAAAATCTATATAGTATTCTAGAAGCCATAGTACAAGCGTACTATGGCTTCTAGAATACTATATAGATTTTTTCGATAAATACATGAATATGACACATAGATACATCAAAACCAATGAAAATAGACATAATATTATATTCATGCATACAAAATTTTGCACTGAGCAGGAATCAAACCTGTGACCTCTGCTGTTGCAATCAAATGCATTTCAGACGCGTCCGTCACTTATGTCGTTTAAGGACAGTCAGTAGGACGGTAGGACGGTAATTTTTACTTTAAATACAATTACATTAAAATTAAGGACCGTTACAGATCGTTAAACCATTGGGAAAGCCCGTAGTGACCAAACATTATACTAATATTCTGAGGATTGTACAATACAAGTTGTATTATACAATCCTCAGAATATTAGTATAATGTTTGGTCATACAACGTTGTTAGCTATATTAATCTACAATACGTGGTGGATGATCGATGCAATATGTCAGATGAACCACGGGTATAATCTCGTCACGCACAGCGACACGACATCGGTGCAGCTCGGTACCGATAGGGCGAGGTGACGATATGAATATTCAGCGCGAGCATCTAACACGTGCCGATCAGACTCTTGTGGCGACATACTGAAGCACACAAATGTACGAGTAGATACAGCTGTACCCACCACATAGCCAACATACCCTTATAATATTCTTACTTGGAATAGAAACACATGCTACAAAAACTATTTCAGATATTCAAATTCAAATTCCGATACATGCTAGATATTTTATTAAATCTCTCAGGAGTATTTGACACCGCATGGTGATCCATGACAGACATTGTTAGATTTAAAATCACGAGATTTTTTTAGAAATATGTACACGGTGTGGTTTCCTTTTCCTCACAAACGACAACTTAACTATTGCAACGTTTGATTCGATGATTTCCTCACGATATTATAACCGTTTGAATGCAGTTTGAACGCGTACGCAAATTACGGCTTATTACTATTTAGCTTTTGCCTCGCGTTTCATTTGTTTTTTTTATCCCTAGCGAACAGTTCTTTCTTTCTGGATGAAAGAAAATGAGTACCCTATGTCTTTTTTTGTGCCTCTGATAACCTGTGTGACAAACAAACAAACAAATTCACTTTTGCATTTATAGTATTTGTTAGGATTGAATCTAATACTATAGAGAGGGTTTGATGCAGCCCATAGTAGTGTTTAGTATCTGACGGATATGAACGTTACCGTTTTTTGGCACCCAGCGAATACAAAAAATACTTTTAGTACTTTCAACTACATTATATACATGGACCAAGCATGCTGAAATAAATTTTATACCTACCATTACATCATCTGTACAAATATACTTATTTTATCTTATCTTTCATTATTTTCAAAAAGAAGCCTTTCGTAGTGAGTCTAATAGTTTAAAGAAAAGCTTTCGCTGAAATCTTTCATTTATTGCTTTGATTGCCTTCTGAGCATTTTTTTACTTGTTTTTTAAAAAACAATTTATCTATGTAATTTCTAACTTCTTTCATCTATCCCAAATAATATTATAATTGCGAAAGTAAGTTTACATACACAAGATTTAGCATACACATTATCAGGGCTATAGGACATATATAGGACATAAGGTACTCATTTTATGAACTACTTAAGCGATCATCATGAAATGTTCCACTCGCGCGTCAGGAGTACAGGAAACGATAACCGGATAAGGGTACCGTTCATACAGAAAAAAAACTGTCAGTCGTAGGATTGTACGTCAGAAGTGAAAACATAACTTACATAAGTACACATATACACACACACATCAGATTCTGTATATACATATGTAGTTGAGCGTGACGGTCACGCGAGTTCAGTGCTCTTTCCCCATACCAAAAGTGCCCAATGTACCTAAAGAAGATTTCACTTCAAAAAGTACTATTACCGAGGGATACCTGAATCGATTCTACGTTCACGCGAGTGAAGGAAAAGCTAGTTCCTGAATAAAATCGTCGCTGGTTTCCAGATAGCTTAACTTTCTCTAGGACTCGCCGAGTCATATCATGCTCCGTGTTTTTGTCGATCAATTTAGTTTTTATAGGTAGACAATGGAGGAATAACAGCAGTTATATGTGGATATAATTAGTCATATCATTACTTATCTTATAAATGCAATTGTTTATGTGTATCTTTCTTTTACCGGAGCAACGAAGCGTCATTAACGTTTTTGTGTAGAAAAGCTAATACGTCGAAGATATGATTATTTGTGGAGGAGAACTGCTAACTAAGTGACTTCATCGTTACAAGAAAATCTTACCGGATTAAATAGAACCATCTTGCTCTGCGAAGCAATTTGTGTACTTTCCGATAGAACTTGATTGACAAGCTAGACAAGTTTTACTAAGACATGTTTCACTTGACCCGTGTAATTGAATCCTCCGTGACTTGTCGACAACGCAAGTTTCTGCGATAAACTGAACTCGTATGTATGTCAATACTTGTTGAACAAAAATAATAACATACTTTAGTGCGTACAGTCAGTCGAATATTGTTTTGAGAGCGAATCAACGAAACGCGAATTATACCTATATTTATTATGATTTGTTATTCTTTGATTCTCTTTTTTTCTGTTGTGTTATCAAATAATAATGTCGCCTAACCGTTGTGACGTACTTACTATTTTCCGGTGTCATATGTACTGGTAGGTAGAGTAGAGTAATAATATCTATAAATGATATTAATATTGTAATACATTAAAACAGTAATTTTGTAAATTAAAATTTAATTAACCAATAATTAACTTCTTGGTTTGACAAAATATATAAATAGGGTAGGAGGATTATTAAAGGGGGCATTATACTGGTGACAGTGGTGAAAGGACGTTGCTTGGTCGAAATATAGACGGTGCGATAACGTTCTTCGAGTTTTATTCTACAAGTGTGTAATAGTTGATTGCTTTTAATAAGCTTATACTTCTCAGACAATAACGCAGATGAGAGAAATGACGCTAGCCACTGTTCAAGTGAGCTCTAAACTAGTATTTAGGGGCATGCATTTGAAGTTAGCGAAGTAGTCCGATATCTCAAGCCGAAACTTCTTACACTGAAGCTCTCATTAGTTCTGATACCACGTTACAACATCGCACCTTATACAGTGTCAGAGTTACATTGGTGTGTTTTTATGAGACTTAAGACTAGATAATATAATGATTTTTAGCCGACCAATGAAAAAGGAGGAGGATATTTTTTTTGTATGTAGACAGATTTGCAAAATATTTTTTTTGTTAGAAAGAGGTTTATTCCAAAATGGTTCCATTTAATGATAATGATGAGTTTTTTTTTTGTATCATGATTTCGGTTCGGATCGGTTTTATAAGTTAATTATATATTTTCTGCTTTGAACAGTAACTCAAACATCCTACATCTGCATTTATCGTATATCCTTTAGATTAAAATTAAACTCAAATGAGACCAATGTGATATTTATCAAAACCCCTTTTATTGTTATACAAAGAATAAAGCATTCATTAGTGACCTCCAAATAAGGTAGACATCATACGTTATCAATTAATGTTACGAAATATTTATCTGTTTAACAGTAAATAAATCAGAAATAATACTTTTAAAGTTAAAGATATGTAGCTGTAGCGTTCTTGCTCTTGTTTATGTTTAGATAGTGTTTAGGTAATCAACTCCAATGAAGATTAACCTAGAAATCTCGATAATTACATCGTAGTTAAGTCGCATCTGGAAATAAATGGTATCGGCAGTCGCAGTTAGACGTAGAGCGGTGCGGGTAGGTGCGGGGTGAGGGCGGGATCTTTTCATTAATTGATAAGCGTAGATAAGAGGCGCTAAGTGCGGCTCTCAGAGCGTTGATTAACCCCGCGTTTCATGTCCCGACCGACCGCTGTCCAACACTCAAGACCTGCGGAACAGATTTTTCTTTTAAGATAAAGCAGTCTCAACAAATAAACTAAGATAATTAAAAGATATGCGTTATTCTTGTTTAATCTACACAGAACAGAAAAAGATCCGTTCCAAATTTAAATTCAAATAAAGACTTTCTACTACGGGACGCCCTTCACCTAACAAAGATGTTTACGTCTTTACTTTACTGGAAGAAAAAAATACGATCTCTGTTTAGAATTTTCCACCAAGTAGAAAGAGGCCCTAGAACTCGAAGTGTCAAAGCTCCCCACTAGTCCACGATAATCAGCATTTGTTCGATTCAAACTAGGTGTTTATTTATTTTTAGTTATTTTTTACTTGGTTAAGAGTTGGCCATTGGTTTTTGGCAGTCGTTAATGTGTTATAGGTAGAATGTTTATCCCAATTCTTAATTGTAATAAATTAATGCGTATAAAAACGGACTTACTTGTAGATTTCTGCCAGCGAAAATTAAAATAATAATAACAATTTAAGCATTGCGAGTGCTAACATTACTTTTACTTGCCATGGCTATGTGTACTCTTTGCATAATTGAAAAGCTAAGTCTGAACATTCACATACATTATAAATAGAAAAACTATAAATAATCGTAAACCGATTATGGTGTAAGGAGTGCTATATGGCGGGTGTAACGTAGCTACGGCAATTACCCTCCGGGAGGGAAATAAGAGAGCGTAAAACTAATAAATAATAACGCGGTCAATTTCAAGAGGTATTCCTATTTCTCATTCTGACTAACTGGATTAAGATAAGCGTATTTTATTACCCTTTTACCTACGATGACACATCGCTGGATAGGATTTATTTCAGTAACATATTAGCACATTATAATGTATTTACTTTTTTATACCAAATGTTGTAATACAAACAGGTACAAAAAAAGCACGCGGTAGCACGGTCTGCTTAATGGAAAGTACTAGCAAATAGGATACCTACAAACGAGGGATACCTGTAATACTCGTATTTAGTACCATTAGTCTAATCGCCGCTAATGGTCGTTAGATTATAATACTATAATACTAATACACTCCTAAGTGCAATAGTTCTACGCACACATTTCAAATACGCTGCACTAGTGTAGGAAACTACATTACGTATGTACAGGTCTTTGTCTAAGTTTAATAAACATATGTATCTTCCATCATAGGATACAAGTTCAAAATAAGAATCGAATATAGCACTTAGAATCCATAACGATCGACCCCTTGGCACCTCTCCTTTTTAAAATAGGCTTCTTGAAAATGAACTCCTAAATACTTCTAATTAAATTCGTTTCAAGTTCCAAGACAATTCAACTTACTTACAACACGTGAAATAATTAATTGTTTTATGATCTTGGTTTAGAAAAAGCACTATAATGGGAGTATGGGGTAATGGGTTCTATTTATAAAGTAAACAAAATCGAATGTGTTATAATGCTAGGGATGATTAAAGCCTTTCGGCCGCTATGGCAACTAAGTTTCGCAACCAGTTGTGAAAGAGGATTTAGTGAATCCACTTGGAAGAAGTTACATAAAATATAAGTTAAGTAAAATAGTAAAAAAAAATTAGTAAAATAGAAGTTACATAAGATAAATTTATCATAAAATGTCCTCGAGCAGAAGTATATAATCGGAGCCATCCCTCAATTGAGTTAATGCTCGCTGTTTGAGTTCGCTGTTGTTCGCTTTAATTCTTTGCAGTTGTCGAAAAAAAAATTAAGCAATAAGATTTATTTATTTGATTAGTTCACTTATACTAATACTAACGGTCGCTAGAGAATTTTTTTAAAACCCACGTTAGGCATCCCATTGCTGAATCAATGAAAATTATAATCTATTGTTTTTAGATTCAGAGTCCTTTATGACGTCAGTCACTTGTTGTCGTTCATTTATTAGTATTAGTTTGCTAAATGATTTAAAGCAGCTTTGATTTTTTTACTACACTCATTTTTTAATTATATCCAATAGTCATTTTCACTTTAACCGACTTCAAAAAGGAGGAGGTTCTATGCTCGACTGGATGTATTTTTTTATGTATGTTCACCGATATTTTGGTTAAGTATAGTTAATCACTTATTTGTCAACAGTCGTCAAGTAACACCTATGGCGTTTCTATTATTCCACACAAGTAATATTACTCCCAAAAAACCATTAACATTCAACTTTTACATATTTTAATTTTTTTCTCTAATATTTTTTTTCTAAAAAGATAAAATATAAAATACATTAACACTGATTTAACTCTGTACTAAACAAACTAACGTAGCTGACTAAATCATGAGAGATACAAAAGTTATTAAAGATATTGCACTAGATAGTGTCTACCCATAGCTTAAACCGTGCGAATCCGGGCAAATGTATATTACTTTTATGAAGCCGCAGCACGATATGACGAACATTCTTCAACGTTAAAGAAAAATTCATGTCCGGGGTTAACCACCATTACTTTTTAGTGCGGGGAACGAAATTCCCATGCGGAGGTAAGACATGAGGAAGCCACTCGCCCACCATGAATATTCAACGCGCCACGACCTACTCGCTTTGAATCCTGCCGTACTATGTGACGGGACGAGAGATACTTGCACTACAACCGTTGGTTTTTCTTATCATTTTAAGATTCGTCACACTTTTATGTTGCCAGACTTCTTAAAACTAATATATTGTTTATCTTATATTCAGACTTCACATACAATTATACAAAATTAAATATGAACAAGTCTAGAATTAAGCCAGAAATAAACGCTCTACAAAAGTGTTTACAGTTTAAATCTCGTAACGTTGGTATATCGTACTGAGCTGAGCTCGTTCAACTTGTTGTTATAAATCTCGCGCAACAAAAGCTGCACCGGCGGCACCAGGTGCGAAAGTCGCGCCGCCGCGCCGCCGCGCCGCGCCGGTCCGCTCGCTCCACTACGTCGTCTATCAATTACTTACTAAGCTATTGGGGACACAACCTCCTACTTATTTGTATTTTAGAAATGTTTGAACCTACTTAATCGAAGTTTGAAGATCTGGATGTAAAAACAACAAAACGTAACATTGCTTACGCGTTTTGTGAGAGGGGAACTTATCGCAGCTGTTAACCGATCGAATAATTAGTTTCATGATAATATTTCTCATCATGCAAGCGCTCAGTCATATACAAAATGTATAAGTAATGAGGTAGAGCGTCCGCTCAGGCGGCAAATGAGCGGCAGATTACTGCGCGTTGTTTTGCCAATTTTAATAATTGCGTCGAGCTAAATATCGTTAATAACATCGCATCACATAAGTTTTTTTATCTTTATCATGCACCCGATCAAAATAGATGGTTAATGTATTTTTTTTAAGTTACACCACTAGTAGGTCGAAAAACAATGTTCAACTCTAAGTTATACAATGTATTTTATTACAAACGGAAGTAAACAGAAAAATATTCGAAAGATTGATCATCTCAACGAGTAGAGGCATATGCGTATAATATCATACCCGGATAAGGCTTGCATAAATTATTAGCGAACGTTCATTAATCACGTCAATATTATGGGGAATTTATCTTTAAGAGTGTTATTACATGGTGGCAAAGTAGGATCGGGGTCATGTGATTATATTAGTAATTTCTGTCATAGTTTAAACTTTACAGCTGCCCTCTGTCTATAAAACAGTGATAAAGTTTACATTATAAAACTCCACCACAAACAGTAAGTGATGCTGTCATGTGCAAACTCGAACAACATACAATTAACAAACCGAGGGTGAGTGATGGATTTGGCTCTTAAATCATTACTTTATCTTTATACCCCTTCAGGGTACGTCAAACTCTCCTTTCCTCACACGAAGCGGACGCGAGAATATTGTGTGCAAACCGTCAGAGCATCAGGCGTCTCACAGCGAAATGCTTCATCGTAAATACCCTTAAAAACCTGTTAAATATTTCATGTGTACCTATTTTCATTAATGATAGAAGTGATATGAAGTAGTCCCTAACTGTTACTGACTATTCTGACTATTTATTACTAGTGATATCTTCTGAGTATATAATTAATTTAATCTGCATGTAAAATGGGATTGCAGATTGGCGCCAAAACAATGATACAGCCAGTATCGTGGTAGGTACAAATGATAAAATCATTCAAATTACTTTTTGTAACCAGATCACAAAAAAAGGTCACTTGTTAGTTTAATTCTAAGATAAGAGTGAACTTTAGTTACGTGTATAATTGTTTTTATATCAAAAAGACAATATTACTCCGATAGTCGAAATAGGTAATTGTCGCCTTACAGTGTGGTACAACTATTATTGCTATAAAGGATAAGATAGAAAGTAGAGGCCCGTTGATTGATCACCTTTCGCATGCAATATCCTTTTATGTAGTTTATCATTAACAGTGCTCCTGATGCCAATAGCACTCTCTACAACGCTTGTCAAACAAAAGCTCTGCAGGGAGCCATAATGCTGCACAATAGCGCGGTCACATAAAATATAGCGAGGATATTGTCACAATATCGGTTCTAAAAATTTATTCAAATGCAATTTTATGTGGAATATAGAGAATCGCTGTTTTTATTATTTAGCGTACAACTACAGATAAAATAAGCAGTGATATTTTATTGAAATTTCATATAAAATATTTATCACTATCACTACATATTATGAAACAAAGTCCCCCGCCGCGTCTGTCTGTCTGTTTGCGATAAACTGAAAAGCTACTGAACGGATTTTGATGCGGTTTTCACTAATAGACAGAGTGATTCATGAGGAAGGTTTAGGTGTAAAATTTGTCCCCGTGTGAAGCCGGGGCGGGTTGCTAGCATATTATAAAACAAAGTCTCCCGCCGCGTCTTTCTGTCTGTCTGTTTGTCTGTTCGTGATAAACTGCAAAAGTACCGAATGGATTTTCATACAATTTTCACCTACGGATAGAGTGATTCATGAGGAAGGTTTAGGTGTATAATTTATTAGGGGTTTGTTTAAATTTTGTTGAAATATGACGAGGATTGTTGAAGATGTCGGAAAAAATCATGTCAACTGGAAGGTTTACTATTGTTCGCCGCGTAAACCAATAGAGTTGTATGAAAACAATGTATAACGGAGTTATGCCTCATAATAATAGCTATTACAATATAGGAAAGCTATGTGTCTATCTTCTAAGATTTACACATAATAACGAAAAAATTTTGATATAATATGCTCTGCTACCCGTGCGAAGCCGGGGCGGGTTGCCAGTATTTAATACATACGTTGATACGTTGTTGGTAGCTTCGTTGGAGGTCTACTTAAGCTACAATACTTGTGTTAGGAGTGTGTAACGTTGAAAGCCTACAGGAGGGTCTGTACCCGTTATCTCTTGATAGCAAGTCCGACGTATTAGCGTTTACGCTGCAGCCGCTTAAAATGGTGGTTTTTTTTTTTTTCGCAGAGGCTGCAGATTCCGTATTAATGAAATAACGTTTTCTGATGTCGGATATAATATTTTTTCTTATCTTTCCAGGTAATTTCAAACTTATGACAAAATAATAAAACATAATAGTTCACTACCAAATTTCAGATAATGGAGGCGTAAGTATACAATTTACAAATTACATAGGATGGCAGTCGTAAAACCGGGCTTAAAATGAATTTATATAAGGAACAGGGTATGTCAATAAATGTGTTTAATAGGAGAGTACATTATTGCTACTTAATTATAAAACGTATTTTTTTGCAAGTTTAAAAACAGAGCAATCGTTTAATACACAAGACAGTATTTCACCATTAGTCAAGCAATCGACTATGACTGCGTAAAAAATCATATGCCCTTATTGGCAGTAAAATATTAATATGTCTAAGATTTTATTTTGCTACCTGTTAACATATTTCTCAGTAATCCTTTTGTTTCCTACATTCAAGTACGCGAGTGATACACACGGAACATTAGCAGTAACTCGGCTTATTCACCGAACCTATTACGTCATAAATATTGATCTCCAATTGCTGTTCACGGCCTGTACTTTATTGAGTACTTTACGGTAATGTCGTCACATTGCAGCATTTTAAATTACAAGGAAGTGATTCAGCAGAAAAAAATCATAGAAGAATGAGATGATTACCGCTTTTTATAAACTTAAATGTATATGTATGTATGTTTTAGATTGTGAGTTAAGTTTATACGCATGTTTGTTTCTAGATTTGACGACCTCTGTGGCGCGCATTCGACTGCCACGCGGGCGGTCGCGGGTTCAATTCCCGCTCAGTGCAAATATTTGTGTCCATGGATATGTATATTTGCATAGGTCTGGGTGCTTCTATGTATAATATCTACGTATTTACAAAAAGAAATCTATCTATGTATGTTTATCTGTTCTAGAACGAATGTAGAAAACATAAGCTCTGCTACGTTTGGGCCTAGATAGTGATGTGTAATATGTTCCAAAATATTATTATTATATTGTACATACTTCTCGGTAACTGAGAACATACTTACAAAAATGACTTACGACTAAATGAAGCTTTATCTTGATTGATATATAATTGATTAGCTTAGTAACTTTTTTGTCATTACAATTAAAATGTTGCTCACACATCCACATATTATGATTTTTTTTTGTATAATTATGATTTTGGTAGGGACCAAAAAATTAATAGGATCTAAGCTACTGATTTCGTAATATTTTCATTTTTAACCTTTAATTTAAATTCTGATATATTCTTGTCATTTACACTAGACTTAGAAATGCACTTTTAATTTATTTATCATATGAAATTGATGCAAAATTAGGTAAAATACTGCTGGAGATTTAATGTACAAAATATCGAAATGAGGCTACAGGAATAATGTTCATAACTGTTTATGTAATTACGATAAGTGAGTACTGATAGTTTCAAATGGCTACGAGACCATTAACGCGGCGTTATAACACAATTGTCGCAGTACGCCCCATAAAACTGGCAATCGCATATTTGTTTCGATTTTATGTTCACTTTGAATAAAGATTTGGGTGTAAAATTAGGCGCGCGCGGGTTTACGACAGGCTGTAAAGCTCCATACATAAACATATCATATAAAGCAGTATTAAAGCAGCTTCACACGACCGTTAAGAACAATCGCATTAACAATTGTATATAACAGGTAAAGGCCCTAAAATGGTAGGCACTTTCAGGAAATAAATATCCCATCAAAAACATAAATGTGAAAATGGAATCATAAGAATAATAAGAAGTTCATACGTGGTTATCGACTACGCCGACAAAAGAATTGAAAATCTTAATGATTGCCAAGTTCTGTAGATAATCCTGAAAATTTGACTTGGCTAGTTTTTACAGCACACCATACCACATGTGTATGTGGTGGTGGCCAGACCACATATCTTGACTAAGGTGTAGAGTTTGAGAAGTTAGGGCTTGTAGAGTTAGGGCGTGTAGAGTTAGAAGCTTGCCTCTATATGAGATCTGATAACTTTTTGACAGTGCGAGCCATATGGTCCCGTGTTGGCACATTTTACATGAAAATGTTTTTGGGGATACTTGTGTCACGCATTGAAAGACGATGACCGTTCTGTCAATGATGCCAACTATAAAGTTTGAAACTGGAAAAATATTAATGTTTTCCATGGAATAAAAGTTATGATCAAAATTACCCCACTATTTGAAAGTAACCCCTTTTGACGGTATTGAAGTTTGAATCATCTGTTAAGAACTGGTTCCAGGGCACTAGTATATGTATACAAATAAAAAAAGGTTAAAAAAACCTTATATTTGGAGATTTACAGAGCACCAGGTTTAAAATAAATTAAGATGAAATTAAATTGGAGCCGCCCGACTGGTTCATTACCTTGAAGCCTAGAAAGACCCACAACTACTAGCGCAGTGTTGTACTTTTATACTGGTGAGTGGGGCACCAGACCTTGGTGGGAGGGCGGAGAGCGTGGGAAACGCTCATGAGGGTAACATTTTATCAGATAGGGCGTGTGCTTGTTTCCAAATGCAGTTGTATAAAAAACAACACAAGCTGAAAATGAGAAATTCTTAATTAATATTTATTACAAATGTCACGAAATATATTCAAAGGTAAAACGAGATCGTTTAAGCTGCAGTAATATAATTTATTCGGAGAACACCTGCGAATTAATAGGTGGATCTGGCACATCTTTGTAATAACAAATGGGATGGTTAATCATAGCGAGAATAGCGGCGCGAGTCCGCAGTCGCAGTGAGTCGGCCGACAGTTCACCGCGAGTAACAGGTGTCGAGGAGGCGCAAGGCGAGGTGACGTCACGTGGAGAGGGTGGTGCGCTGATGAGTGAGCTACTACCACTTACACGTATTCAATTTGCACTCAATTTTTGACTGACGTTAAGAGGCGGCTGGTTATTCGTCTACGTTTTAATTTCAGAATCAATTTACCAAACAATCGTATACTGTATTTTCTTACAATTGATATTGGGGTTTTTTTTGTATAGGGAGCAAACGAGCAGACGGGTCACCTGGTGGGAAGTGACTGCTGCCGCCCATGGGCACCTGCAACTCGAGAGTCACAAGTGCGTTGCCGGCCTTTAAGGTGGGATTAGGGTAAGGGAGGGATGAGGGGAAGAGGAAAGGGTTAAGGCATCCGGTAACCTCACTCTCTCAGTGAAAAATTGCAAGCATTGCTTCACTGCCGGTTTTCTGTGAGACCGTGGTATCACTCCGGTCGAGCTGCCCATACGTGCCGAAGTTTGACTCTCCCACTTCTAAATAGATGAGAATATAATGGATCTATGATTCTATACGGGGCCAAACGTATCAGTGAATTGAAGTAATGGTAAATTCTCTTCATGCGTGATCATAATGGTTTAATGACACCCGAAACATAAGATCACATACCACACTGAAACTTTCACACTCATGTTTATAAGTAGGAAGATTTCGACCGCAGCTTGTCCTATCCGAGTAACGGTATAACCTATCTGGGACCAAATTTAATCGAAATATGGGAAGGATTATTGAACAAGCATTTAATTGTTTTCCAATTTTGTATTCCAAAAGAAAATACTTTATTTTCCAAAAAAATATTCTGAAAGTTTTACGTAAAATAAAATAGCCAGAAGCAATCAGCATTTAGTTTTTATTTATATATTATAAATAATAAAGTATGAATAGAATACAACTATTATACCTCTACAATGTATTGTAGGAGACATTTATAAATATGGAAGAGCTGTTTTTTCTTTGCTTTGATATTGTTTATTATTTTTCTGTAACTGCATTATGGACGATACATGTAGGTACTGATACTGTCTTTGTTACTTGTTAATATCGGCTTTGTCGATGCAAAGAACGTTTACAATATAAAACATAAATGTACAAGTAAGCCGGGAAGCGGCGCGGCGGTTCGTTAGCTTTATGTTTGTAGCAGTTTCAGAGTTGAATAATGCGTGTTATACAAATTCATCATCTTACAAATATTACATTAGGCCAAAGAAATTCTAAAAGTGTACATGAATTATTGATAGAAAATTAGACTCGTTTATCAGAGTACCGTTGGGGCTTAATAATCTCGCATGAAAGATTACAAGAGTAGGATGGTATAATCTCTGAGGATTTCACAGGCATTCTCCTTTTGGCATTCCTAAAATTTTCTTATCTTCCAAGTGAAAATTAAATATCTTTATATATTATTATTAATATATATAATTACAATAAGAGCCAAATTTGAAATGCATTAAGGTAAATCATGCGTGAAAAGAATCTACAACTTAAAACTTCGGCCACCATTTTTAACATCCAGTATTTACAATAAATGGTACAATAAACTTTTCCAAAGTCATCATCGAGCAATAAATTTTAAATTTAGTTATTTTACTCTCCACTGTTACGGTGTGAGATAAGCATCCACTTTAGAGAGAAAAAAGGGGTAAAAGTAGTTGCGACCGAATAAATATACACAAAACAATGCTTATGTCAGTGCATTGTTACGTTAGAGAATGTAGCTGAGTTTCGATAAAGTTGTAATAAGAAATATGAAAGTCCTGTAGCAGTTTTATAGCTATAAACCAAACTGAACATTACTTTTACGTTAAAGATATTAAACTAGTAATTATTATTAATCTTTAATATATAAGAATACATTTTAATGTCTCGGTAGGGTACATGTGTTTATTGAATTTGAATTGAATTGAAAATGGGGCTATCGGTTATAGCTAAACTATTTGCTGTTTGTTGGTAAGCAATACTTACTAATATTTTTAATTGACTATTGGTTACGGATGACCGTAATCTTATCTGTGACTAATTAATTCTCGAAGGCCACAAACAAGGTCTATAAAATTCGTAAGTAGGTCTACTCGTGGACGTAAGTTCAGGTTGTTACTATTTTAACCTCATGTATAAGACAACAACCTCCTATTTGTTAACAAGATTATTTAAAGCGAGTTCGGCTAATAACCCTAAAAGTGACAAAACGGTGATAGCGTTTCAAAAGGCATTAAAGAGAATGTTGTGACTTCACATTTGACTTTACGTATACTCGTATGTTGTTTAGCAAAACACTTATGTGAAACAAGACAGACGTAAAATCAATGTAACTATATGTTAACAAAAAGTAATAACCTTTAGTTAACTTAAAAGTAATTGAGCAAACCGTTGGTCGCATGATGAGAATCATTTCAATGTGAAACTGTAGTGTGAGTCCGATATTCACTTTCGTGGTATTGGCGATATCATTAAGGACTAGTACCCACTCAAACTAGTGTCTTTGTGATAATAGTCTTTAACTAATAACATACATTTTTAGTCACTTTAAACTTTTATTTACTTTATTTTACTATGTATATGTTCGTTTTACTATGTATGTGTATGTATATATGTCAGTATATTTTACTAGCATTTAGGCACCAATGTTACACATACACAGACACAGCGTGAATACTTTCTAACGGTCAATGAACCACTGGTTTTGTGAACAGGTTCCAATCTAGATTGTTTGTGTGGCGTTTTTTCATTAAACATAATATCAAACGGTTATCGCGCCCAATTCAAATAAGTTCTGCGTAAAGCGGCAGTACTTATGCGAATTGGACACAAACATTTCCATATTATTAGAGAATAACAAGGTTTTTTTTGTGGGTAACAAGGATCGTTTTGGCATCTCATTACATTCATTGTCCTCCACAATCTAAATGGGTTCCTTTAGTTTTATAGATATTAGGATCTCAATTTTATACCAAATCTTTCCCAAAAAGGTTTTATGTAGTCAATTAAACATACATTATTCTATATATTTAGATAGGATACGAATAAGTTGCAGACCCGAACGAGAAATAATGATCCCACCAAAAATATTTTCATGTAAAATGTTGCCAAGACGTGACATATGACTCGCACTGTCAAAAAATTATCAGAGCTCATGTAGAGCCAAGCTTCTAACTCTACAAGCCCTAACTTCACGAACTCTACACCTTAGTCAAAATATGTGGTCTGGCCGTTCCGCTACCGTCACATGGGCGTAAGTGAAAAATTTATTCACTGTTCATTACTTTTCTGTTATATAATAATTCTTGTAGTAACTAAGGCTTTTGACTAAGGTGTAGAGTTTGTGAAGTTAGGGCTTGTAGAGTTAAAAGCTTGGCTCTACATGAGATCTGATAACTTTTTGACAGTGCGAGTCATATGTCACGTCTTGGCAACATTTTACATGAAAATGTTTTTGGTGGGATTTCACTTCTTTTTGTAAGTTGCTTATGATAATATTTTTTTATTTTGTTCATTTTGTTACTTTTTTGGGTGTATTTCTTGCACATCAGAGGTGCTTTTTTTATAGCCCACTCTCTAATCACACTTTATAGGCACACACACATTAGGCGGGTACACATTGGGCGTTTTGCGCGCGCTTAATTCCATCCCCTAATTTAAACGGTGACGGGTGATTTACTAAAAATCCTGAAAGGTATGTAGTGCCCTTGCGCTTCGCTTGGCTCATCTTGGCGGGGTCACTACCGTGCCTCCAGATTTTATATCATCAATTTTTAGACCTCTAGCATCAAAACTTGCAGAAGTTTCATACAAACAAAAAGAAAGAAAAGAAAACTTCCATCCCCTAGTTTAAAGGGTTGGGGGGTAAAAGTTCCAAGTTTTACATTTATTTTGTTGTTTGTGTACTAATACTAGCTTACACACCAAATTTCAGCTTTCTAGGATTTCAGTAATTTCTGAAGCAACCTAAGAACTTTGATGATCATCAGTGAGTCAGTGACGAAATCGGGGTTTTTTAGATATCAATAAAATCTAAGTATAAGAGCTATGCAATTGAAACTGTAAAGAGGGTTAAAAAAATGACGAAGTGCTTCCAGAAAAGGTAGGTAGTGCCCTTGCGCTTCGCTTGGCTCGTCTTGGCGGGGTAACTACCGCGCTCCCAGATATGAAACATTTCGAATATTCTAACACTAGTTTCCCTGTATACTCTCCAACGAATATTATTGTATCATCGAACTGATAAATTAAAGCGCCACTAAAAACGATGACAAGAAATTAGTTATGTAAAGCTTTCTAAGATTTTACTTAACAACACAGTGATGAACTTATTCACATAACAAACATCAACATAGCCCACATGCAGTATTTTACTGCAGCACCACAAAAAACTGTAAAACCTAAAAAACACAAACCTAATACTACGACAAACACATACGACAAATTTACTACATAATTGTAAAACTATCGATTATTTTGTCTATCTTAATCGATATTAATTGCAGATTTATGGTGACATTAGGTGAACGGCTTTGTAAGTATAGTCCATGGCTGCACATAAAATTACATATAAGTAGGTACAATTATAGTATTCCTACTGACAGCTCAGTAGTCACCAGCATTTCATATCGCTTACCGTTACAGTGCTGCAGTTTACAGTGCTGCTCACAAACAACGATAAAATATGATCAAACGATAACAAACAACATCTAAAAATCAACCCTAGTATGAGTCTATCACGTTTATTTTTACACACGTAAAATAAACGATTTGTTCGTGTACATAATATGACCAGTTACCCCAGGAAGTCTCCAGGACTTACTGACTGTACGACTGAATGAGGTTTGTGTAATGCAAATCGCCGTGTGAAAAAAAACTAATTAAAGTTGGGCAACAGTTCATTCCGTATGTGTCTTGTAAACAACTTAGGAATAAGTCCTCAATTAGTTTTAAATATTCCAAGAAACAAAAGTATTCAACGAATAAAGTAACTTATGATAAAAGGCTGGTGTTTAGTAAGTGATATCTTTACGGGGCACCGTTGTGCTCTGCGTTATCCGGGGCTACGTAATAAATCATAGGCCTGGTGATCATTAGTCTTCATCAGCGAGTGCTGCTCAAAAAATTCTCTGATGAACTCATCCATCTCACACGGTCACCCTAGCGCTAAGAACAGTTACTTTCGTTTACTTTGAATACTTTTAGTTTCATTGGAAAAATAATTCAATGTTGATATTTCTCAGCGCCGCGAGACAGTAACAACAATTATATGTTACAATGAGCAGTGATTTATACCTAATACGCGGTAAGAAATTGAAAGTTCCTTTAAGCGGTATATCGGCGGTTGCTAGCGGTTTAGTGGCCGAGGTGCGCCTTGCGCCGTGACTCGATAAATACGAGGCGCGGTGTAGAGGGTGGAACACAATCGGTGTCGGTTTTTAATTTCCCCCGGGATAGAGACCTTAACAACGTTCACTGATACTCTAGCTACTCAATACTGGCGACATTGTTTCTAATGTGAACCTTTCAATGATTCCAATGAGGTAGTTCTAGGCTGCCACGCGCTCCACTCTTCTAACACTCACTTTAAGTTTACAGAATAAGGTCGAGATCGGCTTGAGAGCGAGTGTTATTCCGTCGCCTCCTTATTCGTGTTCAACATACATTGTTTGTACTCGCACGATTTTAGTTTAATTCTGTGTCGTCGTATCTCCAAAGATTTATTTATACGCCACGCATATATTACGGTAGGCTTCTATTTATTTTAGAGAATTAGTCCGTGTACCTTCGCGCGAGCATTAAAAGGCGCGTTAATAAACATCAAGGGAAAGATCAAAGACATTCTCTGCCTTTGGTGAGTGCGTACCACATCGTCAGGAATTATGGTTACGACAGACCCTTTCCTGAAAGTTATTGTAATCGTCACATTATGGGATCGTCTATTCTGTCGCGATGGTGACTTTGTGGGCTTTTTAGTTATAGATGTAAGATAGTTTATTCCCATTTCTTCATTTTACTTTAGCTCTCTTTGGCTTTCTACTGATGCAAAGATACTTTTATGGTACGCTGAAACTACCCCGATATCTTAAAAACTTTAAAGCTATTTCACAAATTGAATTGTTTCAGAGCTTATCTTGACACGAATATTTTGTCTTGGCGAGCTTGTCTGGTGTCCTTAGCTCTTAGTTGTGCTAATGATACCAAACGATGTTTTAATACATCACGCTGGAGATGGTATCGACAGGGCTTTGGGGGAGCAAGGACGTTTTGTCGATTGAATAATTCCACTGTACAAATCGCAAGCCTTCCAAAGTTGGCTTAAAGAAAATTTATGTTTTCTTAAGTGTAAAGGGAGATGTGTATCTGTAAAGAGATTTTTGGCGTTGTAAATATAATATTAGGGTGGACCACGGACGCGAATAATGAAATGAGAGGTATGGTGTGCACTTGTAATGCAAGCCATTCCTGTATATTAATTGCTATTTTTACATAAATTTCCATTTATTTAAATGAGCATCCCAAAAGCTCTTGAGGAGACGTTGTATTAAGAAGGACCACTTTTGTGAACAATTTGCGATTTTGTGGCTGGGATTACAAGCAGCTAATGGTTTACTTAAATAAATATATAACTGATACGATTAATAATAAGTAATCAACAACAAGCGCCAGAGTAATAGCTAAGGCGATTAAGTCGTTGCCACCTATCTATCCCTATCCACCTGAACCCACTCCAACACAAGTATTTAGCTTAGCCAGAGGGGTTAACTAGAATACTAGTAATAAGTAAGCCATGTTATGCCTTCTTTAAAAAAGATGATGAGATGATGATAAATATATAAAGATGATAATACACATATACATAGATATTATTGTGTAGATAATCGGTATTTTAGGTTTGGCGAGCATTGTTACGACGGTCTCATATAATCAAATCGAATCATTTATTTCTGGAACTGGGTACATTTTTAAAATATGTTAAACAATACATTTGTGCTTTGACTTAACAGACGTCGAAATATTTTATCCCACCAAAAACATTTTCATGTAAAATGCTACCAAGACGAGACCATATGGCTCGCAC
Organism: Euplagia quadripunctaria; assembly: GCA_963859945.1. Taxonomy (NCBI): domain Eukaryota; kingdom Metazoa; phylum Arthropoda; class Insecta; order Lepidoptera; family Erebidae; genus Euplagia; species Euplagia quadripunctaria. The sequence continues at coordinate 25,292,522 of OY982567.1, read as the reverse complement.
TGTCAAAAAGTTATCAGATCTCATGTAGAGCCAAGCTTCTAACTCTACACGCCCTAACTCTACAAGCCCTAACTTCACAAACTCTACACCTTAGTCAAAATATGTGGTCTGGCCGTTCCGCTACCGTCACATGGGCGTAAGGTGAAATATTTATTCACAGTTCATTACTTTTTTGTTATACAATAGTTGTTGTAGTAACGAAACGGCCAGACCACATATTGTGACTAAGGTGTAGAGTTCGTGAAGTTAGGGCGAGTAGAGTTAGAAGCTTGGCTCTACATGAGATCTGAAACTTTTTTGACGTGCGAGCCATATGGTCTCGTCTTGGCAACATTTTACATGGAAATGTTTTTGGTGGGATTTCACTTCTTTTTGCAAGTTGCTTATGACATTATTTTTTTATTTTGTTCATTTTTTCTTTCTTTTTGGGATGTATTTCTTGCACATCAGAGGTGCTTTTTTCAGCTTTCTAGGACTACCGAAAGTACCCTAAGATTTTTGATGATCATCAGTGAGTCAGTGACAAAATCGGAGATTTTTTACATATATTAATAAAATCTAAAGTATAAGAGCTATGCAATTGAAACTTTATATAGGAATAATAATAATTTAATAATAATAATAGCCAAGAGCCTCGATCAACACCTGAAGAGGCTCGCGTTAGACGGCTGGATCAAGGGACTGATGCAGAAAGCAGTTCTCCTCGACACGGCCCGTATGGTGAGGAGGTTCCTGTCTTTGGAGCCCTAACCACCGGTGTGTTGGTCCCTGTACCCGATGTCGGTGGTCTACTATTTTTAAATATATATTTTGTTTTATACACATTTAAAAATGTAATTTATACGTTTTGAGTTTAATAAAGAGAAATAATAATGATAATTTATTTTTCAAATATATCACATAAGATGTTACATTTACTGTGACAGCCACACTAGGCAGAGACTGTGTCGTGGCTATCAAACAATACGATTGTCTTATGACGTTGATCTTATGATATATTTAATAAGTCTACTATTGACATCATATCCTGAGAATTTTGTGTATCTGGTATAATCCAAACCTAAGTTATGAGGGTTCAAAAAAAACGACGCAGCGCTTCGAGAAAAGGTAGGTAGTGTCCTTGCGCTTCGGTTGGCTCGTCTTGGCGGGGTCACTACCGTGCCCCCAGTTAAATCCTCACACGTGTGCGACACGGGACGACAGCGAGCCGCGAACCCCGCACCGCTCCTTACATTCAACGCTCCTAGCAATAAGCCGCTTTGCACTACACATTTTTCGGATCGCAATATTCGCACATTTTTCCCCTGAGGAAATATTTATTTACATATACACGACTTAGATTTTACATGTGTGGAAAGCCAAATATCCCTACTTTTAAGTAAATAATGTTTACAATACACGTGTAACAATATCATCTAAAAAATGCTTGAAAATGTGATGCATTTAAACAAAAAAAAGATGTCGGTTACACAAACACGTTTTGTATATAAAAATTATTCTTTAACCTTTAAAACAAAAAAAAAATTCTTTGGTAAATTGAAATAAGATAATGTAACAAATAACTATAATGTGCTGGTTGGAGCCTTAAACGAGAGCGTAATCAAATTTCATTGGCTGATCCCCGCGCTGTTATATCCAGTCATCAGGGCTTATCTCACGGGATTTCTCTTCCGTTCACATCATTTTCTGGTTATATCACAGACAATTGTCAAATGTACGTGTTTCATTTCTAAGAGTTTTACTTAAAGGAATTATTAAATCTCACTCTTGAAGTAGCTATCTAGTGAAAATGTTTAATGTCTTCTTCATACTTTCATCATATAACAATCATAATGAGAACCGAGTGGACTGAGTGATAAGCTTAAGACGGTATTTTTGCTAAGAAGTCTAGAAGTGATTTCCCTACCTTTTTGTCTTATGGGACACACTACACCAGCTATTCGCAATGTTATGTTACTATCGCTCGCAAAACTAACCAACACCGACGCAGGCACCAATTTTGAGTAACCTCGTAACTAGTCGACGTCCTGACTGGCAGTAGGATCCTAGAACAATTACTTACTAATTTTAATTATTAAAGTTAATAAATAATTGTCTTTAATTTCAATACATTGCTTGTAGTAACACTGGATTGACGTTTAGTCAGCACTCAAAAATATTTAGGTCGCGGGAAACTGATAGGTATGGGAACAATTATCCGCCGCTAAGACTGTAACTTCAAAAGGTACTATGTAATATATGGCACAGTGTCGAGAAGGCAAAGTGTTGATCGTGTACTATGTGATTTATAACACCATTTCGACAATTTATTTGCGTGTATGTTTGCTATGGGACGCGCACACTTAGGTAGCACGCTGTCAACAGTTTTAATGTTTCTGTGTTACTTCTAAGTTGTATATTATTGACGCGATAACTCAAGACACACATTTCATGAACCTCGTAACTTGTTCGTAAACTACTGGTGAAGTGGCTGCAAATATTTATTGACGTTCGTACGTTTGTTCGAGTAAGGTATGTAAAGTTTAGTTATTTATAGTGAATTCTAATGTTATGTGTAATTACTACATACCACATGTTCTACTGCAGATATGATAGATATGATAGGGTCCGGACTGACTTTTTCGCATATAGTTGAACAAAACTTGACAACAGAGTATTCACATATATCATTAAATTAACGCAATGCCAGTATCGGAAATAGTACATAAAGGTGAGAGGTGATTGCGGGATCCAATGCGGTTCTTTCAGTTCGCTCTTTTCCGTTTTAATATTGAAGGTATTTAAACACTCACACACAAACGCCACTTAAACACTTACGTGGTTGCTTTACTATAAATTGTATGTGAAACTGAATATCACTGTGATTCTGTAGACCATTACCTGAAACAATATTGAAGCTCATTAGGTTTGGAATAGTCAACATATTGCGCAACTCTCCAAGCGTGACAAGGGGTTCAAGGCTAAGCCGATTATTGCTGAAAAAACCGTTCTTATTTATAGAGGTAGCTATGATTGTAATGTTGGCTTCTAATAACAAAAGATGTGACACTACGACTTTATGTTGACTTTACGAATATTTGCTTCACTTGTATGTTTGTAACCGACTCCTTTAGGCCCGATTTTGACCCACTTTAAACGGCCAGATTTCATTCAAATTTTGCACACATGTCAAAGACCGATGACAATGCAATAATTCGATTAAATTTTTTATTTTTTTTTGTTGATTTTTCTATAAAAGCGTGTTTTTTAGTTTTTTAAACTATATTTTTTTATTATTTTAGATATTGTCCAATAGCTGTTTCTGGACCTAATTTAAAAACTCAGAATCATGTTGACGTACAAATATTTACAAAGCCTAGTTTAAGACAAGCAATCAAAATTATAAAAATTTAAATTTTAATTTATTAAGTAGTATTTATTCATTTTTAGTTATTTGGATGTGTTATACGACTTACCTAGCTTTAAATATATATATATTTAGTACCGAATTTATAATTCAAAAATATATTAAAGTTAGTTGGTTAAAGTCTTTTTGTCTAAATTATGTCTATAATATGCGCAGTCAGGTGCGCTGTTTACATTACCCAACCGGGACAGTTATTTGAACAAAGTATGTAACCGCGTTGAGATATTATGAGATACCTGCAGTAAATTCTTGTACTGTTTCTCTCTTATTGCTGATGTGGTGCATTCTTTGTAATATAGTTTTGTTTTCATGGCTTCAAAATTTACTTAGTTGTATCAAGTATACATTACTAGTATAAGTATATATTACTATTTTTTTGCTTATAATTTCCCCTGGGATAACACCTAGAAGAGGAGGTAGTTATGTCCGAGACGAATCTACTAAAATCTTAGGGTGTTTCATTACTAGGCCTATGACCTAGGCTAGGCCTAGGCCTGAACTGCCCACAGCCCTTGGCCGCAGGTAAACTAAAGGTGGTGTTTGGGAAGGGGTTTTCTTTTTTCATTTAGACATGCGTCAACATCCAACATATAACACGGCCGTCTTGATTCTCCTTTTGCGGTGAGGTAGGTTTGTCTTTCTTGATAGATTTTATTTGTTCAGGTCAAAGCTTTTAACTGGGTGATTGTTGTTCTTTATGAAGTTTATGGAAATGGCAGCGTTCTGCACCACATTGCTTCACATAATGCGTTAGATTAAAAATGGCAGAGTGCCCAAAAACTTAAAATGTTGTCGTTGTAACGTCTGGCGCCGGCGAATGCTGCACATAACATGTGTTTCTTTTTTAATTTTGTTTGTTTTTGTTGATAAACAGACGTAAATATTAGTAAGGCTTTGTTTACGCCATTATAGAGAAGATTAAAATTAAAACTTATGAAGTACCCAGGAGCTCAAACATTTCGACAGTGAAACACACATAACATGTTCTTGTTAAAAATGTTAATACCCTTTATTTTTTTAATAAACGTTTTTATTTAGCTTGACTCGTTCATTTTTTGTTTGGGTCAAATTTAGTAGTTAAAATTTTACCATCTTCCTTTTAACAGATTGATCTGATATTTTGTACACATCTTGGGTTCTGATGACAATATAGTTTAATGTATTCAATATCATTGTAAATCCAAGATGGCCGCCGCTATAAAATGGCGGATTACATATTTTTGTACCACCCTCTCAATATGGGTATCAAATGAAAGGGCTTGACTAGTAAAATACTGTACACTTTGCCGCTACAAAATAGCAGATTACTTTTTTTTTCACAACTCAATATAGGTATCAGATGAAAGAAGTCAACTAGTACGAGAACACTATGAAAAAAATGCAAATCCAATATGGCCAACGACAAATTGCGCGGGTCAGCTAGTACTAATATAATGCGAAAGCGAAAATGAAACTTGAAAGTGATGAAATAAGAAAATAGAATTATAATGAAAGTTTATATTGAGACCCATCATTTCTCAACTTTAAGGATATAAAAATTCTTCATATGTTCTTTTCTGCGCAGCAGAAGTCGCGAACACCGGCTAGTAATAAATATAACTTATAAGTCAAAAATACTTAACCTTTTGTGTATAAATAGTTCAACGTATCTTTGAAGGGGCACAAATTAACACAATTAAAGATGTGGCCTCTTTATATATTACTTACTCACTTACGTAATCTTTATAAAAACTTTTAAGTAAACATTAAGAGTGAGTTTAAGCAAAAACGTAACCTGTATGTATTTGGTTTTTTTATTGCAAAACAAGTCACAATGTAAATTAAAAAAATATCTCATTACCGAACTCATTTGTGGTCGTGACCGAAAAGTTATTTTATCAAGTTGCGTATTCAACCACATCTGTCATAATCGCATTTTGCATCAGTTGAATTACTCTGACTTTTACCATGAGAACCGCAGAATCCTGCTGTCACGAGCACTCCCGGATACGAGACATGTCCAAATAAATATACATACAAACATTTATGTATAAATGTTTGCTCAATGTAATATAATATGTAAAAGTACATTTTCTCTCTGTCAATGTTACTCGTAACTATTGTATGTGGGCTATTTATTGCTCTAATACACAATGAAGAGGGTGTGATAGTTGTTGATTCGTGAAGTCAAGATTTACAATTCCAAATACTCTTATAACTAATTTAATTAAAACTTTGTCCTAGCCACTACATATTTATACCTTTAAAGCCACTGAATGCAAATTTAATCGTAACTCTAGCCCCCAACCAAACCAGCAACTTTATACCATAAAATTATTCAGAATAAAAATATGGCAACAGATAAAATAATTACTCAGAAATGTTTAACAACAAACAGTTCTCGTAAAGTTTTTCCCCGCCATAAAGCAAGCTCATTTTAAGTGAAGGTTGCGCGGAGAACAACAGACTTAACGATAAAAATAATAAATATAAAGAAGAAACTCTCGTACTTGTGGAACACGACGCTGGGCTCCGCTACGGTTCGTAGCATCCAGTTACTCGCTCCAGCGATCCCGTAGCGACCGTAGCACCCATCGTAGACAAATCCTACAACTGCGATTCTGGACGCCCAAGGATAGACCAAATATGGAAACGGTAGGTATCTGCCATAATAAACCGAATGGTGATGGTGGGATTTATTGTTCAAATATCAAACCGTAACGCAATTAATTATATTCAATTGTTTTTGTTAAGAAAGTTAAAGGTATTACGTTATATACAGCGTATTATTACTGAATACCTTTTACTATTGACAAAAAATTAAACGAGAAAAACAAAATACGTGAAGTATATGCGAATGACATCAGCGCGTTTTTGTTACATTGTTTTATTTGTATACAGTAATTTAATTAATATTTTTATTGTTTGTTTGACGCCTCCTCGAGAGTTAGATTACTTTGGGAGCTTAGTTATTAATGCTAATTAATTTTCACTTCTCAGGGCGTTTTTCAATCAGTTTACTTTTTTTACGTATGGTACCTACTTCATTTTTCATTCTAAATAAGGTCCTTCGATAGTGATAGGTTTGCATTATTAGATTAATTCCAAATCTCTTTTATGTTGTAATATTATCAGAAGTATACAAGTGAGCAAATTTTCAGCAGGAAAAATAAAGAACCTTTATTAGTTTGACCTTATTTTCGAGATTTTCAACAGAAAATCAATCATCATTAGTAAGCACTTAGGTACTAGCACTAAACATACCTTTTTAAGCTTTAATGAGACCGATTTCAAGGGTAAACTCTATCCAATAAAAAAACTGTCATTCGTAGGACTGCACGTCAGAAGTGAAAACATAACTTACATATATAGTTTACAAATAATTATTATACAGACACACACACAAACACATCGGAATATATGTATCTGAGCGTAACGGTCACGCGAGTTCAGTGCTTTTTCCCCATACCAAAAATCCCCAACATCCCTTAAGAAGTTTTCACTTCAAAAATGCCTTGTTTATAATAATTATGTTAAAAAATTGTTAAAAAGTAATTGTGAGTTGCCGATCAGAAGTGTTCATTTTTGAAGAAAGTGATGCCATCTACTAGTGACATCCATTAAACTGACGTACTTTCGGACGAAATTTTGAATAAAGGTTTTCGCTATTGAGCTCTATAGGCGTTATAAATTTTCACCTTAATTACAATTATGTTTTTGTTTATACCATATGAATTGCGCACACGATAATACTTTAATCAATTAATTACATTTTTAAAGATTCATTAATAAGGAGCTGACAGAACTCAATGTTTAGATTACCGCCCTCTAGTGGATCTCTATATGTATTATTGGCGTGACGGTCACGAGTTCAGTGCTTTTCCCCATAGCAAAAGTACATAACGTGCCTAAAGAAGTTTTCACTTCAAAAATACATAAGAAACTGATTGATCATTTACACAAAAAATGTTCGCAAGGAAAAGAGAGCCTTCTCAGAGAAAGAAGAAGAAGAAGAAAACATATTTTATTTCTGAAACACACAGCTTTTACACACAAGTTTTTAGTTTCTCCGTCCATCGATCAAAAACTGATATAAAACGACACCATTACTTCAACGTGACTGAGTAAAACGGTTGTACAAATAAGTTCGGTGTCGGTGCGACGCGCGACTAATAGGATGCAATAGCCGGCTAGCTAATTGTCGGACGTCCGGGGTGTAACGAGCTCATACCCTGTCACCCTCCCAATATTGAACTTGGGAACACGCAAACATACATGTATGATTGGTGTGGGGAAAACTAGGAACAAATAATTATAGTTTAGTAAAACAAATAAAAAACGCTTTAGTAGCGAACAGATTTATAAAGTAACAGGCCATCGTTACTAAACCCAATCTGTTGGACTCGTCAAAACTAATCAATCATATGAGCCCAAACTCGAGGGGTTTACTAGTAGCCACTGGAGAGTTCCACTGTCCACCTCCTGGCTCCATCATCAGATCAGCTCCAAAATGCCATATTATAGTATTTCGTCTTAACTACATATACACACAAAGATTCATTTTTAACCGACTTCAAAAAAGGAGGAGGTTCTCAATTCGATTGTGTTTTTTTTTCATGTTTATTACATAAAAACTTTTGACTGGGTGAACCGATGTTGATGATTCTTTTTTTATTTGAAAGCTGGTGCTTCCCGTGTGGTCCCATTTCAATTTGGTCCAGTTTTGACAATGGCATCCATGAGAAAACCATAGAAGTCTTTTATGGAATAGTTTTTGTTTTGAAGTCGGTTTTTTTTGAAAGAATTATGATACGACAATTAGAAGTAGGTTAGGTTATTGCCTTCCAAGGTTTGTTTACATAGTTAAAAGTGAAGCTGATAATAAAAGCGTGTTAATGGCAAAACATAGTTGTATTCTTGGTTTAATGTACCTCTGTCTACACCTGCGAGTAAATGGAGGCGTGAGTATATTAAAAAGAAATCATAGTAACAACCATACATCTATACATCTCAATTAATTTAAATATCATCGTCATTATATTAATAAGTGAAGATAATTCTTTGTACCGCTTTTTAAGCAAATATCGCGCACGGAGGCGAAAGCTACGAATTTTAATCAATATCTATACTATATTAAATATACAGGGTGTATCTGACAATAGAACACTTGCTTAAATCACTGAAATCGCACGACTCTAGCGGCAGTTACAAAAATAATTTAAAAAAAAATAAGTATCCGTTTAAAAATTGTGTCCGTTTGAATTTTCAGGTATTATTTATTACCTCCGTTTCTCCGTACTAAAGATCGCCTTACACATTCCAACTGAATGTGTAAGGCGATCTTTAGTACTTATACATGTTACAGACCGGAGCGGTTACGTACAGCCGACAAATACTTTGGTTAACCTGAAAATGGATTTAGGATGTTTTTTTAGGAAAATGTTTTGCCTAATGTTCGTGCACATTTACAAACAACGTATTGTTAATTTTCATGTCATTTTTAATTATTTTGTTTTTTATGCTGACATTTTTGGACAATTTGGACGATCTATCAACATTCATGATATTAAATACCTGTAGTTGCATTTATTCTTTATCGGAAAATAGGATTCCTTTATTAAAAATGACTAATTTTCTTAAATTGTTAGCGCTGTACGTCATTCATGGAGTCCATACGACGCTGTAAGACCTTGTATAAATCTAAATATAAAAATCAATACATGTATGTCGAGCATCACTTGAGAACGGCTTAATCGATTTGGCTCATGTTTTTTTGTTGTGTTCGTTATTGCCAGAACAAGGTTTGTAGGAAAGAAAATTTATAGAAATTCAACGAAAAAAGTTGAAAATTTGGATTGTATTTTTAAAAGGAAAAAGTCTTTATGTCAAATTTTGTCGTTTTGACAATCAATTTCAGTCACATGTTTCCATAACAAAAAAAAGTGGTTGACTTGCAACCAGGCCATTAATATCCATTTTAACAAAATAATTATATGCGTAATTCGGGACTTAATCGCGATAATATTTAAAAGGTACAATACACCCTTGACCACGATCGGTGGAATTCGATCGAAACGTCGGGTAACCAAGAGTATGAGTACGAGAGTGTACCTTTTAAATATTATTGCGATTAAGTCCCGAATTACACACCTAATATGTATCAAAGTCGCGAAAGTTTAAAAACAATTAACAAAATAAGTCAAAAAGTAATTCATTTTTTTATGTTGTTAAAAAAAGCAATTCCCGCACTAGAAATGATTCCTGTGTCGCGAGGGATTTACAAATATTCAAACAACAGACACAAATAACACCCAGACTCGAGACAACTGTTCGCGGATCACACGAAATTGTTGTTCGAAATCAGAATAAAACCCACAACACTCGGTGTGGCTTAGCGGCAAGAAGACCTCTTTAACCATTGTGCCATGCGCGCAGTCATCACTATATGAATCTAAGAACTTTAAACGAGTAATTCTTATAAATCATATAAATATCTGCCTTCTTCGGTTTGTTGTTGGTTAACTTGCTTTATTATCTAGATGAAGTTCCGTTGTTCCGTTTTGTATTTATAAAACTATACTCGCAGAACGTTCTTTTCATCGCAAAGTAAACTTTAGTAGCTAGTTTTGCTTTAGTGGTGGAAATATTTATACTCTGAGTCTTAATGAGTTTTGTTACCTGCTTTTAAAAACACACAATTATGTAATTTTCTCCACGAGATGTACAGAAATTAATTGTTCTGTTAAATTTTTGCCTTGGAGCGCTTTACTATATCTAAGACTTGAATAATTTCTCAACACATTAAATATATATAAAGAAAATACTTATTAGTTCAAGTACGTCTTCATAGGTGTAGTTTGAAGATTACTTGTATGTACTGGAGTGTTGTTTAATTATAAATAAGTATTAATTATTAAACACATACGGTTTTACACACGGGTGTATTCCACGGAAACCGGACTAGTTTTGAACCCAACGGGACCTTTTATCAAGCCTTAATCGACCGAGTGCATACATACATTTGTATGCCACCATATATCTTTAATATAAGTATGAATACCACGCACGGTACTTATTACTCTAAAATATGCTGTTACAGTTCATTTGCTTTTGTATAGTGTGGTATATAGTGCAGTATGATAAGGATTTGTGCGTATTATAAGAACCACACTTCACGCTTCACGACTATATTTTTTTTCAACACACTTACTCCACAAGTACACCTACACTTACAATTTAAGTCTCCAAACTCGAAGTGATTTAAACTCGAGGTAAGGGATTACGCAGAGGCTTTACTTGTAGATTGATAGACTCAAACTACTTTAGGTGTTTATTACAACAACGATGGCAAACAAGCACATGTCCTATTGATACTAGTATGTCATGAATGTTGGTTTCACAGAATATACTTAAAAATATTGCACTAAAAAGATGTTAGACAGGATACAGACAGCCTATTAACAGTGTAGGGTCTTCTTCTGATGGTCGAACAAACCCTGCGTACTGGAGTAATAAACCTTACTCAACACTATTTTAATAAATCTTCTGTATGCGGGTTGCACGATCACCCAACCCTCGGACAAGGACGCCAATAAATCCGTACCATTGTGAATGTGGGGTCACTTTCGTGAAAAATGGTTTTTAACTATGTGGACTACATTTGATGTAAGTTACATAATATGTACATTATATTATGGAACTAGTTACATACAGAAAACCCTATCGCAAAAATAATGATAATTGCAAAGAAAATAATGAAACACTCACCAAAAAAATAAAATTCTAGAAAATAATTTTACTGTATAGAACAGAAGGCCATTCTTATAGCCATACAAGGTTGATAAGTTATTTCAACGACACCCACATATAGTTGACCAGTAACCACTAAATTCAAACGGGGAAATAAAATGTAGTGAAACGATCAACACGTACGTAAACGATCTAACCTATAACAGCTTGCCTATACACGAATATGTATATATTAAACATACGTATGTTTCTGCATGTATAGAGAGCGCCGGCGCGTTGACGCGGACGATAAAACAAACGTGGGCTGTATAATTGACGGGCGACCGTTCAAAACGTGTAGTCACATCCACTATAAATGTTTAAACAAATCACACCCTGTTTATTAGGCTATGAATACGACGTCAGCTGTATTCGTATAAGTAGTAAACGGCCCGTAGTTATTAATCATTTTGGCATCACGCCAAGATGATCACTGATATGAAACAGAAATAATGGATGACTTTCAAAACTTAAGATTAAAATGTTCAAGTATCCATGTGAAAGGAAAACTCTAAGGGTTTTATTAGTGGAAGCGAGATGTATTGTGTCAATTATCAGAATAACCTAACAAATATTTCATTTGATAATTTGTTCTGTGTCTGGGTGAAATTTATCTATTATATGTAAGTATTTATGTTTGATATTTGTATGATGTAAAAAATATCCCCCAATCCATATCGGTCGTATGTATAAATCTACAATAGTTGCGATGTCAGAGTGGAGGGCAGCCAGTATTCGTTTTCTTAACAAACGTATTCCTTGTCATACAAACTCGCACTGTAAACAAAACGGAAATAAATGCATGTTATTTCATACTTCAATAGTCAAGAAACTTGAACAACATAACACACATGCTTACCTCCCATATACTCACGGCGGCGGTACAATCTACTTAAAATTCTGCGCTCTTTACTGCTACACTTGGCCGAATAACTGGTTGTAATTTGGATACAGGGCACCCTCAAAACAAGGGTCTCAATCCACCTTTGTCCGGTGGTCGCTGTAAAAATAGCTCAAGAGGAATGCTTAACAGGAATTCAACCCTACTATCTTGAGAAACACATAATGTATATACCCTTTCTTATAAACGGTCAGACGTATCATCCCTGTCCGCCATAAAAACTTGGACAGATTACAAAAAAGATGGTACAATCATAACATTTCGGGAAAGCAATCAAAACGTTATGAAACGTCAAGCTGTACATGTGATGAAAACATTGTGCCGACATGTCTCACGTCGGGGCGAGACGAGTTCCTCGTACGGAGCTGTCCGGCAACCCACTTTATTGGAGCACGAGCTAAAAATAAAATCAATTAGATACACATCACATTGCGGCCTCCAATATGTCGGAACCAGTGGAGGCAGACGTGTTAGAGGAATTAAATTGTTTGTTTGTTAAAAAAAAAACACAATTCACTTTCGTATAAAATGTTGAGAGTCGGTTATAGCTTTCACAAAATCACTTAGCGCCCCAAAATAAACTGGACTTCTGTAATAAAAATAACTGAATCAACCAATGAAATAAATTCAAGGGCTCAACAATATTCAAAATGAGAAAGTTTGAAATAATTGGGAAAGTCTCGAACCAGACTTGAACAAATTAGGTAAATGGATAGATCCGAGTCTAATAGCGCATAGACCGGCTACCTAACCGCAATAAGTAGTGTATAGTGTTCCTAAAATAAAAGTAAAAAAAAAGTAATAATAGTGTCCCTAAAATAAAATAAACTTTACTAAACCGTTTGATTATAGTCACTAGTGAGGCTTTTATAGAAATCGAGGTATGGCCTCGATTTCATTTATAACCAAGAGAGGGATATTTCAGTGCAAAACTCTGTGATGTGCTGCTTTGTATAAGTTATTTGTTGCCGTAACCAAACAAGTTGTACTGTACAACCGTTATTTTTTTTAGCAGGCACATATCTGACATATTGTAGCATGTAACTTATTTATCAGAAACTATGTTATTTATTAGATATGTAGATCAAGACTTAATGGAGGTAACATTTATAAGTTACGATATCTTGATGCAATTAAAAAAATAATAATAATTAAGTCCCAATCTACGCATCTAATATGCGTACAAGTCGCGAAAGTTTAAAAATAACGATCTTGTTGTCTCTGAAATACGGTGTTGTTTATAACAGTATTGTGACGGATATAACATCCCACCAAAAACATTTTTATGTAAAATGTTGCCAAGATGAGACCATATTAGGCTCGCACTGCAAAAAAAGTTATCAGATCTCATGTAGAGCCAAGATTCTAACTCTACACGCCTTAACTCTACAAGCTCTAACTTCACAAACTCTACACCTTAATCAAAATACGTGTCAGGTGCCTTTTTTCTTTGTTGGTTTACTGTTGGTGTACATTAGGCGTTTCACGCGCGCTTAATTCCATTCCCTAATTTAAAAGGTGGGGGATGATTTACTAAAAATCCGGAAATATGTATTTTATTATTTATAACAAAGACTCCCTATATCAGCAATTTTCAGACGTCTAGCATCAAAATTTGCGCAAGTCTCATAAAAACTTCCATCCCCTAGTTTAAGGTGTTGGGGGGGAAATGTTTCAAGTTTTAGAATTTTTTCAGTAAAAGTTTTTAATCGCAGAAACTATTTTTTTAATGTGATGTAACATTTTTTTCTTTTGCTTGTGCTGCCAGATCTTGCTTCTTACCAAATTTCATGATTCTATGTCAATGGGACGTACCTATAGGGTTTGATTTACCTGCGAAATGTTCAAATTTGTTAAAATCTAAAGCTTATGGCCATATCTTTCGATTGCGTTGATTTAGAAACTTGATTTTTTTGCAGTTTCAAGGGACCGCTGACATAAGTATTTGATGTTAATTTCAACTTGATGCCCTCACGGGTTCCTGAAAAAAAAAGGGTCCCGACAGACAGACAGACGGACAACAAAGTGATCCTATAAGGGTTCCTTTTTTACCTTTTGAGGAAAGGAACCCTAAAATGGTGGACGTGATCGTATGTGTATATATTTATAGTAGACCATAATATAGTGAGTGTGCGTATCATAAGTATTTTACTCTGTCACAAGACTTTTATCAACATTACCGGCTTTATATTTTATCAACGTTGGAAGAGTTGTTATTATAGTATCAAAACATGGTGATTTACCAACCATGCACTTCAAAATTTATACTAGGTACTCATAACATATGATTGGCCTGTTGTTCTAGTGGTTAGTGAGTTAGTTAAGTTATTATTATTATAAATGTATGGTAGATTTAAGTTCAACTAGTGTAATTTATCAGTATTATTAGTTAAGCATTACAGAAAACTAGCAAGGTTTTAAAAGTAAGTTAATAAATGATTGTATTACTTTCGCTACAAGTTGCTCGAGGTATTAGAGTTCTGAGAAAAATGTGGAGCAGCACATGGTTCATTGCGCTTGATTGTAGTAAAGGCGCTCTTTGTGTTCAAGTAGCACAACTCCTAGGTAAGTCATAATAATTACGCACTCAGACTAAAAAGGTTGTTTCAAAATTCATAATCTATCAGATAAAGTTATCTCATCAGACATTCATTCAATATACGAATTGCAATATAAGCGCAGAGACATTGCTTTATTTTGGCATCAAATGACTGACAAAGGTATCTGTGCCTATGTATATCTAACAGATCGGTAGGGGACGGCCCACCCGGCAGCGGACCACAATATTTTTACGTCCGGGTGTATTTTATCGTTTCCACCATATAAGCTTTGAAAAGCTGTCACGGTCAAAGACTTTATGCTGCATACAAAGGATTACCTTTTTGCAGCACGAACATGTGCACATTTATTCATTTTTGTAAATATAGTAACTATTTCTTATTTGATGGGCAAGTAAAGCACATATTAAGATTGATGTTAAATTGTGGGGAGAAGATGTAAGATTTTTATTGGAGATACATGTTCAATTGACTTTTTCCTTTTTTGGTCTTTCTTTTTAAAATACGACTGCAGAGAAAAAGTTTTGCCAACTATAATAATTTACCTGTTCATAACGAAGGTAGCACTAACTCTAAGTCCTTGTTAGTGCGAGGCACGACGCCGACGTCATTACTTAAGGAGTTTTGCTGATGCGAAGATTTTACAGACTTTGTGACGTGACTTTTTGTGACCCTTTGGGCGTGCAGAATACTAAAATTTTATTACCAACTGAAGCTGTATTTGAATTAACGTGTTACTAAAGGGAAGAGGGAAGGGAATTAATAGGATGATAATATCGTGTACAACGGCATATGCTGGACAAAGGTATAATCTACTGTTGCTAATTAGTGTGGTCAGAGAGGACGACTCTCGCGTCTTCTTGTGCCAATATCAATTGGTCAAGTTGCAAAATAAAAAGTTATTGCCCTGTTATGAAAACTGCGTGTCATTTGCAAACGCGTTGGTGCGGATAAGTTTCCAAATCTCTTTCTTTTTTACAAGCTTTTATTTAACTTGCAATGTCTGTATGTAAGTATTGTTACGAGCTGAGATAGCAATTAAATAATAGCTTCTTTTTTTAATATGTTTTTAATATTAATTTATTATATTTAGATGATGGAAATCATCTATATATACATAGGTAAAGACAAAACGTATGAGTACCTATTTTCCTCCGCTTGTCAACCGCTTTTTTTTACACGATGGCCCAAAAAGAGGAGCGTAATGTTTTCAGGGTTCATGTATGTATATACATAACAAAAGTTTTGGTAGAATAAATACAATTGAACAGACGTATATCGTCTGTTCAAGTGCCTTTGTTCCACCAAAACTTCTGAATGCCTGAACAGATTTGCATGTATCGTGTATCGTTAGAACTATAGGCTATAATTTAAAAATAGTGGCGGTTGTAAGGCACCACATTGATTTTAATTTTAACTTTTATTCTGTTTTTTTTAATTATTCATTTGTTTTTGTTTTGTTGCTATTGACGAGCTTTATTGTTATCATAAAAAATGGAAACCTTTATTTTTTTTTTTTTTTTTTCTAAAAAGAATACTAGCAATGTGGGTCACACATTACTAGTGTTAGCTAAACGCTTGTGTTAGGAGTGGGTTCACGTCGGTAGTGCACTGGTTGGGGTTCGAACCCGCAACCATTTGATCGCAAGTCCGACGCCTTAGCCATTACGCTAACGCTGCTTAAATTGTTACAATAATTAAATGATTTACAGTCGAATATCGACTACTGGGAGACCAGTAGTTGAAATAGATAAATGTTATTCGATATACATCGTCCAATTTTCCTGATACAACAATTATAAGGCTATGTACTGGCAGTGAGTGATACGATAGCTGGGGAGTTGTTGAGCGCCGGTCATTAAGGCGCATTGGGCGGTACACCACGCATCCGTCGCCGCGTCTCTCCGCTACCGCAGAACCATACATCGTACTTCAACTACACGTAAACCCGCTATTAAGTACCACCTACGGTATGTCAAGGGCGTCGTCAAGGAAATGTTAATGTCACGTCGAGAGGGCTTATACTGAACATTTACCATGAACCAGAGTCGTTTCCATTTCGAAATATGAATAATTTAAGATACTAGTTTTCGTTCGCGACTTCACACCCGTTAATTGTCAATTTATCAATATTCTATACCTCGGGAACGGTCCTTATTTCGATATAAATTATACCTTTGGGCCCTATGTGTTGGGGTGTATTAACAGAGTGCAATAACGACACTGTGGCAGCCTAAGAAGTAGGTATAATAAATCTATACTAATATTATAAAGCTGAAGAGTTTATTTGTTTGCTTGAACGCGCTAATCTCTGGTCCGAATTAAAAAATTATTTTAGTGTTGGATAACCCATTTATCGGGGAAGGTAGGAGCGGATATTGACCATAAACGCAGGTGAAACTGCGGGAATGGCTAGTATAATAATACCCCTAATAAAAAAATTACGAACATCAATGTGTTTACTTTTCGTATGATAAATACCGTTGAATAAAAAAAATAAAATAAAATAAATAAATTCTCTTCTAGGCAAATGGCACTTAAGTTATCAGAATTCATTTTTACCTTAGAGAAGTTATTTAGGCCTAGTTCCTTTAATAGGCTATTTTAGTACATAGCTTCTTTCATGGCTTCTGCCGAACTCTCAAACACGGCCTCACAGGTAGAAGCTGCCATCGTGGCAACTTCTGCGTGTGACGCCGAGTTTGCGAGGTGTTGCTTTTGTGAAGCTCAAGAGATACTTGTACCACCTACGTCGAGAAAGTGTTACGAACAAATAAACTCACTTTCACACTATAATATCATTCAAATCTCTACGGTCAATAATCATACTTAATCTAATCAGATATACCTATAGTTTTACTGAGACTGAGAAAGCACCTCTATTCTACAATAAAAAAAGCGGTCAATCAACACTGTTAGCACAGTATTATATTTATCCTTATGAGAAGTTTTTTTCGAAAGAAATAAGGTACAGCAGATTCTGCTTGAATTTAAGCTGACTGATTGATCTGCAGACAGCATTATTCATCCTGTTATTTTTGCTGTTGAGTTTTAGTGATCAAACTTCATTAGGAGAGAAATAAAAGTGACACCGCAAAAGCTTAGCTTAATGCTTGTGTTAGGAATGGGTCATGTCCCCAGGAGTTGGCGGACCTCCGTGCAGCCTGTACCCGTGCCCAGAAGTCCTACACTCACAGCCGGAGGCGTCACCGCGGAGAGGGGGAAGAGGACCAGCTTCATGAGGAGTACCGAGAGGCGCAGAACACTCTGAAGCTGGCAATTAGCCGCGCCAAAGAAGAAAAAAGAAAGGAGATGCTGGAGGGTCTCGATCGTGACCCCTGGGGTTGCCCATATCGCGCGGCGCAACAAAAGCTCCCCACCCCCTTACGGAGACTCTCCAGCCCAGCTTTCCTGCAGGAAGTGGTTGAAGGCCTTTTCCCGAGGGGAGAGGGGAAGGACGGGAATAGGGGAGATGGTAGGGTTAGGGCCTCCGTTAACCTCACTCACGCGGTGAAAAGCAATACAATCATTGTTTCACAGCCGGTTTTCTGTGAGGCCGTGGTATCGAGCGGAGTCGAGCCGGCCCATACGTGCCGAAGCATGGCTCTCCCACGTGTCCCTCGGAAACAGTATTTTTGTTCTGGATAAAGGTATCCTATATCCTTTTTGTACCTTTGACAACATACGTCCAAAAGGGGAATGCCCAATTTTGGCCATGAAACGCACAACAATTTGTTATTGTTAAAAAAAAAATCTTGTTTTATGTTTAATAATCGCGTTATTCATTTATCCAAAAAAGATTGCAACATTTTTGCACAAAAATAAAAGTACCGTAAAGATTAAAATGAAATTAGGTTAATCCGTCATTCATACGTGATACGATAGTGCATAGAATAAAAAGTGTTGCCAATTACTCATTTTGTTAAAAAATAGTTAATTATTTTTCTCAATCGATTTTTTATGATGTCATTATTTTATTGTCAATATTATTCGTTTTTTTCGAAAATTATTATGATGTTATAATAATTAAACAAGCGAATTTCTAGTTGATTTAAAATGAATTCTTAAGATCATATCAAAAACGCTACTGTACAATTTAACTGTCATTCTTATCTATTACATAAAAATACATTAAAATATAATGATTAAAACTAGAAGAAAATATATTTTAGAAGACGTACAGAACTTAAAGGCGCCTCGAAGATTATTATTTTATTAAATTATAATTGAACAAAAAATCGATATCGATAATCGATTTTATGTATTTTAGGTGGCAACATAGAATCTATTAAAACAGGCAACTTCAACTTTTGGATTGTGGCTTTGTGGAGTTACCACAATTTTGCCAATGTCAAGTAGGTATACGGAGGACAAACTGTCAAAGGATTTTATGTAGAGCTGTGGTAGAGCCAAAAAAGAAAAAAAAAAAAAAAAAAATTAAAACAGGCAAAGAGTACCGATACAAACATTACGTTAGACAGCTAGGCCCCTATCTGTCACTGTCATGTGACAGGCTAATCACAAGTCGACTTCGTTTGCATTTGTATTATTTTGTTTGATTAAAGTTGTTTGTTTTCTTGCGGCTTTGTTATCCAAACAACGAATAAGTATTCTAAATGGACTCTGAAAAAATTCTTCTTACGACCACGGCCTGAACATGGATCTCGGTCTTGATTATCAAGATAACCCCTGCACGATCTTGGACTCGATAGCCATTGATAATGATGACCCCAGCTTTCATACCGGTCAGAGTTCTTCCCAACTCTCAGTGACTCATTCAAGAAGAAATTTACGCTGTGTCAATTCTGGTTTAAATGTGACGAAAATACCATACATTTATTGGAAATATTAGAAGTTGGAAATCTTATCCAACAATGACTTCGACCATACCAGGTAAATAGTTGGATCACGTTACCATACCTCATAAACAAAACCTGATAATGTATGTATGTATTACAGTAAAATGATTGTTAAAAAACTGTATTTGTAAAAATAAAAACCATTTTATCACAAATATCCGGAATTTTTTAAAATCAATTTTTTAACCATTTAATTCTTTAACTTGAATATTATCATTTTCATATGCTTTTATATATGTGTATTCAGGGCCGAAGTGTCTATAGTCGGTGGGCATTCCCCTTTCATGATGACCATTTGAATAATTAAGACGTAAAAGCGTAGTAAACAAACAAACTCAATTTAGCATGTATAATATTAGTAAGTAAAGTTGGGCTTAATCGTTGCCTATTAAGACTTGTAATACCATTTGCCAAACCCATAAGAAGCTTTACTATTAGTTAAAGGGCTATAGGACAGTTAGTAGCACCAACAAAGAACTTTCAGAAATAAATTCAAAGAAGAAGACTGGAAGATCTATATTCAGGAATCTCTTTCAGTCGACATTTTTATTTCATTCTATATCATAAAATCAAGAAGTGTCGAAGCTAAAGTGAGCTAAGGTAATCATCGTCACGATAAAGGTGAAACTAATCCAGAATTAGTGTAAAGTTAGTTCCGAACTGTTGGGCCGTGAGTCAGGCGGCGGGAAGTGAAATTAAGTGACGTCACGCACCTAAACCACCCGCCTGCGCTGTACGGGTTTATCTGAACACTTATCTGATATTTTGCTTGAACACTATAAACCGAACACAACGAGCAATAACTTAAATCTTGATACTATAATATAAATTGTACAGCTTACAGTAGGTTTCACTTTTAAACATTCCATTCCGTTCAAATGTATATTAAAATTATTTTAAAGTAATAAATTACAACTAAATATACATAATAAAACATCAATAGGACTAACTAACGAGTTTATTTGTTGACCTAAAAATATTCTACGAGTTACTGAAAATAAATAAATCAATGAATATGCCAATGAGTTACCGATAAGCTGAGAGACGAGAGCGATTCTGCGACGAAGCTAAAATAAAGTTAATTATTCTAGCCTGAGTTATCGATATTAATGCAAACATTTTAGAAATGACGTTTTAGTTTTACAAACTCAGAGTATTTGCACATTTTATAATATTTGTATAGACAATAGTAAATATAGAATATATTATGTATAGTTTACTAAGCACGCACCGTAAAAAGTCCAGTCACCCGCAAATTAAATAAACTTGGTCATTTGCAGAACAAAAGATGTTAAAACTAACAAAATCTTTAATTTGTTTAAACCTTGGTATTTATCTTTTCTTTTGTTCTCGTACTAGTTAGCTTTAAAAAGTTCAAAATAATACGCTCATGCTAATATGTATATAAAAGAAATGTCTGTTGAAAGCGTTGGCCAGGTATTTTGAACAAAAAGTCCAACAAGGTTCAATTCAATCAATTTCAGTACCTTAAGACGATACCTAGACAACATTCTGTTCTTTTTAGACAAGAGAAATTTAATCGAAAAATTACTTTATGTTTCGATAAAACTGGAAAACGGAGGCGCGATACCGGACAAAATAGGTACTTACTAAATATTGAGTACTTCGTTTGTAAAATGAACAGAAGTTGAAGGTCGACTTCAGTGTCACGTGCATGTTTAGGGAGATGATTTGATTGTCTTGTAAGCATTTGTGTAAAACGAATTTTAATATCTAGTCGCGTACCGTACGATATCAGTAAGGTTTTCTCATTCATCGTCTATTATTTTGCATGAAAATAAATCTGCGAAATTAAAAAAAAACATCTTGACCACCAAGCGACACGTGTGAATGTGAGAGCATCGAGAACAAATTCTGTAAATTAATAGCAACCACTACTAGAAAATATTTACATAGATGTAGTACATGATGTTTCATAAGTGCCTTATTGCTATACGCAAAACGCTTATTACAGATTTTCAGTAACTGGTAACTTGGTAACTCGTACAAGGCTATTGTTGTCATTAATCCGCTTTCGGAGTATCAGTAGCGACGTCACGAAGGAAAGAAGAGGAAGGTAAGCGCCCGTTCGGCATAGGTATAGGTTTGTGCAGCAACGCGTACAGTCGCACTTAGTGAAAAATACACGTAAATGTAAATTTAGCGACGTGTTCGCAACACATTAAGCAGCGTGTTCGCAACACATTAAGCAGCGCTTGCAAGAATGAAACAGCAATAAAAACTTACAGCCTCTCTTTTTCAATTAGTTAGCTACAATGTTGTGTTTATAGATTTGTAAGAGTGTGAGGTACATACTACATATAAAGTAAAGTGAAATGTGATTTAACATATAAATAGACATGCTCAAAATTCAACTTACTTACATTAATATTTGTTTTTAAATTATAAGTTTACTGTTTATTATCGTGATCTTATTTTAGCTCAGAAACATCTAGAATAAAGACACAGCGTCCATACTGTTTCAGTTACAGATCGCGTACTTTAGTAATTTGATTTGGAGGAGTCATTGAAATAGAAGTATCGAACAATAAATTAAGACCAGTAACAGCCATATCCCAAAGGAACGTTATTCGACTATAAATGAAATCTTACAAGAACTAATTTATCATGGATGGTTCTGGAATACAACTGAAATTAATGTTTTAAAAAAAATTCTGTGTTTATTAGGTGGCGAAAGTTTGAATAAAAGGTATAAAATAATATCAACATAGTCTAATTGTCTCTTGGCTTTTGCAGCCATTTAGAACCAAGATTTAGTCATGAATTAGGTTCCACTACTGAAGAAAACCGAAGATCGAAAAGCGATAATTTCACAAAACCAATTGAAATTCGAAAGAATTTTTAAATGAAAAGCCAGCGCTAAAACTTAACATTCTGGACTACAATAGGTGACTGTCAAGTAAAAACCTTTTCTTCAGAGAGCTGTAGACCAAGTAAAATCTAATCTAACTAATATTATAAATGTGAATGTTAATATCTTTGTTTATTTGTCTGTTTGTTGCCTTTCACTTCCTAACTACTCAACCGATCATCATGAAGTTTTGTATTATCTTCCCGAAAAAAGTTCTGTTCTCGAGGGATAGAAAAAAAACTTATATGCAATCGAAGCCGCATGCAAGCTAGTAAAGAATAATTTACTACTGTCAAATCATTAACCTTCAGTATTTAGTTTATGTTTTTATTTGGGTTGAACTTGACGAGTTATCCAAAAACAATTCAAAGCAAAAACAGACAGTTACAAAAGTTCGAAATACATCGTCAAAATATATTGCATATCAACATTAGGTATTGGCACGTGTATAAAAAGTAATATCGCTTTATAAAGCATTCTATTGTATTGGATATGATATGAGAGCAATAATCCGTTGTGAGCGGTCGACCGACCGATAAATGACCGGCGCGTAACAATTTTAGGGTATTTATCCACTACGGCGGATCCAAATGCGAATGAATACGAATGTTACCCGAGATAAAATCATTTTTAATTTTCTAATGTGGTGATGCATATACTTATTAAGCATTCGACATTGTTTATTAAGTAAATTAAAATTATTTTGGTTTACCAATAACCGAATGTTTTAGATTTGATATTATCGACAACAATCTGTTTTAGAATTAAAACTTTCGTAATTGATTATAGACTAGCCTTTTCCCGCTGCGCCGCTCGTGCTAAAGTTATTTTGCTGTCTCTCGGGAACAGTACTTTTTCTGGATGAAAGGTACCCTATGTTCTGTACCCTTGGTATTGCTATTGGATAAGGGCTCTGTTTCCGCATTTAGACTCAAAAACGGTCCATTATACGTGCAGCGAGGACTCGGCTTAGCATGCGCTGGCGATCTCTCGCTATCGGCCGTCATACGCTCCATGGCCGGTAGCGACAGGAATTTTACCTTCTGTGAGGACGTCATCTCGCAGAAGGAGGCGGCGAAAAGGGTCCGGGAGGACGATCTCCACTGAGTTTACCTAATTTACCGCCGGTGAAACGGGCGGCGGAGGCGCGCTTACCAGCGCCTCATGCCACCCTGAGTGCGGCCGCGGGTGGACGGGACGGGTTTTCCCCTCCACCCTCTATAATGGCCCCCCGCGAGGAGGCGGCGTCCGTGTGTGCCTGGACGTCGCCTAATTGAGAGGTGGTTACCCGAAAGTGGTGCCCGCACTTTTGCAGGCAGGCGTTAGGAGGGTTCCGGATGTCTTAATAAAAACTGTTCCCGGATCCCTCCTACTTAAGGTGCAGAACGGCACACCGTGTGGTTTTAGTCGGTTCGATTCTGACACACCGCCCCAACGAAAACCCCGGTGGGGTGACGGCCCGAGGGGGTTTCCACACGCACAAAAAAAAAAGCTTTTCTATGTGAAATTAAAAATTATTATTGCAAAAAATAATTACTCACTAATAAAAATCTGATGATCATAATATCAACACAGTTCGGTGGCTTTAAGAAGACTGTCACTAAAATTTGAAGATATCGACGACACTTAAATTAAGCACAGGTTATAAATTACATAGCTGCAATGGATCAAGTCAAAAATAAAAAAATCGTGAACTGACCGATATTGAAATAGTCAGAATAGCCTATTTTGGTTATTTCGATAGTATTCTACTGTGCGGGAACACCACCGATATTCAATCTATGTTCGTACTGGAAAAGAGGGGTATGGGAGCATTCATAACTTAGATAATCGTTATTTGCTTTGTTATGTCAGTATACCTGATCTACCTTAAAACAAGTGATGTGCATTTTAACACATAATAAACATAAACTTTTGTACTTGCCTTTAGGCTCGCAAAAATTAACAAGTCATTTCGAGGTCGAAGTTTGCGATTATATAATAAAATCCCAGATAATAATCAAATGTTAAGTCTGAATAAGTTTAAGTCCACAGTAAGAGTAAACGACAACTATGCCTTAAGGGCTATTACTCAGTCCTAGATTATATATAGGATAAACACGCTAGGGATTGAATTGTCTTGGATTCACATTTTTCTCAAATTTTTCTTTTTTTTTTCAAATGCTTATTACAAATGTAATGTGAGCTAATATGTTTCTTATTTCCATCTTTTATGTTTTTCTTTTCTTCCTATTTCAGATTCCCTATTTTAGTTTATTTACTTTCAACTTTAATAACACAATGGCGCACAATAAAACAGTGCTGTGATACAATTAACTAAATATTGTATAACTATCTGGTGATTTAAAGGAGTGGCCGTGAGTTTTAACGATTTCTTCTTACAAGGCTCAACCAGTTGCAAACGGGCGGTAATACATGGATCACTACAGGCAGATACGGTATTATTTTTTATCCACTTAGGTTTGAAAAAATCTTCATTATACTCAAAAGAACATTACAGACCACTTCATGAGGGTTACTGTGATAAATAATTTAACATTTGACAAAGCCACCTATTGTAGCGTTGACTTTGTGTGTGTAGATCTATAAATTATTATTCTTTTAAATAGACGATTTCGAATAATTTTTGAGCAATTTTATGCAAAATACTAAAAAACCATGAATTTTGTATGATTGCCTTATCTATAATAATTTCATTAAGCCGATAGGCAGTAACAGTTACGACAAACAATTAAACAAGATGAAATAGTCGAGCGTAGTTATTATTATATGGGTTACTTCCGTATAAAGAATGCTTTAAAACTGCACTGGCCGCTTGCGTCGCTGCTCCAAAACAAATTAAAATAAAGCTGTTCAAAGCATAAATCACATTATAAAGAACTATTATACAACATAATATCAGTCGGGGAGGGACGTTCTAGAGGAAAGAAAGGCTAGAATGACGTCGTATTTTAGTGTGTACGCATCCTGAAATGTCACCACCAAATCCAGGAAGAAAAATGAGATGTTGGTTGCAGCGTCGGCGCGGGCGGTGCGGCGTCGGTAACAGCAGGAACAATCGCTCCGTGAAATAGTTTTAAAATTATGAAGTACGTCGCGTGTGATTTATGGTCGTACGTCCCTCGTCCCTCCATCCTGCCATGACGTTACGTGATTAATCATCGTTAAAAGCTGCTATGTACTCGCAAACAGGTGTGAGAAGATCCTTGAAACCAATTTAAGACACGCTTAGCGATGTGGATAAGTTTAAAATCATTACCTCCAAATTGCTGTAAACTGCTTATTCGCCATCGGCTTAAAACAGTTGAATTAGGTTAGAATCAGCTATGGCAGTTATCTATTATCGAACATAATAACAATTACTATTCGTTATATTAGAATTAAAACTTTGGTGTGGTATTCATAATAATTAGGTATTTAATTATACGGTTTTACTTAGGTGTATATTGTATACGGGGATGCTCGACTAGTTTCGAACCAAATGAGGGCCCTTTATCTACCGAGTAGGTTGCAGGCGCCACACTGTGTGGTGCTGGTCGTATCTGAAATACACACGTGAGTAAAACCGTATATTATCCTTAATTATTATTTCTTATGTTCTTAAAAATGTGTTTGGATTTTATACAAAGTCAAACAGGACCTAAACCTTATAGTAGGGGAGCCACGATGCTAAATAAGAATTTACTTGAGCGTGGGACCTATTGGATTTTGAAGATTAGATGGTACAAAGAAAAAAGTTTATACGATGTTTCCTTTTCGCCGGTGGGGAGAGCGTCTACAGGTTATCAAAGATGTAAAAGAGTCAGGTATTAAAAGTGTAAACACCCCACATGTCTCTGATAACAGAGGTATGTTAATCTGCCGATTTGCATGGTGGGGGTGGCCGTATGACAGGGTAGAAAATGGGAAAAAAAATATTTGAGAGCATCAGAAATTAAGAGGGGATGTTAAGTACAACCAATAGAAACCATTAAAATGCCAAAAAATATTGCCATTTTGACATACTCGAGCGCTGTCAGATTATCATACAGACGCTTCAGCTTAATGTCCTAGACAAGCTGACCAATAATATGACGATTATTTGGAGGGATTTTCTTAACCTGACGATTTGAAAAATACATATATAAAAGCGAAAAGATACTCACTTATTCACCCACTCATCTACTGACTAATCACGAAATGTGGAAAACTACTTCACGTATGAAATTGAAAACTTGGCAAGTTTATTTTTATTACGTGTGTGAAAATAATGTAAATCGCTTTTTTACAGAACTGATCTTTGTTTTTATTGAGGTAAAACAGATTTTCGTAAATATACTGTCAGGATGTTTATTTATTTAAATTTCTGCCCAGTTCTCACCAGTTTAACGTTTGGAGTTGTGAATCGGGCATTTAGTATTTTATCAACTAATAAGTAAGTTGTTAACGTGAAACCAGCGAACCACTTTCGAAATAGCATCATTTACGTCTTCAAAGTTTGTACTTATATGTTTTAGTGTAAATAAGAGTAAATTATCATGTGCAAACAACACTATCTCGTGGTTGCTCTTAACAAGATGAGGTAAGTAAATAATCGAGTTTAGTTTGCACGATCGCCGTCACGTCATCTGTAACTCGACTCAAAGTACCGTCGTTCTCGTTGAAGTCCCGGGGAGGACGGCTGTCGACAAGCGCCCTTACGTTATCCAGTAACATTCAAAAAGAACATAAACGAATGGACAGAGTATAGAGTGGAAACGGTGTAAGATTGTGAGAGATAGAGAGAATGTGAAAGGAAAAGAGAGACGTGGAGTGGGAAATACATGCTTCACTGCAGCTAAACTTTCTTTACGATTTTTGTAACTTAGGCTTGTGGAAATCGGCAGATAATGTTTCCTGTTCCTGTAACCCACCCACCCCCTTGCGTCGTGCTCAAATCGTCAGATTATTAAAATGCACACTTTTCGGCATATAATTAACCCACCCATATATTACCTACCTGACGCTACTTACTACTTACCTGTCTGACACGCTCGAGTATGTCAAATGATCGATTTCTTTTTACTATTCTGATTGGCTGCCCTAAACGCTCGGCTCTAGATAGAGGACTTATATATATGGTGGAGGTACTCACTAGGGTATAAGGTATCCCCCCTATACTAATCTGCCGCGCTGGAGTAAATCTCAAAATCCCTTAGTGGGCTCCTCTACTATTATTTCTATGGTCTCGAGTCTACTTGGAATTTTTTAACAAAGTGCTCTAAATGAGAACTTGGAATAGTGTGAAACAATGCTTAAGGTTAATCCAGGTATATTATTAGCTTTCCGGATGTCTTAATAAAGCTGTTCCCGGATCCCTCCTACTTAAGGCGCAGTACGGCACACCGTGTGGTTTTAGTCGGTTCGATTCCGACACACCGCCCCACCGAAAACCCCGGTGGGGTGACGGCCCGAGGGGGTTTCCATAAGCACAAAAAAAAAAAGTTATATTATTAGCTAAAAAATCATTTAAACTAAGTCTTAACTGATCTTATTACATAGATGTACTCTTTTGTCGAAGCCATTATTTAGCGAGCATTATTACATGCTTGAAAGAGTAATTTACGAAATCAATTAATAATCTATATTGGTGTCAGTAAACCCAGAAAGTTAAAAAAAACCTTTTATGTTCGATTGCGCGGGTTAGACAGTAGTCACGTTATGCATAGAGTAGATAGTTCTTCGTACAGTAAAAAAACCGTTATAAATTTTATGTATTAGAACCCTTCACTAGCTTCTTTTTTAATAACAAGGAAAAGACGAGGATTATATACATACATATGTGCGTGAATAGTGGATCCGAGACGTGCGATCGTTCTATTGTTATCTACAGGCTAGGATCAACAAAAGTGACCTACTTTTGGAGAAGGATCATATAACAAAGTCAAAATATCTGTTACGATAATCTTCTATGGACCCTGCCTGAGGCGTGTTTGGGTAGCACATTACAGTAGTAACTATTTCTAACTTATAGTTATTTCTATACATGTGTGATTTGTAATATTGCAGTGATTAAACTAAATTTAAGTAAACAGCCAATGAGCCAACGGGGTGGCAGGACGCACTTGAAACTTATGTCAGTTCGATATTTGATACCAGAACCACTACATGGCAGTTAAGCTTTTTGGAAAACTTTACTTAAAAGAAAATACTTGTATTACAGCGAGTAGAAATAAATTTGAATTTAATTATTCAAATATTTTTTATTTAAAAGGTTGTCTGTAGATAGCAGTTTAGGTAAGTACCAGGTATGTATAGAAGAAAAGAAACGCATAGTCCACCCTTAAGACGTAAAACCCTTATTTTCTTTTTCTGCTAAGAGGTAAAATTAATATCTTCTTCTCAATTATTAGTTATTTATTTATTTATTCATTCATTTGCTAATATGGGAACGAACATTTGCAGATCTTGAAAGCTAATACAATTTTCTGTTCTTTACCATGTTCTACCATTAGGCCTGCAAAGCGATAACAAAATAATTCATTATAAATTTTATAAAACTTACATTAAAATTATCATATTATGTTAAAAAAATAAACTATAATATTAATATCATGTCAAAAGTGTGAATATTTTAGGGAAACAATAATTAGTATTCAGTCATTCAAAATATAAGTGTTATGTCGTATGATAATAAAACGTCAACAATGAAATAACAATGTCCTAAAGGAACAACAATTCAGTGTGATACGAATGCTAGATAGAATTGATGTTATCGTCATCCAAGTATTCTTGAAGAGAGTAGTAACATTTAGCTATAAGCAGTTTTTGAAGACGCCTCTTGAAATGCAGTGGATTTTCAGAATTTTTTATACAATATGGTAGCTTATTGTAAACATGAGGTGTTATACAAAAAAGCTTTTGTGCATTAATGCCGTTTTGCTCATTAACCCTAGAAATTTAGTATCGTCTTTATTTTCAAATTTATGACCATTATGATTAATACCTAAGTTATTGTCTAACTTTTTGATTCTTTGTTTAAAATCTAAAATTTTTGTCTTGTCTAGATTAATTTTCAAGTTGTTTTTTTTTTGTAGCCATTGTATAATTAAACTAATAGAGTCATTAATGGCAGTATCCATAGATGTAAACGTTTCATTGGTAAAGAGTGCCGTACTGTCATCAGAAAATAAAGCCATATTTCACAGTTCGTTGTTAACGGGAGGTCATTTACGCAGATAATAAAAAGTAGAGGGCCTAATACGCTTCCCTGTGGGACTCCAAATTTAACTTTTCTCAGATCAGATCTAGTTAATAAACTAATTGTAGTATATGTCGTAAACAATATCACCTGATTAGTGGGCATAACTTCATTGCATTTGCTGTAGAGTTCTTTTTTGAGAATTTAGAAATAAACAATGTTTTTTTCTTCTAAATTCTCAAAGTAAACTCGTAAACGCATGATCAAGACAGTAATGTTTGTAAAATGTAGCATCGCTAAATGCTTACTTTATATGCAAGAAGTCACTTAAAAAAAATATCAGTCGCGTGAGTAGGTAGGGTTGTTCAAGGATATCATAAAAATAACCCGGATTACCTTTTGTTTCTTCTCTCTTTTTCCGAAACATAAACATCAAATTCAAATAAAGCTAACCATAAACTGCTGTACCGGGGACATGACATGGTATTCCAAGCGTGAGGGCTTCTGGATACAGAGTCCACTTTATGTAGCCCCTAACGATTCAAGTTATTATGGCCTCGCAATAACGTGGTTGCGGTCTCTTATTCTACCCATCACGGCAACTCATAAATGGGATAATATGTACATAAAGTAAGTTTTCTACCCTAGCTTATTTTGACTTGTAGTTTTTCTTAAAAATTAACAATTAAATCAAAGGTTCACAGAAATTCAAATTGATCGCCACTAATATCAAAATAATGGAATGCAGTAACTTCTAGAAAACATCGCTTGCTACTGGCAAAATGACATCGTGGAAGCGAGGATCATCCTCGTGGGATTTTTTTCGGTTCACGAATTTTTGTAACTACATGAAAGGACGCCGTCAAGTGGTACATGTGTCGTCAAATAAACCTCAAAGGTTTGTCAGTCCGTAAAGAACCTCTCTTAGGATCCCGCCAAAGACAAGCTAATTTTTTTTTTGTATTTGGATCGCAAGCTAGACGTTATCAGCAATAGTAAAAAAATTGTATATTTTTGTTAAAAGATCACATCTTATTTTATATCCTTCACAAATAAAAAAACTCCTGCACTATAGAATACCTACACGCTGTTTGGCGAGTAATTTTACACACAGCAATATAATTGTCTGTGAATCACAAATATTACTTAATTTCTTTAATGATGACTACACGAATGGCGCAATCCTGGCCAGTCGCCACTACACCGCGCCTAGTGTTGTATATTTGTACAAATCTGAATTTTGTAATAACTGTTTATGTAAAATACAGTATGAACTATAATATAATATAATTAAAAAACTCCATGTGTATTTATGTATATCAATGTACTTACAGGTTTTTGTTAGTAGATGATCCACGATAATATTTTCTTTAATAATCCTGTTGTTATTTCCACCCAAGGGTAGTCTAGTAGATCGTTTTAATGATAACATCGTCTACTGCACTCACTTTTGTTTAAGTTTGTGTTCAACTGTGTGGTGTTAGTGGTACCTATATAATAAAGAATGTTCTCTCTATAGTTGTTGCCATCATTAAGTTAATTATGTATATTGACGATAAAATAAGTTAATATTTGAGAAACGTAAAAACATACGTACTCTATTCTATTCAAGTTATGATATTACTTTTAATTCATCCAAAAGTTTGTCGAAATTGATTTCGTAGCAAATATATGATGTTTGCGTCAACTCGGTATATTAGTATTTCTTGGAAAGTATTCACATTAATATTATTGACTGAGTGAATAAATAATTCACTATGAGCGCTTGTTATAATACAAAATTATTTTAGAGATCTATACGTCGGACTGAAAAAACGTAACACTTATAGGATCACTCCTGCGTCTATTTGGCCTTTTGTCACAGCCAATTTGACTACCGTGTCCATCACATATCAAATGAAAGGGCTTGTTGTAAGGGTCTAAAATATATTTGTTTTTTTTTTCAATTTTATGATCAATAGTTCGAAAGTTACTTAATAAAATAAATGAAAATTGAATACACCTCCTAACTCCGAAACTAGTCAGGCTAAAATTAAATAAATATAAAGACAGTAGTTCTTTACCTAGTACTTTCCTTATTTATTATGAAAATATATAAGAAGTCTATGGTCTTAAAATAAAATGGTAAATCTCTCAATATTTTGCCTACAAACTTACATATTTTTCAATTCATCCTACGGAACCCTCTCCACGCG
Organism: Euplagia quadripunctaria; assembly: GCA_963859945.1. Lineage (NCBI taxonomy): Eukaryota > Metazoa > Arthropoda > Insecta > Lepidoptera > Erebidae > Euplagia > Euplagia quadripunctaria. The sequence continues at coordinate 25,260,805 of OY982567.1, read as the reverse complement.
AGTTCAACCCGCACTTGGTCGGTTTTTGTAAGCTGATAGGTGTAACAACAAACTTTAAACAAATCTGCCAAAAATATATATGCAGGTGAACGAAGAACAGGGCACGCCACGATTGTGGCGATAAGGCCTGTCATGGAGGATTGGCTGGAGACGAGTCAGTCAATGTATCATACTTCAGTGCACCTCATCGACACCTCTTACTAGGCTTGTGTAGTTCGCGAACTAAGTACTATTAGGAATTCATTCCTGACATGGAACTAGAACGAACTATTCTGTAAGCTTATAGGACTTCGTTCATTTAGTACGTTAGTACTGTCAAGAAACATGGAACGACTGAATCGTCGGCTAAAAAGTCGTATGTTACGTCCCCGCGTGACACGGCGTTCAACGAACGAATAAGACTGAGATGCATGTTGTCTGCATTCAATTGTAGATAATTCGTACTCATTAGTTTCCATTTTGACTTTAGTACATTGTTAGATTAGCAAACAAACACCGAAACCAAAACAACAACACTATTTTGCGTGTTATTATTTATTTTTTATTCGGTGTTTGTTTGCTTATGCATTGACTTACTAATTATATTATATATTTATTTTATAATATATTTTTGTTATCTAAATGTAAATAAATTAGTATGGTGATTCTACGAGTATAAGAATGACAGTCTTAAGCCTGCAAAGTATGAAGAAGATCCAAATATTCATTCAATGCAGTTACAATGTACTACTGAACTAATAGAACTAGAAGTCCGAACTAGTACATGTGAGTGACTGTACTAGATTGGAGCGCTCTTTTCAGTGACCGACCAAGAACAAGTCTACCTATTACTCACTATAAATAAATAATTGTTGAATGACTTGCCCCAAGCGGGTTCCGCGACGCTACATCCAAGTAGGCATTATTATGACTTTCAATTCTGAAAACCCTCTGTAATTTACAGTTGCATAAATCTAAATTATAATAAATGATAAAGTCATTTCACGATAGTTTCTTTCTTCGTGTATGTTCATAAGTGCGAATCAAACTCTTTTCTCTAACTAGAGTGAAGAAAACCAAACCACCTTGGGTTGTAACAGTTCCATATCTAAATGATAATATAGTATATAGGACTGCCTATAAAACATAGCAATGTTTTTAACAAGCTAACATACTACACATAACTAAAGCCAGCTCTACACTCGCGATCAGTATCCGCGGGCTCAATTTAGTTTATTTGGTAGATATGTAGTGTCCCTTTGTTGTAGGGATGACCTCTACGCGTATTTTACGTATTATTACTTGACTTGTTTAAAAATGTGGTCATTGTTAAGTATGTTTTAATCAGCCCACGTGCAGTGGAATAACTGATAATGAACTTTGATAAAACTACTTGCTTTTCACTCACCTTTTTAATAATGCATTTAATATTATTTTATAAGTTTATAATATTTAACAAAATGATATTTTGGTTTATGTGTTAAACGGACAAGGCAACTTGCCGAGGAATATTCGATTTACATGTGTCAGAGTTGGATTTGGTTACGTTTTCATTTTGAAGAGCATTTTTTTTAGATACAGTTCAGTTAATTTTATAGCTAAGTTATTAATGTTACCATCATTTAGAAAAGATACATAAAACTGACAATCTACATTTAACAAAAAAATCGAAATCTACCTACCCATTACAGCTTATTTTTTTGTTCGACGTTAATGTGGAACTAACTTAACACTACTACAAATCCTAGGTGTTGATGTGTGAAGTTTTACAACCTCTCGTAAAACGGCTCGTGCCCAATTTCAGGCACAAATCTTTATTCAAAGTGCACATAAAATCACAACAAATATACCATTGCTGGTTTATGGGGAATATTGTGAAATCATCCTGTAATGCTCTGTTGATAATGGTCGAGGTTTATTTTTTATTTTGGACGTAAGAGTGGAGGTATTTATTACATGTCCCTATTATTTTCTCCTTTGTGTTAGATTATTAATAAAATACAAATTTTATAGTTAATTTGATCAAGGGGAAATCTGATCGCAAAATATCAGTGCAAATTAATTTAAGAGACATCTGCGTCTCTGTGTGTCAGCGCTAGCTGAAAATCAGAGAATTGACTATGTTTTGCAAAATTTTAGGTTAGTAAAGTTAATATTGTGCATGTATCATACATGCACAATATGTGTATTTGTCACTACAGTTGTGTATATTTAGTATACAGTACCTAGCAGTGTACCATGGACAGGCGACAGGTAACAATTTGTATTGAATAACTTTTATGTGGCTTATATGTGACATTTGTAGAATGATCGTTGAATTTTTTTTGTTTGGTAACAAGGTTCTGAACAAAACAATGCAGAGCCATTTTTTTATTTGGAACGTCATACTACTATTATATTAAAATAAAATTGATACATTCATCAAATCAAGTGAAATTAGCTACAATAATGTGGACTACCATAGCAAGCAAGGCAATGTTTTGTGCGTAATCATATAATTGTATCTTTACGAAAGACCTTTACTGAAAATTATGTGCAACTTGGGCGGACAATGGTTTACAATTGCTCTTGAATTATGTTATAATGTCTTGATTTTATATCTAAATTTATTTTATATATTATGGATATTTATTAATCATAAACTAATTTATACAATCAACATACAAGACTTGTGAGTGGACACCGTGTTAAGGAATTACTTAGCTCCAGCGCTTACCGATTGAAAAATGGTTCAACAGAGAAAGAATACTTTTTCAAACATTTCATCGAATTCACTTTAGTACAGTTAGAAACGCATCAGTGCGGCGACATTACCGTTAAGTGTTCAATAAAACAGCGCCTGTGATCGCTCGTGCTCCAACTAAATCAACTCGAGCACTCATAGAAAACATTATTTACAGAATACGTACGTAACAGGTGCAAGGAATACGCCGAGTTTCTGCTAACAATCCGCGTGTTGTACTCGCGTACGTATATTGTACCATCTTGCTTAGTAATCATGTCATATAAGTAGGTATTAGGCATCGCCCTTGGGGAAATATCATGGCGAAGCGGAGGCACGAGCGCCCTTACGCTTCTTCGAGCTACACCGATCACATTCATTAGTGTGATAGGAAAATAATCCGTATTGTGGTTTATTCTGTCCCACATCAGCTTGTTTCGTTAGTTACGCAACTAATGAAATACTTTGTGTTGTAAGTTATATCTAATGCGAGAGCACAAATCTATCTATAACTATAAATCCGTAGATGGGATTTTAATGACATAAAAGTTGATCTAAAACATAAAACCACTACATATTGCATAGTATCTAACTAGATTTATTCATAATAAGGCAACTCTCGGCATTAGGAATAATTCCTGTATTCCCGGGGGACTTTACAAACATTCAAACAAGAGATACAAAGAACACTTATAGGTGTCGGAACTGCCATTTGTGGATCACTCAAACTATATGGGTGGAAATTGAAAAACTAGCACATGGCGACCACTTTTACCGTTGCGCTATCTGTGCATGAATGGTGCGTGATTCAATTTTAGTTCCAGCTACGTCTTAGCTAATTTTGTTATCCTTAAGTCAGTTACAGAAATGTCTATTTTGTAGCCTAGACATATTTTACTAAAAAGTTCAATTTTTTCGTGGCCAAATTGTCTATAGTCTAAAATCTTTAGCAGCGCTGACAATAATTAAAAATGTAGTCGGAAGCCTTTTGCTATAAGGCGTCCTGTCCTCTTTGAGTCAATTGTTTTTGTATAGTGCACACACTTCAAAAACATCCTAATTATTTTAAGTTACATTGAGATCAAGAAAATATTGTTTGGTTTCCTGTAAAAATCACGTAATACGGGTATCATTGACAAAACAAAATCAGTAGTGTACGTGCAGGTGCGAGCCACTCTCGTTGAAGGTCTCGCTAAAGCGACACAATACAAACACCTACAAAGGATTACGAGACGCTCTTTATTATTGATATACAAGTCAGTAGTCGGGTACGCTTAAATATTGATGTAAAACAGGTGAAAATAATACGAATTTGTTTGGGTTGTGCTTTAACATAGGTATATGAAATACTCGTTGACAAAAAAAAAACCAGACTAGTTACAAATTATCACAAACCTGTTTATTAGGAATTGTATAGTAAAAGGTTTTTTATAGGTAAAGGTAGATAATTTTAACCATCAAGAAGAAAATTCCTTAGTGTCTAAGAAAGTTTTCAAGAATAAATCCTCAAGGGGAAAATGCTTCGATAACCTAAAAGTGACAATAGGAGACAATTCATCAGTGGAACCCATTTGATGAGCTAGAAATATTCCAATGTTCGTATTTTGTCGTAAGGTATTTCATGCTCTAAAAAGCGATTACTGCCAATTCCTTTCAGGGATATATTTTAAAATCTTAAAATCCATGCGGTGGATCGATTCCTCTCAGATATTAATTATAATATTACCGTACGTTGCTGCAAATTTCTTAGAAATAAATAGGGGCTTTAAGAGATACCTGGAAGGACAATAAGCTCATTTGGTAAATCCATGTTGTTTTCATTCATCGTTGAAGTTGATAAATAATCTCTGTAAATATTAGTAAGGCGGAGTCTTTGTAAAACACACAGATAAGAACCATTAAATTCAAAAAGGGGTTTCGCCAATTTTATAATTAAAATAAAGAAGTTTTGAGTTTTCAAACTTATCCATAAAGCAACAATAAATTAGCCACGCGACGTCTCGCTAACAATGACCGGAGGCTGTTCGTATAGATAACTGGTAGGTGTATTGGAACGCGCCACATCAGGCCGCGCGTGTATTTCGGCGCGGGCGCAGACGCTTGCCGGTCGGACCGGTCCTGCTCTCCGCTCCCCTCACGACCAGTTCTGCGACTGGTATGGTGGAGGCTCTTGCTCGCAAAAACTGCCACAGTCTCGCTGCAACCTCGCTCTGCTATTTGTTTTGGTAATGCCCGCGGATCGCGGCCACTCGTAGAAAAACAACGTGTGAAGTGTATACAGTGTGTCAAGTGTCCAGTGTGTCATGTAGTGTCGGCGGGAGATGTCGCGCCGGCTCACATCATGCTCGCCGTTCGCCATGCGAAGGTATTTTACACTTCAGTAATACAATATACATAATTATTGAGATGACCAGCCTAATAGAGCCTCGAGCGCACACTTTGTACCACTTTGATGCGCTTACCTAACAAGTCAAGTCTCATTTAGGTACAATAGTGTGTCTTGGAAATGGGCTCTTCCACCAACAATTTTCACTAATACGTACATAAAAAGTACATACTTTGACTATTCCAGAGGTAACGTTGTTTCGGTAGAAGGTCACAACTGTAAACAAAACTAAAATCCAGTAAATGTTAATTAATTAGGTGTGTAAGTACAGAATTGCTGCTGTTGATGTGGTGTGGATAATAATCCACACCACATCAAAAGCAGCAGGAATGACTACTCGCACCTCTAATGAGCTATAACTAATAAAGCCGGTAGGATGGTGCGTCAATGTCAGGTGTCACGCTCACGTCACGCAGACACACCGCACTCGCGCTTTGTGCGATATGTGTTCTTTTGACAGCTCGCTGCACATATAACACAAAGTTGTAACGTTGTTGTAGTTATAAGAATAGGAACAATACGAAGCCTCAACGTCAAACAAATCATGCCAGATGTGATGTACTGGCCTCTGTTTTATGGATTTTCTCTGTAAAAATTAGCGCACATACTATAGTAGCTAAAAATGTACTTTCCCTGTGACCCTACTCAGACTGATGACAGTGGAAGTTTGATTAATTACACTGGGAAATAAGTATAGGACTACAGTCATGGTCTACTAAATAAAACTGCTATGTTATATAATCGATATGGTAAACAATCAATAATGTAACACTAGCTGTGTCCGCGTTAGCTCTGACAGTTCTTTTCATCTGCAGACACACAATACTATAGAATTAGGAGAATTTAAACATCCTCAGTACTGTCAAGATACTTCTCCTGTAGAGTGGTTTTGATACGAGCATAAATGGCAGCCTTGCCTACTAAAAGGCTTACTACTTCCCAGGCAAAAAATTGTCTTAAACTTTGATAATTTGAAATTAGAATAGCATATCAGCCCTGAAAAGGTATATTTAAATAACTAATACTACTAAACCAAAAATGTCGTAACATTTTTGGTTCAGTAGTATTAGTTTAGTGTTACGCTTGGCCTCCAGGCGTACCTGGAGGCCAAGCGTAACACTTTTACAATCTAAAACATCGATGAAAGGAATTACAAAACGCTGTTACTACATATTTCATCTATTCCCCTATTTCATATACTCCCTCTGCAAATTATCTTCTTGATCACTTATAGATGATAGGCACTTATAGATATTTGCATAGAATTCTAAACGTACAAAGTCTCATAGAGGCTAAACATTTCAGTTAAAATAAACTAACACCAGCGGTGTTCTTAAAATATACAGCGACGAAACGTGCAAAACAGTGTGTAGTTTTTGTTCTCGCGTGTGGCGATGTAAAAGGCATCAGTGGTTTGTGCAAAGTAGTGCCAACAAACGAAGAACGTCCGCAGAAAGAAAAAGTTGCATAACTAAAAGCTGTGAAGCTGTGGACAACGCGAACAGATGTGCGCAAGAAGAAGACAGATTGGGAAAGGGATATTTATTGTGTATTCATCACATTCTCATCTATTAGGTACCTTAATATTATTATGTGTGACGTAGAATTTTTTTTTCCTTCTATATAGATAAATTGCTTTGGCAAAGGATTGGAATAGGGACGGTTCAAGTCGTCATGTTGAGCCATGTCTAGAAATTGTCCAATGGTCATTACATCTTTATATCAGTACTGTAGACAGAAGTGAGATAATAAAAAAATTAAGGTTGGAAAGCAAAAGAGATGTTTGATCAATTCTGCAAAACAGAAGGCTGCACTGGTGGAAAATAATTCTCCCATAATTAAGGTTTTTTACCAGTGTCTACAGTAGGTACTTGCTGTCCCTCTTAACTGACACTTTTAATACATACCACATCTCGTTACATACTATGTTGCGATACATGGTGTAGTGGTGTGTTAAGATGTATTTTATTTTCAATACAGGATTGTTGAGAAGCAAAATACTTCAGAAGAATATATTTATAGAGCTGGATTCAGGCCCATCAGTTTGAATAGATGTAATTAAGAGTCAAAGTAAATAAATGTAATTGTCGTTGAAAGTGCGCCTAAACAAATGTGTCGAGATTACATTGTGAGATTGTCACACTCGACTTGGGAGTCGTTTGCTTAGGACGCGGTGCTGATTCGTGGTGATTTATGAACTGAAAGTATATTTGTTTCAGCAATGATATGATGTATACTATTAACGTTCAACGTTTAAAGGAACCAGTCAAAAGTTTAAATAAAATATACTACTCTGTCAAGAAAGTACCGCGAAAAGGTCAATAAAACACAAAATGTTAACTATTCTTCTAAATATATTGTATCGCCTTCAAAGTAGGCCTGTCCTTCAGAAATAATACATTTATGCCAACGAATAATCCAGTTATCAAAACATATTTTAACATCAGTTGAAGACGCTGATTGCCGACCAGAGTGAAGCAAATCTTCCAACAAATCTCGACCACTTTTGAATGCACTGTGTTTTGATAAAGTTGATTCACCGTATGCTTTCTCTAATATTTTCAGCGATTCTGAACATGATATTCCATTTGCAATGCAAAATTTGAGACAAACTCTTTGTTCGACTTTTTTATTCAAGATAAAAATCGCAAAACACTCTTGAGATGAACTTAAAAATGGAGTACTGAAAATAAAGTAAATGACAGATATTGCTCAAACTTCGCGCCAATATAGAAAACAGTTGTGCCAACTTAACCATTTGGATTAAATTTGGAATTAGAATTAAATTATCAATTCTCGATACTTTTTTGACAGAATGTACACAGAACAAACTGAAAGAACAAATACGTTTTCATATGTGTGAGAGAAATAGGAAATTCTGTATTAAGAAATCCGGAAAATGGTAGTAAGTTAGTAATTTTAAAATTCCGAAGACTCCAAGGCTCGTCCATATTAACATTTACATTTGAGTTCATTCACCCTAAATCGGTTATTACATGCAGTACAGTATATTTTATTTCTGTATCTAAGTGTAATATTGTGTAGTATATTAAAATGTTTTGTTGTAACACATTTTATAATACAATGACCTAAATTATGCACAACACACCCGTTTAAGAATACCAGTAACATCGACTTTATTATTCAATATTAATGAGATTTTTGACATAGACGATCATTAAATTCATGAGTTGGAGAGAATCTGTCTATCACTACATATTATAAAACAAAGTCCCCCGCCGCGTCTGTCTGTCTGTCTGTTCGCGATAAATGGAAAAACTACTGAACGGATTTTCATGTAGTTTTTACCAATCGATAGAGTGATTCAAGAGGAAGCCTTATATGTCGTACACATGCATATTATTGTAGAGAAAAGTCGAGAAATTCAAAGATTTGTAACGTCATGTCGTAATAAACATATTTTTGTGACATTGCAAACGCTGGCTAAACCTTACGAGATAGATCAAATTAATGTACTACGGAATTGTATATCTTAAAAAGATCAATAAAAAAGTCCACGATGGTATATGTTTATCCTTATCCAATTAAATACATTAGATACGTTGTGCATTTCATGTAGATCAAAATTGCCGTTTACAGCATATAATAAAAATGAATATCTTAGAAGATATCAGAGATTTAAAAAGCGGGGGCAGAGGGGCTGGCGGGCCGAACCGATTTTGATTATTCTTTTTTGTTAGATAGGGTACCTCAAGGGTGGTCCCATGTCAAGGAAGTCAGGATCTGATGATGGGATCCTGATAAAATTGAGAGAAACCCTCGAAAATGGTAGGAACGAGTAATGTTTCTGCTTACTTTTCATTACTTTATGAGGTTTTTGCGTTTAGAATCATCATCATATCATGTAGCTGAGCTAATGATGAAAAAAAATCATATTATAAAAATCTTCACTACATATCACTCACATATTATAAAACAAAGACCCCCGACGCGTCTGTCTGTCTGTTCGTGATAAACTGAAAAACTACTGAACGGATTTTCATGCGGTTTTCACTAATAGACAGAGTGATTCATGAGGAAGGTTTAAGTGTGTAATTTGTACCCGTGCGAAGCCAGGGCGGGTTGCTAGTTAATTAATAATTATTGAATAAGATTTCAATGTATTGTACAAACCCTCCTTGAATCTGTAAATATTTGTAGATATTGTAGATTTAATCTATTTATACCGTACACTGCAATTATTGAACTCTTATTTTAGTTGTATGATATAAATTTCTATTCATGGCTTTTAGAATCAGTTGACGTTCGAACAGCAAATTCAATTTCCATATTTTGGTTTAACATTTATCATTGATTTCAAGTAGCAAAAAGTCGTATCGTGAAAACGGTACGTACACTTTCTAGAGTTAGATCAACATATAAATGTATGCAATTTATATAAAACTAGTTGTACCTGGCATGCGTCGCAATGCCTTTTTTTCATGTAGATTTTTGGGCCAGAACGACGTTCGAACGCCTCCCGACGTTCTTAGAAGATACGGCCAAAGTTATATCACAATCTGATCAACGGTTTAGAAATTCATAGAGGATAAACAAATTTACATTGATTTTAATATTAAAATTTGAAATAAATTATTTGTACAAATTGCAGATACGAAGAAATGGAAATGGAAGTGAAAGCTTCTGTTTAGTGTGTACTATTCTTTTCCATTACATGTTACTACTTTTCATCTTTCGAACAACTATTACAATTCTCTGGTGTTGCATATTATTGGAAGATCAACCTTCTGAATGAAAACTTGATTAAAATGATGTTTATGCACCTCTCTGTGCCATCAAAACGAAACATTTCCCTGCTCTCTGGCACCCCGATGAAATACGAAGCAAGTCTGTATAACTAAATAGCGGCTAAGGCTAAATTCAAGCGTGGGCCTAGACCAACGAATTTTGACTAAGTGACTGTAAGAAATCAATACAATAAGGCGTGTTAAAGCTCACCGTCAACACATTCCTAATTCTTTTGATAACAGTGATCCTGTAACCGTCTGAAAATTTCTGAAAACATTCAGAGTTGGAAAGTCGAGTCAAAACTCTGTTCCTAAAGTTCTAAACATCAATCTACTTAACTAACATTTTTCTTCTTCATCTGATTTTAATGATCACTTGATTTATGTATACTCACTGGAAAAGGTCAGAATTTTTAACCTTTTCATCATTGTACACTTGTCTTCGGATTAGTTATGATTCCTTAATGGGAATAAAGAACAAAGGTGACACAATAATATATTTAAAAGTATGTTTAAGAAAAATATAATAGCTAATGAGGGGTAAACACCTTGATCCAAGAACTCGCAATTAGGCAATTAAAAACATTAGGTACTATGCCCTTGGATGAAATACACCATAGATGCACGATCTCCTACAAAAATCTTTCTGTGTATATGTTCTAATAGTTTAATACAAAAACTATAATAACATACGATTTTATTTATAATTAATGTTATTCAATAGTATTCTTATTATTTCTTACCAGGAACCCGCCCCGGCTTCGCACGGGTAGCAGAGGCATCTTCAGCAATCATCATCATATTTCCACCAATTTACACAAAACCTTAACAAATTATACACTTAAACCTTCCTGATGAATTTTTTTTTTCTATTTTTTTAAAAAGACAACTCCCGCATTAAGAATTACTCCTGTGTCGCGGGGGACTTTACAAACATACAAACAACGGACACAAAGAACACCAAGACTCGGGTAGGAATCGAACCCGAGACTTATGGCATAGCAGTCAGGGTCACTAACCATCGCCAATCGCTCCATCTATTGGTGAAAACAGCATGAAAATCCGTTCAGTAGTTTTTGAGTTTATCGTTAGCAGACAAACAAACGCTGCGGGGGACTATGTTTTATAATATGTGGTGATAAACGTTAAAAACTTAAGACATTAGATTCACGTTCCCTATCGTAGGCTGAACACGCAGAGCACACTCAAAACATGTACAGTAACCTGTTTTCATATTACAAAATTAATATTACTTTTTCCTTTTCTTGTATTTTTTTTCGTTTTATAATATTACTTCAATAAAAAATAAAACCCTAAGGTCACTATTTCCCGGTAGAATTAATACGAAACAGTTAATCTTCTTGTATGTCCTGCAGTATATCACTTCAGTCAGTACTAAATCAAGTCATATAAACTTGGTTTACTGCGTGCATTTAATTACAATTCTGTGCAGTATGTCAGCTATCGTGAAAGGTTACAGGCATCTTGAGAATTTTACAATCTATTTTTTTTATTTGATATGTTATACTGTTATACCTTGTAAAACAAAAATACAAAGTATCACCACACCGTGCCTAAACATGACAGGGCATGACAAAGAGGTATCTAGGAGTTGCTCACTGAAAGCCGAAAAAAACAAAAGCAATTCCTTTGTTAATAGTACTTTTATAGAAGCTCTGGAGCTTTTACACATAAAGGACGATATTTTTTGCAAAGGTAGAAGAAGTACAGTCAACAACGAAAGTTTATGTTATCTTCCATCTTTCTAAAATAATATTTGGTGTAAATATATGTCGCTGTACTCTGTTACATGGTGTAGTAAACATTACAAAGATAAAATAGTGACGTTAGCATAGTTACTAACACGGTAAAACTCATGACAGGGGACTTAATTCAGAGCATGTTCCGTAAGGCGGCTTAAACTGTAATACTGAACTATTTGTTCTCCAATACGTCCGAAGTTTGATTCCTAAATCAAGTTTGTGCAGTCGTTAAGCCTCGCTGACAGGACAAAGCGTATAAAGTGCCGAGTGTGCGCGGCCGCCGGTCGATGACCTCGCATCCCGCTCATTTACACTGCACATACCACAACTATTGTTTTTATGTACACGCCACACTTATTATAAACATACTTTGTAGTTCAGAAATGTGCATTAAACATAAGAACATTAGGCAAGTTTTTTGTTAAGTTGATCAATTATATGATAACTCTCACTTAAAATGTGTCCTCGACTTTCGTCTAATGTTTTTAAGATAACTAGGTCATTTCTCGTCTGTAATATATCATTCCACGATTATAAAAGCATGTCACTTGTTACTCGTATATGTCTAGCGGTCACTTCAAATTTGTGCAATTATAGTAAATAAAATTGTAAAGACAAGTAACTAAAGAATGATATATTCATCAATGACATAAGAAACGGCTTCATATCTCCCAAAATTATTTTTCATGCTGATGATTTGAAAGTAATGAAACAGATAAATACGAGGATCAGGACGCTTACTAACTACAAGAAGATCTCAATAGATTTGAGGCGTGCTGAAGAACAAATAAACAATGTACGTGTACTCCTTTACACGTAAACCTAGTCCAATATTCCAGGTTTATAAAAAATTAAATAGCCCACATATATATAGTTACTTTTGACTTAGAGTACTGTTTGACACACACATTGATAACATTGTTAGCAAGGCCTCCAAAGTACTCGGGTTCATATTTACATTCTCGGCAGACTTTAAAATCATTAAAACAATAAAAATACTTAAACAAGAAAAATAGCAGACTTGACATTTTTATTTGGCATTATGAGTAATGATAAGTCCGCTATTTTCCTCTTCTCTCCTCCGCTCTCCTCTCCGCTCCTCTCAAGGAGCGATCGACTCCTCAGAACTGGTGAGCAAAGTGGCTTTAAATGTTCCGTCAGCACATCTCCGACGATTTAACTTGTTACATGTTCCTACTGTAAATTCTAACTACAGACAAAACTCATACCTGATCAGAGCGAGTCGCATGTATAATGCGGCATGCCGGAATGTTGATGTTGACATTGACATTTTCTCTACTAGTGTCACTAAATTAAAAATAAAACAACTGTGCAATGCTTTCTTCGAACAAGTATAAACAAACAAGTTCTATGTATAATTATATACCTATGTCTACTTTTGACTTATCCGACCATGTTCAGGTTTATCATTACATTATTTTATCAGTGAAAACTTTTAATTGGCGTTCACCTAAAAGTATTATATTAACTTTATTTAAAAAAAAATCCATACATACAGCCGCCATATTATTTTTTCTTAATTTATAGTAGGATTTTAACGATACCTATACATCCAAATTTGTGCAGGCATTCAGAAGTTATGGTGGAATTAAGAAACTGACATACATACAAACATATATATCGCCATAGCCGATTTCGGAAATTTGTGAAACAAAAATGGTCTTTAGCTCAGTACCGCTTCGGCATGAACTCTAAAAACTTCACTCACTTCTTTTTTGGCCAGTCTTGCAAAAAGAGAAATAAAGCAAAGCTTGTTGCTGAGAAAGTGGTTACGTTGCTCTCCCAGAAAACTTCCATAAACCTCCCTGTAGTAACGGAAAACGGAAAAGACGATGCTTCTTTTGATATTCTCCTATGTAGCAGTTGTGGACATCGTGGGCCACTCTGTGGTTCTGTAAAGGGACAAACAGACCTTTAGCTCTACAGTCAGAGCAGAAAAAGGTTTAAAAGTGCAGCCATTTTATCTTACAAATTTTAATAAGAACGTGAAGTATTTCTTTTCAAATCCAAGCATAAACTTTAATAACTCAATATTAGTTAGTGTTTTATTTTTATCCAGGTACTTTTGCACTATATACACTCACTCCAAAAACAGTAGCGATAAAGTCATGTCGACTTTAATAATTTCCAAGAAAACAGTTAACTCATTTTATTTTCTACCGAAATGGTTCAGCCCAAAAGCTCGATTGGTATAATAATCCTATTATCTGTACAATAGAAATTGATGTTCTTTTGATAATACGCGTGTACTCGCCGCCGGCTGGGAGAAATAATATATGCTCCCTGCTAATTAATAATTCGCATTTGTTAGGATTTTAAAAATAATGTTAAAATGTCATTAATTAAGTAGTACAGGGAAACTGATTTGTCCCTTAAATAGGATTTTTCTCTCAGATACTTATTTTGGTCACAGATTCGAGTACGTTAGCACGTAAGAACACAAATGGGAATTGTTATAAAACGTATTGTGTTTTTATGTAATTCAAAATTTCATTTAATTAAATATTTTAAGCATTCATTATGATTTCATATATTACAAAAAAATAGAAGCAAAGTTAGAAAAGACGTCGGATAACATAATATAATTTACTGATCTACATATATGTGTGTAATTCGTCCACACCGCAGAGGTCGTGGAGCAGCTAAAGGTCATTCTTACTTTTAAATGACGTTAAGCTATTTATGGGCCAATCGATTCGTGGACATGGAAGTAACAATTTGCAGTGTGCAAATGGACGAGGATGTTTGGCAGCCCTCTGAGTAAAAGCCTGGTACTTATATGTTATTACTGATAAAGAACCGCCTGTGTGTGTGTGGCGCTGTGGTAAAACACTCCAATAAACGACAGAGCTGCGGGTACTATTTCCGTTCAGTGCATATTTGCATCGATATGGGTGTTTCTATGTATTAGTTATATATTGTATTACTTATTTACTAAAAACATGTAATATAGTAGAAGCTATGTTTAGTTTGCGTCTATGTAGATAGCGTCGTGAATGTAATATGTCTCATAATATTATTATTTTATTTTAATCTTTTGATTCAACAGGAAATTAACTGGTAGAAGCTGAAAAGTGCCAAATTAAATGCTGTTGTTGAATGAAATATAGTTCTAATATATAATATAGCCCTTCAAAACCATATCAAGTAAAAATGCAAGTCTCGCAACGCGGTTCTCATACCGCGTAAAGTTGTAAGATGTGAGATCTTATGCAAAACTAAGTCCCTGACTACTGTGCCAAAGGTCGTGGGTTCGATTCCCTCGCGAGTCTGGGTGTTCTTTGTGTCCGTTGTTTGTATGTTTGTAAAGTCCCCCGCGACACAGGAGTCATTCCTAATGCGGGAGTTGTCTTAAAAAAAAAGCTTTGTTGTAAACTCTTACTAATTAGATCACTCACAATATTTTATAGTGACCGTATCAATATTAGACATCTTTACTTCTTTAGTAAATAGAATGACTCGACAATAGAATCGACATCAAAATCTACCTAATATTAGCACTCTGAGCACTTTATTTGTTTGTGACATACATAAATTTGAGCCACTTACGCTATGTTTAGATAGAACTCTTTAAAATAGTAAATTGGGAATGTTATTTCTTTTTTCTAGTACAAGTGATGAATATTTTTACAAACTGTTTTTTTATGAAAATCAAATTCCTATTTCAATTTAACCTTTAAGTTAGTTACGTTCGCTAATGGAAAATTCAGGGTTCTAGCTTTATCCACAACGAAGTTACAGGGACGTGAAAATATCCTGAATGGCTTCGAGAAAAATTAAGCAGTTACTCGAGAAAAGGATGGTACGGCAGTGGCTTTGTTTTTTCTTCATCGTCTTGGCGAAGGCACTGCCGTGCCGTCAGAAATCATAATGTCTAATAGTAGCACTACTCTAATAAAGTTTGACAAATAATTTACTTAATAATACATAGGTAATGTATGTATCGAACTCATGAAAGGAACATTTCTTTACATCGTTTGTTTGGCATTAATTCACATAAGACATACGTACGTACATTAATTTAAGACGACCTAAAAATAAACATTCCTGAAGTCATTATAATGGATTTAGCCCTACTATTCACAGCGCACATGTAAATATTTTTTTATACAACTAAGTTGCAAACAAGCATAAACCCTCCCGATGGTAAGTGGTTATCGCTGTCTATAAAGCTTACAAGTCACTTTTGGTATCACTTGTATATTGCAACCCTATTCTCGTTCAAAATGGCACTATGCTAGTAACCAAGGTCTTCTGTAGTGTGAATGTACCTCCCCAGTCAGACATATTAGGTTCGAGCAAAAGTCTGCTATAGCCTAACCATCTAGAACACAGAGCTCAGAATATAATTTTGTCTATTCTAAACTCGTTTTTGAAAGTAGTCGAAGTGTTACATATTCCGAACACTGTAAAAATCTACATAAAAACGTAATGGAAATGAAGTCCCAAAACGTAACTAGTATAACTAATATAGAGTTGCTATGTCAGCTGTCATCTCATCTCATAGCGAATGTAATAAATACGAGGAGATAAGAATAATCCGTGATATAAAGTCATAAGTTCATTATGAACTTGGCTCCATTGTTCACAAACTATTCTCACAACTGATGAAAAAGGAAGATATCATCTCGGTTTTCCTTTTATTTTCTTATTGTTATGATTACACTAATATAAACATGTACATATAGATACTTGGATCCGTATACGTGAACAATGAATTTGTGAATGAATCGGCTGTTACGTCCCTCCAACACAAAGGAAAATTTCTACAACCAGGCTGACATGCCTGGCAGACAGCGGCCCAATAGTTGATGTTCGGAAGTAGTTCATTGCACGATACAGGATTAGTTACTATGTAGTTCGGCTTGTCTTCGCAAGTTGGCGTTGAAGTATGTGTTTGTTGTACATTTATGTCGACGCAAATTGTTATACACGTTTTGCTTGCAGGGTTGTACGTTTTAATTTAAAAACGGCTTCATAGCGAATTATTAATGATTAAAAAACTCGATAAGCCAATTAATGTTATGTATGTTACGTGTTAACCGTATGTAAGTGGCAGTTAGAGGGTTCACGTACGCGGGCGCTCGGCCGCAGTCGCAGCAAAGGCCGCAGCCAGACCGGTCGCGATCGACCATTGTTTTAAGCGTAACAGTAATTCTGCGCAATGAGACCACTAAAGTAATTGATGTTGGTCCTTACAATTTGAATACAATTTTTTTGATGGAACACACAGTAAATATACAGACGGACTTACTATATTCATTTGCTCAATTTATGTATAATTTCTGAAAAAAAAATACTAAAATGAATATTAGGAAAACTGTCGGGGTCATTTTACAACACCAGGGGTCCTTTATCATAGGAAACACCAAGATAGTCTTAAATATGAGTACCACTAATGGAAGTTTTTATTCTAAAACACACTCCTACTTATTTGTGCAAAATTATTTATATAATAACCGCAACAAAATTCTAACTGGTCCATTTAAAACTAAGTAGGTAGTTTTGTATAGAGGAAAAGACGTAACAGAGGTATCGCAATATTTCCCTAATCGTATTTAGTCCGGTGCCCTCCGTTACGCTCGTGGAGCTAGCAGTGCAGACAGGCGCACGCAGGCTTTGCACATTACACGCCTCATTACTTTCATTCATAGACATTTATTTTCTAGCGTGCATCAATTATAGCGTGACAACTACACAGAAGAAATATACTGCTTGTTCACCTCGTTTGACATTATAGTGTTATGTGGTTCACAATACAATACATAATTATTTATACGGGAATTAACGCGATCAACAGATGTTACATACCTTTGACCATACTCGACGTTTCGACTAGTTTGAACGGGCCGTGATCACTGGCTGATTGGCACAGTGGTGCACGCCCTCCATCGTCAAGTGCGTGAAGTAGAAAGTTCTTCATCCACCCACACATTGTCGATATGCAGACAAGTAGGTAGTTCAACTTAGTAAGTCCTTCTTTCTGAGAAATCTTCTAAAAACTAAAAAAAACATTTCTTGACATGTCTAATAGTACTACTTAGTTATATACTAATATTAACCCAAAACTGTGTTAGCCAAGGTCCATGCCACAGTTCATATGTATAATTAAGGAACGACGTATCTATTAAAATATAATATCGTCTGCGAGAGTCACGGCGCGATTTGATTTGACATATTTATAATGTTATGCCAATGTTGCTTCTTAAATGTTTAACAAAATTTATTTGTGATTATTTACAAAATTTCTTTACATACTGTTAATGAATACTGTAAATACAAACCTTATAATTAAGTACATTCAAACTAATTAAATATATACGGACTATTTAAGGCTGCCAGCATTGCCACGTTAAATGGCAATGCTAATTCTCTGTGCAAGAAAAAGGCCTGGCTTCTGGTCACGAGAAGTGGCTAACTAACTTAGCTAGTTCCTTATAAATAGAACGAGCACTCGGAGCCCATGACCGTAGCGTTTCGACCCCAAACGCCTCACAAACATAGTTACCGATTAAATTATTGTATTTACGCCCTTTCCAGTAACAGCAGTGCCAGCACAACCAGCTGTATTTAGAAGATGTGGTGGCGCGAGGGTGTCTACGCAGATTGCGTCCCACACCAAAGGCCTACCCATCTTCCATGGTAGTAACGACATACCATCTGGTCTCTTCCCATCGTCTCGTACCAGACCATTGGGTACGCCTGGCACTCTGGCGGTAACAAGAGCACGACGGATTATGTCGTTAAGATTGGCATGTCCAGATATACGGCCTACGCTTCTGCTACAAAAAAGGTCATGATGTCCGCGACTGTCGACAGCTTCTCCACAGTGACAAAGATGCGGAGAAACACAAGGAGCTCCTAAACGAAGGCAAGGCTGAATCTGTTATTGTCCAAGAATGTTGGACGATGGAAGTGCCTGAATCCATAGGTCTGATTCCCATTCTCCCATAGCGGTAGCGGAGTTAATTAAAAAAATCCTTCTTAAAGTCCATACAGGCGCGTCCCATTGCCTCTGAGAGAATGGATTAACAGGTAAAAGAGTATTGGGAAAAGCAGATGCCAAGCATTTATGGCATCGGTCTTGCAGGACACTTCAGAATTAACCAGTGTGTTTGGATGAATTTTCCTGGTTAACTCTTCTGTGCCGTGGACCGAAGATAAAAATGCTGGAAGGCTGACATCTGAAATTTTGCAATTTCTGAGATGCTTGGAGCCAGGTTCGATCTTTCAAAGCCACATTTAAAATTTTGCTAAGGGTGTTTTGAATAATTTTAGATTTATTTTTTAAAAGTGTTAAATGTTACCAAAGTTGCGATGATCAAAGTTCATGAGTTAATTTGGGTACGAAAAAAAAAAAACGGAGTACCTATAGTAAAAGCCGAATGGACATTGATTTTGAGTAAACGATCCGAAAAATCACCAAAATTTTTAATTTTGTCTTCTATGAAAGACTGAAAACCGTCTTCCAGGACCGGGTACCCAAGAAGGCGGAGAGACGTTTTTGCTAAAACTTATATGTTAGGTGCCAATTAATTGAATTTCTGTACAGTCGAGTATCTGTTTGTCTTGTCACATAAAAATTTCGCATTTGTCAAAGTTGAGTTCTAAGCCTATGGGGTTAAATTTATTTTTTATAAAAACATATCTTGTAAAACTGTCTCTACTTCCCCTCCTAGGGTTCCGTCATCAAGGTACCAAATGTTGAATAATAATGGGGTGTATTGCTAAACTGAAGATGACTGGTCCCAGAGGGTTACCCTGGTGACATCCAGCGGCCAATTTCAAAAGATTGTCCTTGTATACTAATTTTGTAGGACGTTATCTATAACATTACCAAAGAAATTTATAAATTTTAGGTGTTTTCAATTTTGCTTGGGTCAACAGAGTGTTGTATTTACAGAGTTGAAGGAATTTCTTAGGTCAACCTTCAAGATTACCTCCCCTTCGTTACTGCCAAGGTACGTGGAAAGGGCGTGTATGGCAGCCTCACAACTACCTTTTTAGCCAAATCCAAGTTGCACTGGCTGGAATTTTGCTACAAGTTCGGCACTGTAATATTTGCTGCAAGTTTTGGCTACCATGCGCCACAAGGTACACCCTACGGCAATCGCACGAATGCCACCATCGTTCTTACGTTGAGCACATAAGTTGGCTACGTATAAGACGACAATGATGCCACATCTACATTGCCGAAGAGCATAAGATTTACTAAAGCCGTCAGCTCCTTCCAGAGAGCATCACCAGCCTCCCTGGCGCTTGAACTCACCAAATCTTTAAGATGTTGCGATGTCAAGGCATCGAGGCCGCTGGCAGATCCACTCTGAAAAGATCAGACTGCTTTAAAAGCATCCTTGGTAGTAATATTTAGACATTCAGTGTCGGTGGTAGGTGCGTCAGGGAAAGAGAGCTCATCCTGAGGCGTGGGACATTTACTCTTTAAACCCGTGATTGTATTGGGTTAGTAAATTCTTAAATTATATTCCGCTGAATCAAGTGGGTTACTGTATGCATATAAAACCAAATGGCATATCTACAGCAAACTCCAAAATATGAAGAAAATTGTACGTATAAACTATTAATATTTTGTCAATGTTCAGTGCAATTTTTTTATGACATTCACTATCAGTGTCCTCCTCATATCCAATAATATATCTGCAATAACAATTATAAGATAAGGCGGATCTCTTTATAAGCGAACATGAATTCAACTTAGTTATAGTAAAACTTATTTTTTCTAACAAGAAAAGATATATAACAAGTCAGAATATATCTTACGAAGCTAACTACAACAGTGACGAACTCATAATTACAATCGTAATGATATTGTTAACCCTCGTTATGAAAACCTTTTTAAGAAATAATAAAGGTGTTCGGACAACATAGACTTGTGAGTACCAGGCAGAAACTGCACTTACAATTGGACTAATTAAATGTAAATCACAAATAATTGGTTCATGCGGGAATCGAACGCACCTTATTCGAGAAATTAATAGTTAGCTAGGTGACCAGCTATATCGCTGCGCCTTCTGTGCCGTTGATATAACCAGATGAAACAAGTTGTAAACATAGCCGTTATAATTCCACTCTAATCCCCCAAGCAAATCCACCGGGCGATTCTTTTCCACAAATTATTTCACTCTAATCCACTGGTGGATTTGTTTCTACTTTTTGTTATACCATATTCGTTGTAATTACTAGGGATTGAAAAGGAGTGAGCATTTGTGTTTGGTCAGTTCAGTTCCCATTAAAGGAATAATGTAATATTATAGGTTATAAGTTAAGAAACAAATGGAAATAAGCTTCCAGATTAGCTGCAACCTAATAATCAGTGGAAATAAAAATAGTACACTATCCACTATTATTATGCCATCCATTAAAAGCTAATTAAATCGCTTAGTCACCGTTGTATATGAACGCTTTATATATTAGAGGAAACGTGATTCAAAAGATAAAAAAAAATGCAAAGAAAAAAGAATTGTACTAGACAAGGGTAGTAGATGACAACCTTACTGATACTACAGACTTCTGAGACTTTTCTATTTGTGTCAGAAGACTTAGTTCTGTCGAGAGAGGAGGAGCTACTTCTTTTCCAGCAATTGGACCACACTATGGTGTTTTCATTTTAAGTCGATTCTAAGTAGCAGACGTGAATATTTATCACCCTAGTAGATGCAAAATAATATTTCTAATAAATCTCTGTACGGGAAAAGGCAGATTTACTTCTGCAGATGGATTAATCTGGGTTGTGGGGATTTACTACATAGTACAAACTTTTATTTTTTCAAAATGATGCAGTAAACTACGGAACCTACTACCAAAAAATACATTACTTACAAATTTTCAGAATTTTAATTTAATCATTACATAAACTACATAATTCGAAACGAACCTTGATGAACTTAAATGTATCTTACTGTCGTAAATGCAAATGATCGTAACGAGATTAATCGTTGCTATTCAATTAAGAGTATTAATGCAGTAGCGCTCTTTGTTCGCCAGAGTAATCTGCGCAATGAATCCGCTCAATTTGATCGTATCAACAGGTTATAAAGGGGTTCATTAACTCGCCTCTGTTCACCAAGTAATGGTTCAACTTGTGTGTATTCGCATCGTGACATACTACCACTCATTACGGGCTTCAAGCACATTTACTGTATTTTATCAATTTCATCTGCCTTGACTGACGTTTGTGTAAATAAATCTCAACTCTGCTCAAATTTTGCTAAACTGTCCGATACCGATAACACTAAAAGTCAACATTATTCTACCAAAGTCATTAGAGGTCAGCTCTTACTCGATAAACTAGAGACAAGGTATTGGTAAATTTAGTTTAATTACCGGACAACACGCGGATGCTGCTATCTCACCGTTTTCAGGAGCGTGAAATAGCACCAAAGTCATTTTTCAATCGCCAAAAGGACGTGGTTACTGATGAAAAAAACGTTGTGTTATGGATGATCTTGTAGTCTTTATATAATAATAATATATAATAATAATAATATTTATTTTCTCTTCCACAAAGGTAACTTAAGCCTATGGTTGTTAATACTAATACATATTTAGCATAAACCCTTGTGGGAGACTGGTATCTGCACTAGGATTCCCTGTCACACAGAATACCAGCCCCTATATATATATATTGACAGCAAGGTTAGCGTCTCAAATTTGAATTGATTGAGTAGTTTGAACCAACTCTGGGCTGTACGTACCAAGTGATTGACTACGTTTTAACTACATTACAAATATTTTTATTTCCATTTCCAAATGATCTAACACAAATACGCCATAAGCAGAATAAGGCGCTAAGTAATTGGATATTTCAGTGCCAAGACGAATGAAAATTGTTGAAAACAAACGTTTTGCATAAAGCATAGAATTCTAACAAGTTCTGCACGTAAAGATAGATGTTCGTAAATCTCAGTTGTAAAGTCATCTATGGGTTTGAGAGATCCTATAAATAACCATCACATAAATTTAATATATGTACATAATAATATGAGAGAGTAAATAGTGTTAAGAAAACTTTAATTCTTCAAAAATTTCATTTTTACTGATTAATTTACTACGTTTTTTTGTACGAAACGATTCGATATACTTAAAATTTATGTACATTTTAACTATAGCTTACATTATACCGTTCATTTAATAATCCAGATTGCACCATTCTGTATAATATCTATGAATACAAAGGATCTGTTTTAAGTTTAGCACTACAGATTAACACCGCTGTTGAAGTAATGTTACATGTTTATAAAATATAAAGAAAATGTGTATCTTTTATTTTCGATTAGTCATATTTCTTGCATAAAGTAATCTTCTAATGTGTATGTGGTTTCAGGGAATTTATGGACTTACGTTTACATTCGTTTACACAATATGATAATTTTCTTTTCTTCGTAAATTCGCAGTTCTCTCTAAAACTCAAACCATGTCATTTAATATTTTGAAGAAAACCCTATTTATTTTGATTGTTCTTTTATTGATTTTAGTTTATAACAAGATATTTTAACTTAAACACTTCGAAGTTTTCGTAAGGACAAAGTATAAAATTACTGACATTATTACTGCTCTTAGTTATTTTTCTATAAAACTTGCCAGTAAAGTTTTGTGCTATTTATAGGGCGTATTTAAGAAGTACGTGTGTGAAGCGTGTGCAGCGAATATTAGTGGTGTATTTATTAGTGAGAACGCTAATTATGCTCCGTGTGCCACACTCCCCTAAACTCATAAACGCGTGGTGGCTTTACGGGCGCGCGGTTATGCGACACGGCGCGGCGTCGTCGTCGCGACGATCGCACGATATGAATACGCACAGTTTTACGACACGCCTTACTGCCTACACTGATTATATTGCTACACCGCAATCTCGATGAAGTCACTCTTAGGCTTTTTACACATGAGGCTGAAAGAAACTTCCTGAAAAAATCCGTTGAAATGTTTAAGATTTTCAGTGGTTCGGTATTAAAATTCAAATTGTAACCCCAAATTAAGAAGATTTTCAAAGTTACAATTGCATATAAAAATAAAATACAGAAAATGTCGTGAATATCGTAACTAATGTTCTAATTAATATTAAAATAAAAAAAAATAAAAAAAATCATAAACTTATTAGTAAAATAATATAAGTTTTACCCTAACGAAAGAACTTGAGTAAATAATTGACTTCAATATTTCTTTAAGATTTTTTTAGGTACTCGATGGTAGTAAGCCTTGAGATATATCAACTGAGAACTCATTGCCTTATCTATAACAGAATGATCACTTCAATTTTCGTCGAACGGTACTTTTACAGCGACACAGGAAAACGGCTCATTTTGAAGCACACTTATCTCCTATGTGATCAGAAATCCTGTGACAGCACAAACACCGTCGCGCGTCTAAATACGCATTGAAAAAAGTTACAGTGCAGAGAACGGCGTAGTACAAACAAGCTTTACATTTCATAACGCAATAATTCTACGGAATCGCGGGGTTGCAGCAAATTTAGGCGGTTAGCGCGTTCTTTCTTGTGCCATTTAGGGATCACATTCAAAGGATTTCTCAAATAATTTAATATTATATAAAGAAAATTTGTTACAAAAGACTACTTTACTTAAAACATTTTTTATTTATGTGTCACATTTTATAAGCTCCTTTTTAAATTAAATCCCCATCTTGAGAGGGCTTATTCATCGCGTCGCCTCGCCCGGCCGTAGGTGTGGCGCAGACACCGTGAGGTTTTAGTCTGCTCGACTCCAACCAGACCATAGTAGATTACGGCTATAAAGTGTGGGGGTACAACCCCTTGCACTGTCACTTAGTCAATGTTAAATGGTATTGTATAGCTTGCTGAATGTCAATCTAGAAGTTAGGCTAATAGCACCAATAGTGTGTGTATATATTGGAGCGAAAGTCGCCTTAGTCTTATAGTGTTATTATTGTTTCTATTTTGTTTCCCGTAAATAAATTATGGGGTCTATATTCTTAACAAACAATACTTTATTTCATCATAGTTTAAGCAATTAACGTAACATTTTATTACGTTGTTTTGCTTTTTGAAAGGAAGGAAACCGTAAAACATTATTATGGTAATGTTGCCGAAGATTTGTGGCAATACCTTAAGAAAACAAGAGACTTATGTAGACTATGAGATGTGCAGCAAATACCACATCGTAAGCGTTGCACATCAATTAATGATCATAAAACGTCATGTCTTAAAAAATACTAAGTTCCCAATTCCAATGAAATTTTCTCTACTATTTTCTTTTAACCAGAATATCAATCGGAGAAACAGAGGGGCCCAAAGTGTGGGCTACGGCAGAACAAAATTGTTTTGGTTAAAAATTGTTGGTGTTACAAAATTTAGTTTCACAATACCAAATATTTTTTTAAACGGTTTTATTTAGCTTACCCTGTTTGTTTTTGGGTCAAATTTAGTAATTGAAACTTTACCCCCTTCCAGTTGACCGTTGAGTTTTGATGACAATACAATTACGTGTATTCAGCATAATTGTTAATCCAAGATGGCTGCCGCCACAAAATTTCAAATTCCATATTATTGTTCATCCACCTCAAAACGTATATCAATTGGCTTGACTAGAAGAATGGAACAGACCATGAAAAAAAAATCCATATCCAATATTAAGTTACTAATTTTTTCTTTATGAATCAAATTATAATATCAATCAATTATTCAATTAACAAATTAGTTATATACAAAGTTGTTTTCAAATACGATGGCTGCTGTCTGCTTACCTTCATTGTTGTCTGTTTCTATTTCTATTATGAATTTGTTTAATAAATATGCCGCATAACGTGTCTCTACTGCACACGAATTCACATTTTAAGTTACGAAGGTCTACTTTTGAGTGAGACTGCTACAAATTATTGTTAATATTTAATTAGTCGATGTCACTGCGCTGCATTTGCGCACAATTTTATAGAATTCCTGACTTCGCGCGCAAACGATGGGGTGGTTGCAACGGCTAGGTGTATAGGACAGACGCTCGACTAAAAAACACACAAAATGTTCACATTTTACTCTACAGCTTTTACACTATTTAGTATTTATGTTTGTAAAATCTTATATACTCGTATATAATTTACATATTTCAATATATTTACTATATTTATAGACGCACTAGGCGCCGGCGTCACTTAAATGGATTTCGCAGAATACCAGCGTTGCGGTTTAATAATCGCAAAGTTGGCACTGATTGACACATTTTCACATAACTTTGTAAACTTAATTTATAAAGACATTTAATAGTTTTAAAGTTGTATCGCTGCTTACTGATAATCCTGGCCTTCATGGAGGCGGTTTCCGCTTGGTCAGGTGGAAGATGTGGTGTTGCCAGTGAGCAAAAATGATATACTTCCATTTTTTTTGTGTCTTACTCTCAATTTTTTTTATCTCCCTGTTTTTAATTCTTTATTTATTATTTTATTGTTTAAATGTTAAAATTTATGTGCCTGTGTGGCAAAATAAATATTTATCATTCTTTCTTTCTAAAATTAACTTGAAACTAAAATAAGTAAAAGTTTTAAGTTAAATGGTTTTATTGCTTTGTTTAATCGTGCGGCGTAGCAAACAACATATTTTACGTAGATTACGCTACGCCCACGATTTTGTTTTCTGAATTATTTTTTTGCTTTTAGTACAGTATCTATTTTCTTCATTTTTATTTTATTTTATTTTAAATTAAATAAATAAGTACAGTTTCTACATCATTATTGTTTCTTTACAATGAAACCGTTTAACTTAAAAAACAATTTTAACTTATTTTTTGGACTGTCGACTTTTTAGTTGTGTGTGGCATATTGCTTTAATTCATAATATTGAATTAAGGCAATATGCCACACATAACACAAAAGAAACTAAAAGAAATGTATATAAAATGCAGTTATAAATATATAACTGCATTTTATATCTGTCAGTAGCATTTACGAATAATGATGACGCACGGAATTGGTTCAATATAAAAGATATTGTAAGTAACAACTATGGAAACAACATAAATATACATATTTCTACAGCCACACTGGGTTTCTCTAACGAACAACCTTTTTTGCAATACATATGAATAATTGAAACAGAAAAGCTAAAAGTAGCCACACCAAAGCATATTACACCCTATTCAAGAGCCAACAAAAACATTATTCAACTACAACTGCTATGGTTAAAAGAAGTAAAGTCAAATTATTGTTTTTTCATCATATTCTTTACCGTAAGAATCCTTCAATACGTATTTTATTTTTCACGATGTAATAAAATACTTACCTATTCAAGTATAACTTGTAAATTGCAAAATTTAAACCACACTTTTTTTACTTTGACATAACTATTAGAGTAACATCGACAGCATGTTTTAAAATCTTTTAAAACAAATTAAAAAAGCTAAAATACCTTTTTAAATTTTGCTTTAAACTTCAAAGAACAATAAACAAGACACAAGCTTGGATTTTACCCGTTAACAGTTTTATGATGAAGTCAATCTAGCAGGAGTTGAACTAACTAGAATCAAATAACTTGCACTAATATAGCCAGTTCGCTTATTATTAGTATTAAGAGCAATTTGGCAAGTGCCAACATGTTAAATGGTAATAACATTTAGCTGCCTGCCAAACAACCCAATAAAATAAATACTGTTTACATCGGATTATATAAATCCATTATCGTAAGTACGAAATTTATATATAAAAATAAAAATACTACGTTTAAAAAAACCGACTTCAAAAACTAAAAAGTATAAAATAACTTAATAAAGATTTAATTTAATACACCTCTTATGCAAACCTAATATCTTTAATATTAATAAAATACTATTATTTGTATGTGCTACCTATTGATAGGTTTGAAGTCGGTGCCAAGCCAAATGTAATTGTAGGTACCTACACTCGCCGCTTAACGCTTAACGTAGTTTTTTTATTTTCTACTTTCTAGTGTCTGTAATAGATTGTTCTGTAAACTACAGTAAGATTTTTCTAGATTACATCAAGTAGACTATAACATTTCGTTGCTTTTTATTGTCATGGATTAAATAGTAATTTTTTTATGTACCTATGGGTAGGCCTCTTCCGCACGCTCGCTCCGCTTCAATGACAGGTAGTCTAAGACCCACTTATCGGTTAATAACAATATATAATCAACCTAAATGAAAACTCCTAAAAAAGCCGTACACAAACTAAAATCACATCGTCCATGTAACCAAAAATGTTCATAAAAAAACTACTGGGCCAAACTATGTAAAATTTTTATGGGACCAAATGACAACTATTCCGCATTAAACTAAAGAAGAATCACGTAAATCGGATCATAAATCTCAACGTAATCGGTGTACATACATAAAAAAAAATACCAATCGAATTGAGAACCTCCTCCTTTTTGAAGTCGGTTAATAAAACCAAATAAAATACAATTTCGTGAGAATCGGCTGGCGCTGCAGGAAAACGTCATTACTAATAGGTAAATACTATAAGTAAGGGTATTTGGAAACTTCACGAAATATAAAGAGAATGATATGAAAATATGTGAATGAAAATATGTTGAACTCAACATCACAATTATATGCGTCAAAATTGTATTTTTTTATGCTACCAAAATGGCACGGTAAACGATGCGCATTACGCTCGCAAACTTTTTCCTACAGACACTGGAGCCTTCTTTCCTCGATTCCCCTCACCGAATGGAGTTTTCGACTACTTCTTACCGGAGATATACAAAATTAGTGCTATTTAAATCCGGTTACTCTAATCGTACATCCACGAAGTGTATAAGCAAGAAAAAAGTCATAAGTCGAGTAGAGTTAGTACTTTTGTCACATAGTTTTCTTTAAAAACAAGTAAACAGAACAGAAATGTCGGTAGAACTTCTACGAGTCCTTTAAGTCGCTAATGACGGGCGACGGCTTGGGTACAACTCAGTGGAATTTCATGAACATTTATATCGTTCCCAAATTACGTGGGCCGATAAGCATAAAAGACAGGAGTAACTTATACTTAGAGCGGTGAAACCATCATACGCGACAAAAAAGCACAACTCAAAATCAGCCGGGATCAACTTAAACTGATACAAGACAACTGGTCAAGACAGTAAGTTCTATAGAAATTTGTACGAAATAGGTAAATATTTTGACGTCACCCTTAGCAAAACAATTGGTTGCCTATAAAAATCCATATTGGGGTAGGCAACCCCCACAACCGGTCACAAACATTACTGCTGGACTACCCGCAGACACTAATTATTATTATATCTATTCCTATCTATCCTATCCTATTCCTTTCAAGTTTTTTTCTTTACCTAAGTACCTACATTACTAAGATTGTTATAACAGGCAGTAAGAATAGACGGGGCAGTCACTGGACAACTTCCGTACGAACCTGTTAATAATATGAAACATATTGCTGAATATCTGCAAGAATGACAGATTGCAATAATGATGTTTTCTATTTGCTAATAACTAATAACAAACGTGAAAATAATAAGGTATAATTTTTTTCATATTTTATTGTAAGACTTAATTTTTTTTTATTTTTAATATAAAGAAAACTCCTGCATTAGGAATTACTCCTGTGTCACGGGGGACTTTACATACATGCAAAGAACAGACACAAAGAACACCCAGACTCGGGTGGGAATCGAACCCACAGCCTATGGCATAGCAGTCAGGGTCACTAACCACTAGGTCAACAGGCCAGTCTGCCATTTTATGAAGGCTATGAAATAATTTATTTTAAAAATAGGCAACTACCCAATTATGCAATCATGACGATGAATTTATCTTTCAGAGTAGACGCATTCCAAATACAAATAGTAAGGAATACATATACAAAGCCAGACGTAAAAACACTCACACACAAACTAAACTGGAAATGGTAATCTATTTCAAAAACATAATGTATTACAACGTACATTGATCCACTTCTTTGAACAATTGCGCGCATTGTAGTATACAATTTCATAATCGAAATGTAAAAATTATTATCGGAGCAAAATATATTTACTGGGATTATAAATATCAAACTCTTTACCACAGTGTTCTCGAGTACTAAAGCAATTAAATTTCTCCAATCTGCGCATCTCCTTTTCGCAAAGCTTAATACACCTTGACAAATAAGCTTAATAAAAACTTTCTCCGGGGACCGTCTTAAACGGGGCTGAAGTAGGTCAAAATTTGTTCTGTGGTTTTGTTTAATAACTCTCTGAACTGTGATGAAGCTTTTCCTTTGTTAGAAAGGATTGAAAAGCCTTGTCTTTGAGCCGACTCACATGGTACAGTGGATATTAAAGCTGTACAAATCAGCGAATGGTTTTATAAATAGCGTTTGTTTGTATGCAAAATAACTCTCGCTAACATATGCTGCAGTCGTGTTGATCGAGATGACATCGAGTGGCCATTGATAGCATACGATGCAATACCCTCGTGCGCTGAAGCTGTACATATGAGTTGAGGCCTATTAATAATGCTCTACGTTATTGATTTCAATGAACTGTATTTAGTTCAGCAGTTATTAATTAGGGAAAACACGGATCAGCTATTCATACAGACTAAAAAAATATATCCAAAGTTATATTTATTTCAACCGACTTTCAAAAAAGAAGGATGTTCTTATTTCTTTAATTTTTTTTTTATGTTTGTTGCCCAATTACTCGAAGATCGTATAAGTATTACAACAAAATAGCATTGACGCATGTAGAAGTAATAGTCCAGTCCTTAATTTTTTGGGTCTGTTAGAAAAAGAGTTCGTTAAGAGAGTCTTCATGTAGTCCATTTCTAAGGATTTACAAGATGACTTTGTGAAGTGTGTCGAGTGGTTGAGGGTCCGCGTCCCGGCCGTACAGGGCAGGGCGACAGAGAGGCGAGGTGACGACTTCTTTGATTAAAACTTATGCAAATCGTAGAGCGAGTTAAGTGGCTTCGGCAAGTTACCAAACGATAGTTAAGAGGAGGGTGTGGTGCAAGTCGCGAGCGCTAACGTTAATATCAAGTTACATATATTCGTCAGTGAGTATATGTTTATAGTCGGCTCACCATGTTCTGCCACTCCAAGCCACTAACAATAATACATATTAACGGCGGAAGACATCTTGTTGATGTCATTCCGAAATCGTCGTGATGAGTTTCTGATTTGTTTTTGTGTCTTGTCCTTACTTCCTAAATTAAATCAATATTAAGAAATTAAACACCGATTATTTAATAACAAACTTAAAGCCACTTAATATATTATACAAAGATGACAAAGCTTGACCGTTTCTATTGCTCGTTAAGCGACTTTAAGGTTATACCAGGCCTATAGTGAGTGGTCAATGTGGCCATGTAGCAGTATCGTAGGTCACCACTGTAGTCACACACTGATCAAATACTGCGTGCAACTGAAGAAATCTTATTTGAACCATGTAAATAGTAAGACATAATTCGGGTTACGTACTTAGACAAATCTAAATTAATTAAAAGTTAGCTTAGACAAATCGTTGCCGTTTACGTCTTGCTTTGTGAAATCTGAAGTAAGCGGTAAGTCCCGCCGCCGCCTCTAACTATTTGTGCGGATTTTAATTAAGTTTGTGCGGTTTGAGTGACGTGCACCGCGTCGTACCGCGTTGAGTCGCGTCGCTTTGCGTCAGCGAAATTATTACAATAATGCACCGTGCGCTGTGCCAACAGATCATAAACACTCCAAAGTTAGTGCTGACGTAATTTAGTAAATTGGTTTACGTTAGATGATATTAAATTTAATTTGAAAGAGTGGTGAAAAACGCACATTTTTTTAATCGCGATGCGATACTGATGAATATATTTGTAGTTTTTAGATCGTCGTCGACGTCGTGACTGACTTTAATGTTGTGAATAACTTTGATGAGTGTAAGAAAATGCAATCAGATTATAATGGGATTTATGGAGTGTGACATCCGAGTGTAAACTTAGTACAAAATAATAATGTAAATAAAAAAGATTTGTGCTCGAATCAGGGCCCACTACCGGTACATTGAGATTTGTAGTTGAATAGGATCGTCAGAGCTCTATGGGAGGGATGCTTGTAGCGTAAACACGTATTAGTTTTGAGGACTGAGTTTACCGTCTAAATATGTGTTATAAAAATGACCCTAACTGATGCAGAAATACATCAGAGATTTTAATATAATGGTGTCGATTCTGTTGTATTTACTCACTTGACTATAATTGACTAAATTTTCTTCATACAAAATGTAAACCTTGAATACTTTGAAACAAGGTCTTATTTCAAATTTAAACAAGTAGGTAACATATGTCGCTATCGAAATAAGCAATTTATTTGTCGACTAAAGTCTGACACGCTTAAATAAACTTTAATACCACGTAGCGAGAGCCGCTATCCGTTAAATGCCATCTCTTTTGCTCTGTGTTTTTAGTAAGCGTCTTCGTAGGTGTCGATTAAAATAACGTCATCTTAGTTCGTTTTGAACAAGTTTTTATACGGCAATTATACGGCATTTGAATAAATGGGGACTCTCGCAGCGTGGAAATAAAGTTGACTATACGTTGACAGGTTTTACTGAATTTTAGTGGCGCTGAGAAATAGATGCCAGTAACAAAAAGACCTTGTTACGAAGAAAACAAGGTTGATTTCATATGAAGAAATTAAGTCAGGTTTTAGTTTAGTCGAGTGTACAATAGAATAGGGACCAATATCAGTTTCATCATAACATTAAATTTGACAAGTGATTGATTATCATAAAGAAATTTAAATGTGTTAATATTACAATATGACTATTTGATATTATTTTCAACCGGAAACAATTTTTCCACTCCTGACGAAAAGGGTCTTGACAGACGGACAGATGGACGTGCAAAAATGAAAATATAGAAGGGTTTCTTTTTACTTATTCAGGTGTGACATCCTAAAATTGCGATACACTAAAGATTCCAAGACCCTTGTTGAGTAAGTGGAAATTTGACTGTAGATTGACATCATTTCATATCCATTCCTTTTATTCTTCCATTTATATGAGAATATGTATAATTTGCGATACACATCGCTATACGTCCTAACCCAGATACTATGACAGTGACTCAATTAAGGAGTGACACTGAAAAAGTGGTATATCGTTAGATCACATAAAATGTGCGACCATGGAGGCAAAGATCGCGCAGTACGACCCCGCAATCAAATGAGCCAGAGCGCTAGCATTTTTCACTTTACGTTCTATTTACTGACCTTTGGATTGTTAGACATCTGTGATAAAAATAATCTATTATTTGAGTAACAATTGAAATGTGACTATTCGGAGATGTGTCTACTAATACACGAAGTCAGTTGAATGCCATAGTGTCATGAGTTATAACTCCATAAAGATTCTGCACGTATAATGAGATTTTCCAACAATTTTAATAACATTTGCCATGGTACTTAGCTTTTTACTTCGAACTTTCAAAGTTCTGCGTGCAAAGCATAAATTATTACAAATTTGCAATACAACAAAAAGCACTTTTTCAAGAGTTCATTAAAAGAAAGATTTTGGCTAACTCAAACGTAACTTTGTAATTAAATATTTCTTTTTGACTTTTATTTTTCTACCCGTGTAATTTTGACTGCACTGATTGCGCAATGCTTATAGTGGTTACCTCCCAATTACGCCGCGTGGTATGTGGTGGTTTCAATTCCCAAATGGGACAAAAACTATGTGATCCAGAAAGGAGCTAGGCTGGCTCAACTAGCCAGCCTTATCTGAATGCATAATGGACTGTTTGTGAGTCTAAATGCGGAAACAGAGCCCTCTACCAACACAATTGTGTGATCCACAAATAGTTGTTTCGAGTCTGGGTGTTCGTTGTGTCCGTTGTTTGAATGTTTGTCAAGTCTCCCGTGACACGACAATCATCGCTATTGTAGGAGTTGCTTTTTTTTAGTAAAAAAAAATATATATCGCCATTTCTTTTCTTTTCTGTTATGTACAAGTGCACATGAACATTAAAGTATAAAAACAGGAACCAAAACTATTTGATAAGCATACTAACTTTTTAACTTTTGCGTTCCGTGATATAATTATGTATTTACTCGGGAATTAACTAAACCTAAACAGAAATACTTCATATCGCTGCCAGTACTGTTCTAAGGTAAAGAGCACGTTGAGAGGAGGTGGAGAGAAAGAGAGGTGGAGGTTCTTCTCGAGTCAAGCTTATTTAATTTGAGAACCTTTTAAATGTAGCGCAGAATATTATTCGATTTCTGCTCTTTTAAATGATTTAAACTATAGTGTATAATATAAAATACTAGTTATTACATATATATGGAAGCATTAATTAAATGAGTTTGTTGTCAGAATGCAAGTTATACGGGAATATTTCCCGTCGTATGAACACGAATTTGAAATCCAAACTATGATGCTTTGAATGCATAGCACTCTATATAAATTGGAAACTAAATGGAATTAAATTACAATCTTATGTATATTATGGCTAATCATCAGGACGCATGTACGTGATGAGGTAGATTATTTACTTAAATTGCAATGCATTTCCTTACGTGTACAATGTATTTTTTTTTGTTGTTATTCAGTATTTAACTATTTAAATTTTATTATATAGAGAGTCAGTTGATGAGTCTAGTAACAAACCAATATTAACTTAACTTGTCTATCAATCAATAATATCAATTAAACAACATTTATGCAATCAGCTGCATTGACGGCCCCGAACGTTAAGGTCATTCACCGTACCTTACACCGTACATCAAACTAATGACTGTAAATCTTTAATGTCGCATTTTTATGATGAACTGACTTTTGCATTGTGATAAGTATTCAAAGAAAGACGTTTTTGTAAGTTATTCGCGACGGTGATACTTACACGCCGTATATAATAACACAAATACTTTTATGAGTTCGTTTAGAAATGTCTAAGTGTATCTATAAACATGCGCATTGATGATGAATTTTAGATTTTTATACACAGAAATTACACGTGTATTTTTACATAAAGGAATAAATAACGATAAGAGCATCACGTGAGTCAATTTTAAAATTTTTTGCTTCTTTTCTATAATTGAGACATTTTATGACGCATTGTTTTTCAGACCAAAATAAAACAATATCCCGAGAGTCAAACATTTAAGACATCGGGGATGTTATGATACAGTCTAATTTCTCGGTCTTAATTTTTTTTGGTTTGATTTTATTTATTCCTTTGTTATTGTGTTGATTACTCTCATATCAATTCCTTATTTAATAGAAACACAATCCATAGTTTAGCCAATCGGTTAAGAACATTTTGCGCTTCCGTTGTTTTTGGTATGACAGTAGAGTTTATTATTTGATCCGGAACGAATAATTACACCATTTTTCAAATAAATAAGTTAAATTTCTAATTAATATCATAAATGCGAGTTAGGTTTTTAAGTATTTTTTTAAGTATTTAACTATTCAACCGTTCATAATGAAACATGAAATTTCGCATGCACGTTATCAGGGATTCAGAAAAGCACAAAGGGCCTTTGCATCAAAAAAAAGTACCGTGCCCAAGAGATTTGATTTAAAAAATGTACATCAACGCGAGTGAAACTGTGGGCAAACCTACTTATTAATAAAGTAATTTCATTCAGTCTCAAACCTATTCAGATAACGAATTAGATTAGAATAAAAACTTCCGTGAGTGATATTTATTAAAGATTTTCTTTCTACTTATTAGTAGTAATCGTCGGGCTTCATAATAAAATACACGTAGGTGTATATTATTATGAAACCCGACGAGTTTAGGGCCAGGCAAGGACCCCTTATTAAGGGGTGACCCCATTGTGTCGATGTCAGGCAGCCCTAAAAACTGTCTATTGTATATCTTAAAAAAATTATTTTGAGGTACCTGTGTAATTAAATGCAAATATGAGAGGAATGTTATCAAACAATGCTGGTGTGGCACAAGTCCAACGTTCGATAAAACCTTTTGCTGGACCAAATCCAAAATCACAAATTTAATGATCATTTATTTACATTGAACAAAGCGGAGTAGATCTTTATCGAATTTGTATCTCCTATAGAGGTACTTTACAGTATCCAGCGATGAAACTACGTCAGCTAAAGAAAAATTTTACCAATCGCAACTTCCACCAAAACGTAAGCTTAGAATTTGTGTAAACATTGACGACGCTTGTGGCGCGATGTTAGTGCATTCATACAAATTTAAACGATATATAAACGATGCTATTTAGAAAGTGGTTCGCTGGTTTAACATTAACAACTTACTTCTTAATGAAGAAAAAACTAAATGTATCCGGTTCACTACTCCAAACGTTAAACAGGTGAAAACAACTATACTACTTAATGAAGACGAGTTGGAACTAGTGGATACCACAAAATTCTTAGGCATTACTCTTGATTCTTAGCTTCAATGGGGCCCTCATATTGATAAATTATCGAATATACTTAGCTCAGCAGCATACGCAGTTAGAAAAATTCGTGAACTGACTGATGTTGAAACAGCCAGATTTGTTTATTTTAGTTATTTTCATAGTATAATGTCGTATGGTATTCTACTATGGGAGAATGCCGCCGATACTCAATCTATCTTCGTGCTGCAGGAGAGGGCTATTAGACCAATTTATAACTTAGTCAATCGTGATTCACTGACGCAGAAATTTAAAGAAATTAACATACGGTAGCGTGCCAATATATTTATGAAAACCTAATTTACCTTCATAAAAATAAAGATCACTTCTGTAAAAAAAGTGATATACACTCTTTTAACACGCGTAAT
The DNA here is from genome assembly GCA_963859945.1 of Euplagia quadripunctaria. NCBI lineage: Eukaryota > Metazoa > Arthropoda > Insecta > Lepidoptera > Erebidae > Euplagia > Euplagia quadripunctaria. Next base: position 25,224,482 of record OY982567.1, on the reverse strand, counting down.
AAACATAAACTTGTTGTACCTGCCTCTAGGCTCCAAAAAATTAACAAGTCGTTTCAAGGTCAATATGTGCGATATTATAATAAAATCCCAGATAATATTCAAATGTTGAGTCTAAATAAGTTTAAGTCTTCAGTAAAACGACAGCTATGCAGTTAACGACAACGATTATATGCAAGATAAAAACGCTTGGGATAGAATTGTATTGGATTCACAGGCTATTTCATGTACTTAATAGAAATGTAATGTAAGCTAATATGTTTCTTATTTTCCATCTCTTATGTTTTTCTTTTCTTCTTTTTAATTTTTTCCTTAATTTTCAGTTTCCCTATTGTCATATTCTTTTTTTTTAGTTTTTTTACTTTTAATTTGAAAAACATAGATAAATAGATAAACTCTTTATTGCACAAAACATAGAAAATTATACAAAACTGTATATAAATATTCTTACAAACTAAAAGTAGAGACCTTGTACAATTGGCGGCCTTATCGCGCTCTGCGATCTCTTCCAGGCATTGGATGGAACGAGAGTTTATGTATGGCAAGAGAAGTTGCAGTGCATAATTGATTGAAAAAATTATTTAAGTCATAATAATAACATACATATATTTTCACATACGTACACATAAACAAATAAATAAATATAGGTGCACACATATCAATGCACGGATGTCTTGAGCCTAACCACTCAGCAACTTAGGTAATGCTCCTTTATTAATTTTTTAAAATTGGGTAATGTTTTTGCGAGTCCGATGGTCAGTGGCAATGCATTCCACAGGCGGATGGCCTGAACTGAAAAGGATTTATCCATGAAATTGGTAGAATGCATTGGCATTTTTAATGTCAAGTTCTCTGAAGACCTAAGGTCCCTTGAATGTGTGTTGTGTAAGAATTCAAATCGTCCTTTGAGATAAAGAGGAGTGTTTGGATTGAAAAGTATACTATATAATAGTGAAAGGATATGAATATTCCGGCGAAGGCGAATGGGTATCCACTTAAGCTTATTTTGAAATTCAGAAACATGGTCAAATTTGCGCAATTCAAAGATGAACCGTATACAAAAGTTTTGAAGTCGCTCAAGTTTGTTAAATTGGTCCTCGGTGAGATCAGGATAACTGGCATCTGCGTAGTCAAGAATTGGAAGAAAAAGGGATTCTGCAAGCGCAATTTTGGTGGTAACCGTTAGAAAATTGCGCAATCTTCTCAAGGACCCTGCAGAGGCAAACATTTTTCTACTAACCTCTTGTATCTGCGGACCCCAGGAAATTTTTTTATCAACGTATATTCCCAAATTTTTTACTGTATTTGCGATGGGAATAGAGGTACCATCGCAGAATATTTGGGGCAGCTGTGTCCAATCAATCCTAGAGCTACCGACTATAGTAGCTTGTGTTTTAAACGGATTTACGTTCAATCCATGTTGCCTACTCCATACACAAATATACTCTATGTCCTTATTTATATTAAAAATAGCTTCTGAAAGCCGCTCCACAGGTGCCTGGGTCTACTATATCTTTAAATCATCCGCATAAAGGTGGTAGGAAGAAATTATTTTATTGGAAATAGAGTTTATAAAAACTGCGAAGAGCAAGGGAGATAAAACGCCACCCTGGGGTACGCCGGTATGCGTAGTACACCAACTTGAGAATCTATCGTCAATACGAATACGCTGTCGGCGCCCACACAGGTAGTTACGAAACCAGTCAACTGCCGTTGGAGATATGTTAAGAGAGCACATTTTACTCAGTAAGACATCGAAGTCAACAGTGTTAAAGGCGTTACTGAAGTCAAGCAGTACATAATAATAATAGCACACCATAAAATAATGTGATATGTACTAAATATTGTTAAAACTGTCTGTTTTCTTTTAAAGAGTGGCCGTGAGTTTGTTTGCCCGATTTCTTCACACAAGGCTCAACCATTTGGAAACGGACGGTTATAGATCGAAACAGGCAGATGTGATATTATGTTATCCATTTTTTTCTTTAATAATTTTACATTTGACGAAGCAAATTATTAATTGGTGACTCTGTGTGTTGATCTATAATTTTTCATTATAATAATTATTTATTAAATCGACGATTTCGAATAATTGATGGTCAATTTTATGAAATAAAAATATTGAATTCGAATTTGAATTCGACTGCCACGCCGGGGGCGGTGGGTTCTGGGTCTGGGTTTTTCTATGTATAATATTTATATAGCACTTTGCAAGGTTAAGTAACGCTAGCCAGGTCAGTCTTAAGATGGCTGACCATTTTTCATACATTGCGACCCCTCCGTGCCTCGAAGTGCACGTTGAGCCGGTTTCCCAGTTGCCATACGAACATCTGTGGCATTTGTTACGGGTAGTTGGAGCCCTAAAAAAAGTCCGACAACCTGGTCCAACTGGTCTGATGGCAGTCGCTTCACGTAAAATATTGAAGTTTGGCCGTTGGGTAGTTAGACTGAAAAGCCGACCCCAACAAGTTGGAAAAAAATGTACTTACCAAAAAAAATTCTTAATAATATTATGTAGTTATAACTACTTAGTTTGGGCCTGTTTGGGTATGTGGTTATGTACATATGTACGTCAACGATAATTGCTATTGACTTTGATCCAAGCTTACAATACAAATACAATTAATATTATTACCTGCAGTCATTTCCTCGCTCAGCCAACGGTTGAGCTGTTTACTACTTATCAATGGTTTACCGCATTGTTGGTTTAGGATCACGACTTATCGCACGTCAATAGTACCACCAGCTGTGACCCTGCACACTAGCTAGAGGTCACTTATCTAACACATTGGAATACCAACCTTCTGCCAGTGAAACAGAGTTTAGTTTCGTGATAGGTAAGTTGAAAATTTATAAAGTTGCAAGCCATTTGTTGGGGCGGTGGATACTTGATTCATATCTTGCAATATTGTCTTATCTCCTACGTCCATCTTTTACACGTGCTGGCTGTTTTGTAAGTTTAATATTTTGTTTTAAAATTGAAACTGATGCTGGGTGTAATTACTTTTTACTATTCCACTCTTCAACCATAAAGTTGTAGGTACTCTCCTAATGTGTGAAAATGTGGAAATAAATAATATTATAAGCAATGAAATTATTCGAATAAAATCTTTCGTGAGTGGTATTCATTAATATAGGATATACAGTGTTTTTCTATTATTACACATTAGCAAAGCAACTTCAACTACAGTATAATCCACTCCATAAAAAAACAAGATTTTGCTGACACAAAACATATAAAACATAACTCTCTAACTCTAACAAAACGTAGTTCGGGGGTAGTTACTTAAATGCGACAGGATTCCACATTAACACTGCTCTGTCAATTCAATTACATAATTTCAAACCCTAATTATTGGATACTCATCTTATTCAATCATGCGACCGTAACAGTTCGAGTCCGTACGAATTGAGTGGGAACATGCAAGGATCGTTTGAAATTACATTCACTCGATGATAGCTCCGCTAATTATCCTCGGATTACGTACAGCTCCCTTCCACGCTGCGGATTGATGAAATGCTTTTACGGTTCCACTTTGTACAGTTAATAGCGTCATGGAATGGGTTATAAAGTGAATTTCTACTTAATGAGATAACGGCGTCGATCCTTTTAGTACTTATTGTAAATTCAATTATACCTCTACCAAATTGAACTTGTGAAGTGAGGTTGACATAGTAGCTCCGCAAATTGACCTATTGAAATTAGGCTTTAGTTTTTGCAAGTGTAATAACGAAAAGAGGTCAGTTGTGTCGCTGGGCTGTCAATGTGTTCAAATATCTTGACTGTCGTCTTAAGCACTACTTAACTGTAAAACGACGATTAATGTGTCTGATGTTGCGGATACGAAATGAATGTTTAGAAATAAATAAATAAAATAAATAAATGTGCTACTTGGACATGTCGCTGTTTGGTGTCCGTGAGGCACAGAGTGTTTGAATCAAAGCTAACGCTGGGTACATCTCTGGACACGTGAAGTAGACATTAAGTTTTAAGAGATATTGTAGATATGTATCTTAACGGTCTGCGAATATTCTATCTTTCTAGGATGATGAAGTTGAAAGAGAAGAGAAGATGAAAACTTTTGGAAATGTATAGTATTTAGTTAAGTATTCGTTCATTACTGTTGTTTAAATTCCACTACGACTCATGAATTAAGAAATCAAAGAATTAAATGTAATGGTAGATTAGTCGTCAGTCAATGTGACCCTTCAGCCGCACTGTTTTCTTTGTCGTAGTTCTCCTGCCTTAAGTCTCACACTGTCTACCTCCTGCCTCCTACACACTCTGTGATTGCGTTAATTACCTAGTTTATTTTTTTTTATGGTATAGGGGGCAAGTAGACGGGTCAGCTGATGGTAAATGACTACCGCCGCCCATAGGCACCTGTAACTCGAGAGTCACAAGTGCGTTGCCGCCCTTTAAGGTGAGAGTAGGAGAAGAGGGGGAGGGGGGAAGAGTGGGAAGAGGGGAGAAGGGGGAGAGGGGAAGGACGGGAATAGGGGAGAGGGAAGGGTTAGGGTCTCTGGTAACCTCACTCACGCGGCGAAATGCAATGCAAGCATTGCTTCACAGCCGGTTTTCTGTGAGGCCGTGGTAAAATTTAGATTCGTTGCGTATAGAAAGATTTATATAACGGGTTGTATGTCACGTGTCTTTATTCTATGCTTCCTTCCCTCTGTGATTGTAAATGTAGTACTAGGTTCAGATAGCGTTCGGTGAATGTTACTTATATTGTACAAATACAATGTTATTCGAGCAAGTGAAAAGGTAACAGATTGGGAACACGAGCGTTACGCAAACCTCGTTTAGTAAACTTCAGCGATTTATGTGGGATTATTTAACACTTGTAGCTTTATCCCGGCTTATGTTCCCTTCAAAGCACCTCACTGTGAAACATAGTACCTCAAAGTGTACTTTGAAACACTTGCGTTGAGATGTAAAATTAGTTTATTATTAATTATGTAGGTTTTCGCATCAATAATATTGTGAATTAATGTGTTTACGTTGCCAGTAGCAGTTGACTGTCTCAATCGTAATGATAGCCAATCGATATATATATATCGATATCGCCAAGGATGGATAGGATAAGCCTTAAATTGTTTAATGTAAAATCTTCATTTGCAGGAAATGTAGTGTGATAAAATAATTAAATTATGTGGGTCATTTAGTGACACTTATGAAAGTCAGATTTTATATTTAAATGGAATGAACGCTCCACAATACCAAGGAGTTCACAAAAAAAAGGTGTACAAAAAGAGAAAGGCATATAGAATATCCTATGGCCACTCTTTTTCACTTGTCAAGTTACATTACTTGTATTTTACAAACAATACAAGAATACGGTACTTTAACCAGTATATAGATTGTACGAATAGTAAAGGATTTTTATATTAAGAGTGTTAGGCGTTATCATATGGTGTAGTGGGGTCAAAAATTACATAAGAAGATAGGTAATAAAGTTATCAATTGTGGACTTTATATACATAAAATCGTTGCAAAGAAAATTCAAGATCAATGTTATAACCTTACATAATATGGATTACGCCATTTTAGGACACAAAATTTAAATTCCAATGCAATTTACCAAAGAAAATGTCGATCAGTTAAGATATAGACCACAAATAACCCAATCCAAGTTAGATATCTTTGAAAGAAATCTGAAGATAAAAGGTAGTAAAATAAATATATAATATAAATAATAAATAAATAAAAATAGAATAAACTAACACCCCATGCTCCTTATACTAACTTTTGAACTTTCGCGTTCCATGATATTTAATTATTTATACAGGAATTGAAGCGATCAATAGGTATTACATACCTTTGAATTGCCTGTCTGACAACATCCTTTGTTGTGTCGTTTAAAACGAATCTTATTAGGGATATGAAATTACCGTTTTAAAGGATAAACATTGAAACACTTTATTTATTATGTAAGAATATTGATTAAATCGAAACATTTATCTCCATTATATTAATGTCATCTCGGAGGGACATAATTTATGAGAGTGATAAAATATGACAAGTGAAACTACCGGCCCTTATTAACATACTCATTGATTGTGACAGCAAGGAGTAGTGGGTGTACAGTCACACATAAACGTACATATAGTATTTTATTTTTTAATATTAATCTTATTTAAGGAATATCGATTTCTTTTTTTTTAATTTCTGAAAATTATCTGTGGTGATGGTGAGACCTACGGTCTGCAAGTACGGATTTTGACGTATGTTTTCTAACTGTATGTGTTGTAACCTTAAAACAATATGTCGAGCAGTGTATGTCATCCAATTCTTGAGTTATCATACATGGGCGAGTCAGGGTTATTTCTCTGAGAGGCTATCATAGTTAGAAATTCTTAACAATAGAAATCTGTGATTATTGATGAACTAGGTCTCAACAAGTTATATATATATAAGATAGTAAAGTACATCATAAAGTAACCAGCAAATAGTAAGAGAAAAGGAGCTTTCTAAGTTGAGTTTGACTTCAAAGGATTGTTCCGTTATTGGACATAAGTTCAGGTGGCTGTACTCCGTTACCCTTTTTCGTGTAAATTGGTTATTTTCATGAGTAAACGAACGTTAAAGCGTAATGAATATTGAACGTTTCCATTTATTATTCTGAATTTATCGTTATTTATTTTAATGTCTTCTTTTGAATTAATTACATTCTGCAAGTCTCGATTACGAAAACGTTTAAACCAAAAAGGTACAGTACGTTCGTTAGTCGTATCTTCTACAATCGCTCCATCGAGCCGCCATAACGAGCTCGGCGTTACTCTGTATAAGCAAACACTCACAACTCCGGCAGTGATGCTAAGCTATACTAACGAACACTTATGACATTTCCTGCAACTGCAAGTGTCCGCCTAACTATCCACCGCAGAACTTGCTCCTGCGGCCGTACTCCTAGTTTGTCCGCCCTTCCCCGCTACTCGAGACCGCTGTGTAAGTTTCTCTAGCGCCGAACTTGCCTCCCACAACTTTATGAATTCCTAATCTTAATGTCTTGTTTATGTTAATAATTCTCCTATAACATTAAGGCTGTGTTCTAGGATATAGAGGAATTTTCAGGCTTAGAGGAATCGCATACTTTGTACGAAAGTTTTGAACTTTAGATTAAACTTTTCTCAAGCTCATAGCTACAAAAACTTGAAGCCATTCAACCCAATCTTTTGTTGAAATCTTATGTAAAACAATCGTTTCAAGGAGCGGCAGGGTTCCGCTCGGCGTCGCGCTAATATTATATAATAAATATTTCGTTAACTTTATCTATTGGGCGATGTTTTCGTACGCTCTTTGATGTTTAAATGGAATGTTTCATATGAACGGAGTAACAGTAATATTATGTGTTATGATATTTATCTACATTTATGTTTGTACGCAGTAATGTATGTTATAGAAAAGTTAGGTCATAACGTTGAAACGTTGGTAATCAGCATTGAAATGGAGACAGATGATACAATTGTTTACACAAGGCTTTATCGGTGCCTGCAGTCACTTGCAACAGCAGCCCGGTCACTTGCACATTGCTAACTTTGCCCCCACACCCATCGAGTTCTGGGCACCCCACTCACCAGCAGAAGTGCAACAACGTAGACCTAGTTTTGTTTAATCGTAGTCTTCTGTAGGATGTTTGGGGTTTGAGGTATTTCCCTAGTAATAAGGCGACTCTAGTTCGAGGCTCTCTATTTTAATAATAACCTTGACACTTACATAATATATAGTTTTTAATCTATATATAATTAGATATTGTTATATTTTTGTGTGGGTATGTGTTCATGTATGTAAGTAATGTTTGATTTAATTTTAACAAGAATACTAGACAACTGACAATAAATTAAAAAATTACAACTCTAGTACCTACCATTTATAACACGACTGCGTTAGTAGCTAGTAAAAGATTTCCTAAGGGCGTTATTGTACCTACTTTTGTTAAAACGAAATATTATTCTAGTTTTAAAATTAATGATTTTAATACGTACTTCACGTTAGAGAAAAACGGTTACATGGCAGTGATAAAAACTTTAAGTACATGTGTTTACTGTTATGATTTCATTATACTTAAAATATTTTTTTAAAGGATTTTATTTTTAGTTAATATTTTGCACACCAATACGACGCATACACATGGTGTATTTGGAAAGGAACACTTACGTAAATCACTAAAAGGGCATGACTCTAGCATGCAGTTACAGTGACTGTTTGAATTTTCAGGTGTTTTTACTTCCGTTTCTCATAAAAGCAGGTGGAACGTGTAAAGTTAAAGATTTTGAATTGAATTTTTTTTATTTTGTGTTGGAACTATTTACTCAGTTATTGAGAAAATCCATAAAAACTAACTTGAAAAATTTTCGAAGTTAGTTTTCATGGATTATTTACTAACGGAATGAAAAATTCCAAAATAAAAAAGAACAGGACAAGACATTCTACTTACTTTTCATAACTTGTAAACGAATAGTTTTTTTTTCAAAAATTATTTTTGCAACTGCTTGCTAGAGTCATGCTCTTTCAGTGATTTAAATCAGTGTTAATTTTTCAAATACATCGTGTATAACACGACGCCACTCGTATTGCCTGTGTTCATAGCTACCACCAGTAAACGCTTACTAATAGAAAAAACCTTAAACTTTGAATTAGTCACCCCGGTAGAAATATTAAAACCACCTATATAGTTTACCTAAAGTGACAAATAGTACCTACAATAATATAAATAAAGTAGTAAATAATGTTCATAAAAATGTGTGTATAAAAAAACAATTGAGCATTTATAATATGAAAGGGAAGGTATATTGGTGACATTAACAATTTGGTGATATCTTTACACAGGAACTTTCAAGAGATAGCGCAGCAAGAGTTGGTCAACAATAAACTTTTATGTTAATATTACCAATACGAGTATATAATTTTCTTTAGAAATACTTCTTCTGGGAATCTAAGAGCAGGTTTTAAAATATCCGTAATATTGACGGGTATATAATAGTACTCCAAGCTAAAACTATTCAATTCCATTTAACTAGAATGTGGATAAAGAACAATACAAAGCCACAATATCACAATCTATCCTATCTCCATCTCAATTTGGTTTCAGACGCGGTATGACTGATGATACCATCAAATCTTTGACTTCATTAATAACAAAATCACTTGATAAAGGATCTAGGTGTTTATCGGTGTTTATAGATTTTAAAAAAAGCTTTCGACACGGTTTCTGTTCCCATCCTTATAAAAAAAAATAGAAAAAATTGGCATTAGAGATACACAATTATCGATATTCACTGACTATCTAACAAATAAAAAACAGCAAGAGAAGCTAGGTGACTTGACCAGTGACGATGTTGACGTGACATGTGTACAAGGAAGTGTATTGGGTCCCACTTTATTCCTAATAAATATAAATGACTTATGTAACATGACCCTCTATAATGCCAAAATTTTTTCTTATACCGATGACACTGCAATTGTCTTCACTGGCTCTACCTGGACTGAAACTAAAAGAACACAGAAAAAGGAATGGCGCAAGTAAAAACATGGCTGAAAAGTAATCTACTCACGATCAATACTACCAAAACTAATTACATTTGTTTTACTATATATAAAAGTACCCAACCACAACATGATCTCAATCACTCAAGTACGGCTGTTTGCGACTGTAATTGTCCGACTATTAGTAAAGTTAGCCAAATCAAGTATTTAGGTTTACTAGTGGATCAGAGTCTGTTATGGTATCCTCACATTGAACAACATATTGCGAGAATACGTAAATTTATTTGGATTTTTAAAACACTCCGATACATAGTTCCAAGGAATGGAATGTCAAAAAATCTATTAAATGAGGTGTACATATCAATAGTTCAATTCCTAATATCATATTGTATTCCTATTTGGAGAGGTGCTCGAAAAACACGTTTCCTTGAAGTTGAAAGAGCGCAACGAACACTAATAAAAGTTATGTACTTCAAAAAAAGGACTTTCCCCACTCATGACCTTTACCAAATTAGTAGTTTATTATCAGTTCGAAAGTTGTACATAATAAATATAATCTTAAAAATACATAAAACCCTTCCATTAGATTCCAATATATCACGTAGAAAAAAGAATCACAACGTTGCTCTCACCCATATTGTTAAAACAGTATTTGCCAACATTAATTATGACAAACGTTCATCCTAGATTTATAATAAAATAAATAAGCTAATTGACATACTACACTAAACCGTATCAAGAATGCAAATTCTTGCTGGTTAAATGGATAAACAAGCTATCCTACGATGAAGTAGAGAATCTTATATCAAATACTAGCTGTGCCCGTGACTTCGTCCGCGTGGAATAGTGTATACATATCGAATCAAAAGCCTAAAAATAAGTTTCAAGCTTCTAGCTTTAAATACTTCCATACAACTTTTCGTCCCCACTTTTCAAGCCCTTACATCCCTTTTTTCGCATTAAAAGGTAGCCTATGTCCTTTCTCAGGCTCTAGACTATCTGTGTACCAAATTTCATTTAAATCGGTTCAGTAGTTTTGGCGTGAAGGGGCGACAGACAGACAGATAGAGTTACTTTCGCATTTATAATATTAGTAAGGATTAGTAAAGATATAGGTTTAAAGTAATGCACTTGAAACTTTCCTAAAGCTAGTGGATCTGTCTATACAAATGGGTAGATCCGATCCAAGACTTCGTCGCAGGGCTAGCAGCTGGAACAAGTATATATTCGCCTCACATCACATACACTCACAGCATCAGGCATACACTTTCAAACAGCATTTACATCACTGACACACACATCATAAACAGACTAAAAAGGTATGGTTAATTAAAAAAACTACTTTGTTTATTTTTGTAAAACTACATATTATATGTAATTTACACTTGCAATCTGTAAAAGAGCGGCATCTCCTGACACAGGCATCTATATGCTTAAAAGGAGATGTCAACAACTATTTTTTTATTTTTTATTGTAAATCAATGTGTATGATAAAATAAAACACTATTTGGTTTGAAAAAACTATTTGATTTGACAATACTAAGCAATGCAATACCTATAAAATTAATCACTAACATTAAACGAACAGAGAGAAACAAATCTAGAATTCATATTATTTCCATGAACTTTCCGTGGAACACACTGACTACGAAAAGATTATAAAAATATGATTTAAGAAATGTGATCTAATCTAGGTCTATTATAATATAGACGGTGTCTTTTCTATATTAGACCTAGATCACATTTTTGAAATCACTTTTGTGCACGTTTTGTTAATTACCTTCAGCGCAAAACCTGAAGCAGTTTTGTTCTTGGCGACCCGAAGTTAGGCACACACGCACGACGATTGTGTTTTTATTGTTCTGAAGTTTGTTTTTGAGACTAAAAATGTGTCTGTCACTTTATATTGTTAGTCGAAGGCAAATGTCCAAATTTCCTATATGTATAAATTATTAAATCTTTTCCCAAATATTCGATAGAATTCCATTGCCGCATAAGTGTAACACATTCCAATTTACTTTAAAAAAATATATAATGAAAACTCACTTGGACGCTATTTCTGTTCAAGCGCCATCTAGTAGAATTTTCACGAAACATATAGTAACTTAGCCACCTATTACCTCACTGCGATTTTCATTCAAATGAAATCAGCGCCACCCGCCAGATGGTGTTAGTAGTATAAACTTAAAAGTAAAAAATATGTTTCATGCAACCCTAAGAACTGTTACCGGTACATAAAATGGATTTTCGTCGGTTGTTGGAGTTTTGAGTGGGTTTGATTCTGATCTAAGGCCGCACTGAACGTCCAGGCGAGGTATTGTAGAGAATAAAAAAGAATTGGGTGGATACAAAGGTGACACATCACCCGGGTCACAGGAGCTGTAGGCAATTCCAAAAACTTAATATACTAATTTATGGGCAATTCCAATGTATTATATTGGTGTAGAAAAACACTACAAACTTTCTGAAATATCTGTTAGATAGAGCAAGACAAGAATAAATAGACACATTGTAGGCTATTTCTTTGTGAAATTTTAATATCAATGGATGTGAAATGGCATTTTATGTTTTACTTTTAGTAGAATCCTTTCCATAGCTCGTCCGTGTCGCACGGGCCAGTCTTTTGGGAAATTACGTTTCATTCGGGTACACGCTGTCTGCCAGTAGCCGTGATAACTGTGGGACCGGGCGTCATAATGTGAGGTGCGTAGAATTAGCTTATGTTGATAGTGGTGCCATATGAGATTTGTTTGCACCACGTTCACCCTGCCGGAACACTTACCAACAGATGCGAAAAAAAAACAAAAATAAAGGTAAAATTAAGCACATTGCTGTAATTCAGTTGTACGTAGATACGTGCTTATAAATAACAAAATGATACCTTGTAAACACTCCACCGTTATGTATTTGATTGTAACCAAGAAAAAAACCTTCTTTTATTCCCTATTTACTGAAAGGACATTCTTCAAATCGGCTTAGGAATCACAACCTACATTATGCAAACGGCAAATAATAGCTTGTTTTAAGATAACATATTCAATTATTACAATCTTACGGACAGTATTCTATCTCCTCGAAAACATTTAAAAAGTGTTATCACGACTTCAAAGATATCGCCACCCCATGAACAAAACCAGTGTTGTCAGTCCTACAGTTTCAATAAAGGGTTACGGGTGTTTCTTTTAAAATATCCCGGTGTTTAGTTTGTGTTCCAAATATGAATCTAGTTATTTTAGCTGATGTATGATTGATGATTATTTTAATAATACATTAGAATGTTATTGAAAATATGAACCTCTGAAAAGTAAATTAATTATGTAAATATATGCCAATAATTTTGTCAGTTGTTTTTATTATAGGGCTAACACTAGGCGGTATTTGATTACAGATGCTTTAAGTAAACATACAATTGAATTTTGAGTTTGTTTTGTGAAGTTTTTATTTAGACGATTTTAATAACAAACTGGTTCGAAAAACGAACTCGGATTCTCTTGTTGAAGAGCAGATGGATGTCCTCCTTGCCAAGTTTTATTACGACCTTGGATTTGTTCTCATCAAGTAATAGCAATGTAATCAGATACTAAATTTTATTTCATTTTTACTTACATTAATACGAAAATTTATTACATTAATATGAAAAATATTCTGAAAAAAAAAATATATATTTAAAATCTGATAAACCTTCTTGGTAAAAATTATTTGTTTCATTTATATTTAAATAATTTCCTTACAATAGTTTTTACTTTTAGGTTCTAGCATCACATTTCGTTTGCCATCCTTGTTAGCAAAGACCTGCTAATGCTACAAATACTATTTAACTGCATCTAATTTAATGGCTTTTCCAAGTACCACCTCCCAAATGAGATGTTTTAACTGTAATAATCATGAAACATAATAGAATTTTTTTTATGGTATAGGGGGCAAACGAGCAGACGGGTCAATTGATGGTAAATGACTACCGCCGCCCATGAGCACCTGCAACTCAAAAGTCACAAGTGCTTTGCCGGCCTTTAAGGTGGGAGTAGGGGAAGGGGGGAATAAGGGGCGAGGAAGGAAGAGAAGAAGAGGGAAGGGTTAGGGCCTCCGGTAACCGCACTCATTCGGCGAAAAGCAACAGGTGGTTTTTCAGGTGACTGCAACTAACTATACAGGGTGTAAGAAACACCGTACCGAATACTGAAATTGTGTAATCAGACCATCATTATAAGTCGAAAATCATTGAAATTTTATTAGGAAATTTCTTTTTTTTTAATTTAAAATTTTTGGTTAAAAGTGATATCACAACATCACACACACAACAACACAACAGAACTGAGCACACTGAGAACTGACTGAACAGAAGCTGTAAATATTGTATATAAAGATATCCTGTAGTATAGACTAATCATAATTAGAATATTATTAATCTCTCCACGCTGCTCTACATTAGTATCTACATTGCACCCGTGCGAAGCTGGGGTGGGTCGCGAGTATACATTTTTATAAACTCAAAATCTGAAAGTATTTTCAATAATTATGAAACTATCATAAGTGTCCGTGACTTTTATTTAATTTAAATCTAATGTAGTGTTCATTAACCAAACGGTAAGCATTTTCTTGTCTTCTGGTTCTTAGGCCAATAATATATGGCAGCTGAACATTGTCCTTTGAATGCCTCGTATGTTTTGTAACTTGGCAAATCGGGTGAAATAGAAAACTTTCAGTTGTGCCTGCCTCTGCTTTGTAGCAAGGGTTATCTACTAGTAGTAAGTTTAATAGTTTAGATATATTATTGTAACACATTTATGAGAAAAAGTAATACAAAAATAATATCGTAGTTTTGAATTTCAGTGAAGAGTTTGTTATAGAATATTTTGTCGCGAGATACTGACACGTAACATAGAACGAAACAAAAGCAATACATTATAAGATATTGCGTATAATATTCTACAGGAACTAACCTGTACGAAGTGTAAGCAGGTGCCAGTAATGTTACTGTACTATAAACTGCTGCGCCTTTTTTTCATAGATATTATGAAGGTGAATGATAAAAATACTACATTTTGAGCATTTTGTATAAGAAAGTTATATTCTCACCATAAAGAAGAATATAAATTTATAATTAACAGACACAAAGTTTGCTTTACCACCCCGCCAAGGACATGAATCATGTTATGCCTGCGACTGACCAATCAAGCTTTAGCAGCAATTAAAACGACACTGTTCACTTATAGGAACTCAGTCCTCCTGCTCCTCCAAACCGAGCCGCTTTCTGAAGTAATGAGATTGGTGAACTTAAGAAAAAAGAAATCGACATATTCATGAATCCAAATCTTTGCACAGAATGAGAATCAAACCTGAGAATTCTGACTTACGCCACAGGTTGTCTTCAATAGATAGATAGCATTTGTAGACTTAGTAGATTACTTAGTACTTTACTAAACGGTTTGGTTTGTGTATGCCTGTGTCCAAGACTATCTATGTTCTTTCATTCCAAACCTTAAATCATAAATGCTTGTTTCGTCTGCTGAATATGAACAGACGTACATAGGAATTAATTAAATATGTTGTCTCGCACTGCGGTGACACGGTGAGCGGTGCGATGCATTGCTGCATCGCTGCATTGTAATTAAACCTATATTAACATTGAGTATCAACCGTCTGGAACGAAGTCTCGAGATCCTGCAACTTGTGCAGAGTCAAAAACTTTATAAACGTTTGGTGTATCATAACTGATTAAACAACACTTTTCGTAGCTTGGACTGACATTTTACAATAGTTTTATAACTAATTATATAGTTGGTACAATGGGCGGCCTTATTGGTAAGAGGGATCCCTCTCCCTGCCAGATAAACTAAGACTCAATTTCTAAGTACGAGCAAGTACAAGTGAGTGGCGAATGACGGACTATAAGCATTGATTTCCTTGTGTAGATGCAAATTTCTGCATAATGGTTCATACATTTTCAATGGATAAATCTGGACGTTCTATCAACAACCTTCCAATATGTGCTATTATTATCTTCGACAGTAAACTGCAATGGGGACCCCAGATAGATAGCCTTGCAGGTAGGCTTAGTTCGGCAGCTTACGCAGTATGGAAGGTACGTCAGTTCACTGATACGGACACAGCTAGGCTAGTTTATTTTAGCTAGTTTCACAGCGTCATGTCCTACTTTGGGGCAAGGCGGCTGATGTTGAAACAATTTTTATTCTTCAAAAACGAGCCATCCGCTCAATATACAATTTAGGTGCTAGAGTCTCTCTTCGAGAGTTGTTTAAGGATATAGATATTTTAACTGTTGCATCACAGTATATATTTGCAAATATTATGTTTGTTAGGCACAATATCAATGACTATAAGAAAAACAGTGATATACACAATATTAATACAAGAAACAAGTCTAAACTCGTTACTACCTATCATCGCTAACATAAGGTACACAACTCGTTCGAAGGTCTTGGTATACGTTTTTATAATAAAATTCCTATAGATGTAATCGACCTTCCTGTAGATAAATTTACCTACCTACTATACGATCAACGATTATCTAAACGACAAACAGTCTTGGGCTTAAGGTGTCTTTAGGTATATACACACAAACTTCTTTGTCTTATAATTAAGCTAAATTATTAACAAACCATTGTTAGTTGAAAGTAATGCGTGACGATTATTATGGGAATTTTGACTAGTAGTGATTTTTATCAGTATCTCGACTATGGTTCGTCATGCTCACTAAAATGTCATTGCTTGCGGCGTCGTCATGGGGCGGGTCGTTTCTTTCCCTCTGATATGGCGAAGGAGACGATGGCTGGTCCATGCGTCATACTCGTGAACGGGTGCTGCTTGGGGTGACTGGTCGGCCTAGTCAGCGATGCTTTAGCCTATACTATTATTTTGGTTCGTTCAACTGCAACTCTAGCCTCTTAATCCAGTCACGAATTAGTTTTAACAGTAGACTTTGTAACTGATGTGCACCTTGAATGATTTCTATGTTTAATAGGTTCGAACCTTCAACGGTATCACTGAGTGATATTTTTTGTTTGTACGTTAGCTTTTGGAGCATTTCAATAAAATGAAATTCAGGTGGCAACAGCTTGCATCATGCTTACCTTTTATGTAACACCAATACCATTGTACCTGAAGATCTGACTTTTAAAAAGAGTGGCCATGAGTTTCTTTGCCAGTATTCTTCTCATAAGGCTCTACGCATTTTGGAAACTGGAAGTTATAGATCGACACAAGCAGGCAGTAGATTTTGGTGTTTTCACCTAATTTACCTCGACAATCCAGTACATGCTGTGGCGTCTATTTGCGCCGATCTATAATTTTTAACAGTAGCTTCAATTTAACGTTCATAAATGTCACTTAGTGTCTTAATTGAATAAATGATTTTGAATTTGAATTTGAATTTGAATTTCACTTTTATCTGTAAATTTTTACTAAAATATTTTCATTCTCCTTAAACTAGAATAACATCTTTATGTAACTTAATTAGAGAAAGCTTTTTATTTATGTAATTGATCAATCAATCAATTTGTATGATTACGAGCTGAAATAAAAATACTCCAAAGACCGATGTGCTGTGTGATGTGATAAATATTTTTATGTGCAGGTGCACAGGCGAGCCGATTAAACATCTTCCTATTCCAACTCTTCTTCTTGTACTGGGTACTAGTTGTCTTCACTTTCTTTAAGTCAAATATGTTAATACAAAACGAGTTTTTTTCATAGAAACTTATATCTTAAATCCTTCTTTGTAACCAGCAATAAACAAATAAATATCTACTAAATAAAACGAATACCTGTATATTTTAAGTTTTTTACTATTAACTTATATTATTATAGGTATCTTATAAAATGATTACACAGACCAAAATTCACAGTAAGACGAAGGTCCACTTGATGTCGGTAAATATCTGTAGAAATTATAAGACTTAAATGAAAAGCTATAGGTGCCACTTTTATTTGCACATTGCATCTACATAAAATTAGAAAAAGAAAACTTTTTGGCGTCATTTATTTACATCGGAAACTATATAGATGTGATTTTTACTCGCAATATAAATATAATGCGGTAACTAAACGGCGTTCTCCATACACCATGGAGAACAATCAGACCAATCAATGGTATCCCGTGGTTAATTGCGAGTACTTACGTGATCGGCGAGGGCACTCTGGCCCCTCTGTGGTTTTTATCGTTTTAATTGTTCGATTGTCACCACAACTGTTATTGGGAGGGAGAGGGGCACCGTACTGAGAGTTAAAGGGCTTGTAGGAATATATTTTCCAATTAGCCTATTCAAAGGGTACGCAGCTTGAGCGTTGATCTTATACGTGGGGTAGTTTATGCTTTAGGTAATTTTTTTTTTAATGTACCGGACTATGTATATAAATAATACAAAGAGACAACTCTAAAACACATTAATTCTTTACTGCTAAACCTTAACTTAGAGCTATCTCAACTCAATATTGGTATTGATATACTATTTTTGTCAATAAGTCCATGTAAAAAATATTTAATAGCTTAAGTAATGAATTGTCAGAAAAGTAAACATGTAAACTTGAAAGTTCAAAATAATGTCTCGTATAAAATATGTTTAAAGAATTGTATACACACAACAATTAGATAACTTAACATTGCTTAGTGTGTACTTATATCCACATTGAAACACGGATTTCCTTACATTTTATAGTAATATACTATTATTGTAAACATGCCTATTAATGAGCTAATCTACAATATGTAGGTCTGACCAAGTATATCGGGGACTTCCATCTTAGTTTATACCCTGCTTTTGAAATAGACTGTTATACCGCGTGGTTTTAATCGGTTTAATTCCGACATACCACTTTTCTGTTGAGGCAATGACCCGTGCGGTTTTTCCACATTAAAAAAAGTCTGACTAGGTATATCAATTATGTTCGATTTACGATTTAGTAGTGTATTGGCAAAAAATCTTGGGACTTTATCCAAAGCGATAAACGGCACATAAGTGACGAACTGCCGAGCGATCAGCGCTTGCGGTACAACAACATGTTTATCGATATAATCGAGTGGTGATGTTCCGCATATCGATAATGAGATTTATGTTAATACGCGTGGAGTCCCGCCGGCCTCTTATCGTTATGCTCGTTATAAATTCGATGCGAATTAAAAACCTATTATATTTTTTTATCTACGTAATATATCGTATCTTGATCTTTGCAAGAACGCAGTTTCTTGGTATTTTATTTTTACCCTTTGGTTATGGAACGGTACATATTACTTTATTAAGGTTTGGATCCAAATATATGCGTATGCCACAGGCGAATACGTTATACCTAATGAGAACAGTTTAATGTTATACATATATTATGTATATAATATGTATATGTATATAAGTTTCATCGCGTCTTTATTATTAAGAGTAGGTACTTTTTCTTGAAATACAAAACTCATTATCGCAATTAGCATGTAAAGAAGTAAGCTAAGAAATAAAAATTAAAAGAGAAGTCGACAGGTTGGACGACATGCAAAGGGTTGTGTAACCAATAATTTTGACAGCATGGAAACTACTATATAGTACTAGAGAACTAAATTTTAAGACTAACTTATAAGCAAAGAGGTAGTTCAGTACCTTTTTCATCTCTGTTTGTCAAAGAAAATCGGTTGTTCTTTATGTTTTTCTTTTGGTCAATTATAGCTATTGACTAACTTTGTCAATAAAATTTGAAAATGTATTATTTTTCTCCGACGCTTCGCTTTAGTAAATACTAAAATACTAAATAGATTAATGAATTGTTGATGATGTAGTTAATCTATTCTATTAACATATGTTGACAGTTCTTTTTGTATGTTACAGTACCTGGGTTCGTTCCCGGTGCCCGGCGGCGAGCCCGCGGCACGCGGCGATGCCGTCTCCGCGAACCTACACCTCATGAAGGTCCGTATAACATTCGTTCATAACATTTTGTATACTGTACTAAACCTCTGCGGTAAGTGGTTTTAATTTTCAGATAGGAAAAATAAATATTTAAATCGGTTTATTGATGTACTATAAACTCATAGTTTTCCTTGTGATATTATAGTGAACATCAAAAATAATATCATTCAAGTCAAATCATATGATAATTTTATAGTGATTTACGTCGACTACCTTTGTAGCCTAAATAAATAAATATTGTATTATGATGCCTAACTATCGGAATAAGTCAAAATTTGTTGTTTGTTTGAGGAGCTAGAGTGTACTAGATTTCTGTTTTAATTGGATCCACATGACTTTTCCAGTACTTCCATCTTACAGAAGATCGCGGTTAAGTAGCACTCGTAGCACTAAAAGATTTGTGCTCTATAGCACAAATCTTATTGTAGTATTTCACTGTTCATAGGTAGGGTCACCATTATTGGTGACCCTACCTATGAACAGTGAAATACTTCTGCTAATGAGTAAGGTCACCATGACCCCAGGGGAAGGATGGATATGGTTCTCAACACACAAATGACGCTATTGGTAGAGGAACATCCTTCGAGCCATAAGCTTACGAAAGAGCTTTGTATGGTTGGTGTAATCGTATCTCTCAGAGGATCTACTTAAAGCTTTGAAGTTCACATTTTACAAATAATTCATTTCCATATAATATGTTTTGCCCAAAAAATGAAGTAATAAGACGTTACAAGTGCACCAAGAAAAGTGCTCTTGACTTTTATTGAAACACTTGTCGCATACTGAGCAACGCTAGAAAATATTGTGTCGGTCTTTTGTATAAAATAGTTCACCAGCTGAAAATTGAAATTTTAGTAGCAAAATAGGAACGTTGAAAGCTATCTTCCTTGCCCTTGCATATAATAAAAATGTAGCGCTATTGATGGTTTGTTTGAGCTAAAGCTTGAGGCAATCGACAATTCAGAGACGTCTACTTGATAGATGGACCTACAACCAGGTTAAATTGGCCAGTGGAATGAAGCTGCACAAAACCACTCTATGTAGATTATTTTAGAAGAAAGTTATGTTCAGCATTAGATCTCCGATGGCAGAGGTTATAAAATAAATCGTCAACATCAAAGCCACAAGTATCAACACTTTATGAGCAAGAGGTAAACACAAAAAGGGTTTTATAAAAAATGTCAATATTCTTCTTTTATGACACCCTACAGCAGAGCTAGTTTGTCACAGTTCTGCGTTTTTGCTGTTGAGTATTTTGTAACATACTCAACAGCAAAAACGCAAAACACCAGTACTTTATCCGAAGAGGGACAGCTGGTATTGCAAGTTGTCATAGAGACCGATACTGTCTTGCTAGGCGGCCGGTTTTAGTATGCTTGTTTGTACATATTTAAGAAAATGTATTTCATACTAAAATTAATAGCTCGTATTCGTTCGTGTATAAAGATTTATTTTTTACTTGATTGGCTAAATTATATTTGTTACACTAGAAATTTAGAACTTCTTAATGCAAAAAAAAAACAAGTAATGACTTCATTTTACTTTCATCTATAATCCATTGTGATTTCAGGGCGCGTGGTTTATTACCGCGGGTAAAACATACTCAACGAGTACTCCGCGAGTATACACCGAAACTCACTTAACGTACTCCCTACTTTATTTCCTTTTGGTCTGCTTTTTAAACAAACGGTGAAGGGATAGCGAGGGGTAATGTCACGCGATAGGAGAGCGATGATGTATTGATAGGACAAGCATACGTAGGTATAGGTATATCATAATAAGGAAACTTATTTGCTAACTACTTCTGTGAGAAGTGGGTTCATGTCAGTCGGATACAGTTTGGGATTGGACCCCGCAACCACCCTGTCGCAAGCCCAACGCCGGTCAGACTTTGTGGTTTTTCATTACCGTCATTCATCACCAAGTCGAGCAAACGCCACCACGAAGTCACGGGGGGTTGAAATGTCCTGAATGACTTCAAAAAAAGGATGGTACGGCTGTGCCTTTGGTAGTTTGCGGGCAAAAGCTAGTATTATAGTAATGAAAACGATAACTGGAATTATTATATAGTAGGTCGTTTACATGATAAGCAACAATCAAATATACTCGTACTAAGGAAGCAACCTTAGATTGTAATTACTGCGTATCGGCTCAACGCAATTATTAATGAGCTATGTAAGCCGCTAACATCGTGCTATAATGACGTCTTGATGTATGCTTTGGCCTCTTAATAAGTTTTCGGACATCTTGTGAAATGAGTATTAAACAACAACAAAAGTAATGAAAAGACAAATATAAACAGCAGTTGAAAACCAAACACTTTACACTGCGTACTTCTTAAGATTATCTCTGTTCGTAAGTTTAACAAAGCCATAAATATGTTTGCAAACACAACACTGAAGTCTTTTCATTTTCAGAAACAGACAGTGAAAGGAACATATGCTTAAAATGTCATTTCGAAGTGATTATTTTGATTTCTGAAACTTGTAAAAGTTATTCATTATTGTGCCATCCAACAGAACGATGAACAGAACAGAACGATATTGTCCTAAATTCGACCACAAATTGACTTGCACTACAATATTTTGCGCTCCAAGATCAGCACTCATCTGTAGGCTTAGGGGGATGTTGTTTAACGGAGCGTGATACAAAGCCCGACCTTCTCATTCACTCACTCACTCACTAAGCTCTTGTACTGTTTAAAGCAACGCGATGCATATTTCATGTGCAGGCTGTATAGAAAGGGAGTAAGCATTGTTTCTAAAATGGTGTCAACGGTGTCAGGTTACATAACACAAGTGCCTGTCCGTGTAGTTAATATTTCAGGTTGTGACTCAAAACGGGCTGAAGGTTGAAGTATAAGAAGAAAGGCACCTAATTACAATTTAATAAACTGGCTCTATAGTAGTGCACTCGACTGCCACGTAGCTGGTCGCGAGTTCAATTCCCGCTCAGTGTAAAAATTTCTATGCATGGGGTGTTTCTTATATGTACCTATATATTTACAAAAAAATATCTAATTTAATATGTTTGTCAGAGTTCTAGAATAAATAGTACATAGTACAAGCTCTACTTAGTTTCGGTCTAGAAAGCGCTGTGGAATATGTCAGACAATGCTGTTATTGTTATAAAGCGAAGACAGCAATTCATACAATGCAGGGACTTGTGATATGACTTTTGCTGGACTTGTGTTCGTTTAACGTAATATTCAGGTACTTCTTTATAGTCAGTTAATTTAAACTTTTCGAGAATAGCCAGTTCGAGTTACAACCGACCTGCTCGAGCTATTGCTCACAATGCCCCTATCCATACGTTTAAGCAATATCCTTTTCATTGAATTGCCTTCCCTTCTTGCCTCCTTACCCTTTCAATACATTTTCATCTTTATTTCCCAAAGAGCCCGGTTGCCGCCAACCGGGCATGTTACGTGGTGTATTACGCCTCCGGTGCCCCTTCGGGGCTAAAGGCGTGAGTGTATGTATGTATGTATCTCTAGAGTCATGAGAGGAATCAGCGTGTATGTGTGTGTATGCGAGTCACGTACACGCATTAAATTAATAATTTTAATAAATTTTCTGTCTTGTTCCTTTGTAATTTGATTTGTTGCTAGAAATGTTATAGCAAGCAATTGACATACATTTGTTAGACTACTGAGCAGTACAAGAAACTTTCGTAGATATCACCATAACTAAGATGTCCCACATTCCCTCTTAAAAAATTGTTTCGGAGTTCACTAGTGTGAGGTAAGAGCGAGTGGCACCTTTGACCGCGCCTCCCCGCCCCGCGCCTCGCACACCTTCCTCTATGTATGTGGAGCGCGACCTCTGAACTCTCTTGTCCTGCAAAGGGTTATATACCTTGTTACTCTAAGAGATGTTCTAAGTGAATTAAGCTTAGTTAGTTAGTTTAAAGTTGTTAAAATCTTTACGGTTTATGATAATATGAACGTTTGAATATTACATTATCGTTGCTAAAATCTCTTCTTTGATAAACAGATTGAATAATTAACTACGCACGTAAACAGAATTCTTCGTACCCCTTTTTGAGCAAATCGACGAATCTGAAATTTGAAATACTTAAAGTTTACGTAATGTAGAAGAAGTGCATATAGCTAACATTTTTATTAATATGTATTGTCAATTAAAAAAATACGCGCTACAAACAGTCCATATAAATGTCCAATTTATATGTTGACCAGTCATGGTATGGACATATATAATAAACAGATATGCATAATAAACAGATAAATATAAAATTAAACATTTAAAGTTGATGAATGATGGTTGAAATTCGACCACCAGGCGATCCCTTGTAGTGTAGTAATTGGCAGTAAGGGCGTCTGGCTACATCGTGAAACATTTTGCTGCGCAGACCGGCCGGTGAGAGTGTCATATTTACCCACTTGCACTCTTTTTAGAATCCCTGTGTTACTAACCCTAAAACGTGGCCTTTACGTAAGTAAACTCTAATATTAATTAAGTTAAAAACTTCAATCCTTAGAGACTGCGAATAACACCAGTCTTATGAGTGGATAGATGAGGCGCCGTAGAGCTTCTACGAAGTGCTACGCCGGGTTAATGATGATAAACGCGTTTCGTAGCCGCTCACTAACAAGCCTTGTCACATCATGAGCCACTAAGCCTACGCATACTTTAACACTTACAAGTAGAATTATTTCACCCTTATTATGTATATTAAGATTACTTTACTTATCAGACGATCACGGGATCAGACAGCCGGGTGTGAGGTGTCTCAAGTTATTATTATTATTAGGTATTTAACTTTATTTTTGAGTAAACTTTAAATTTTTTTTTGCATTCTCTGCCTGTCAACCTTGGAGTGATGCAGAAATAAAAGTGGTAGGTGCAAAGACATGTTAAAGAGAGAAAACAGAAAAAAGAAAGAGAGAGAGAGAGAAAATTTAAAGATACGAATTTAAAAGTCTTATAATAATTTGGATTGATAAATCAAACCATGAACTAAATTTACACATTAAGTACATAAAATACACACTGTTACATAGGTGCAAAGTTTACTTATGATAATACACTACATAATATATACATATTATAAACATATATATATATGTACACTATACATATCAAGCCAGAGAGTTATGTACTAGCGCTGTTGTTAACAAGTTTATCATTGTTTTATAATGAGATTTTTTTTCTCAAATACTTTTTACTGAAGGCTCCTTATATCAAAAGGTGAGTTAAATGCTTTGGCTAAGTATAAAAAAATATTGCATGCATTGCATTACATGTTTATGCTTTTAATTACGATTAATACTACCTACTCGTATATGTGGTATAGGTACATAATATAGAAGTACAGTAAATTATATGCAATAATTGTATATTTCTATATGTATATTCACTAATTTAGGGGCCATCAATTTATCCCCCAACACTAACGAGTCTCGTTGGCTTATTTTCTTCTTCGCTAAGCCACTCCACCGCGAATGTAGATAAAAGTAACCGAAAATTAAGTGAAGATATTGTAATCCCCTGTACCACAACGTATTAGCACGACAACGGTGTCATAAGGCATTTTAAAAGTAATATTAACCTTCTAAATAGTAGGTAATTTAGAAGGTTAATTGTAAATTTAACAGCTTTAGGAGTAATAATCGGTTTTGTACGTGATTTCGCATCGGTTAAGTTGTTTAGGTAGATCATTTTCTTTGTTATTCATTTAAGACCTGGAGTAAAAATGGTACAGATTAATTTAATTACAAAAACGTGCTAAGTAGGAAAGAGAACTAAAGATGATTTATACCAGTACCTAATTAAAATTGACGAAACGATGAGTGTACAATAGTTAATTAAATATCAAACTCTATGTGTACTACTGCGATGCACGCGTCAGCATAAATAGGTACAAACGGGCATACATGTTCGGACCTATTCTTCGCCTTTATCGACCATTTGTGACAATTGAACCACTACAGTTACAAGTAAGCTTACGAGTTGTGTTATTGTCACTTGTCTATATTGCATCTCAACACATCTCAATGTATCTAAATATCACATTTCATGTAATACAGTGTCATTTTTATTGTCATTCAAACTTTTTGTTGTCATTTCTCAATTTATACATTATTTCTTGTCTCGTAAATTACCTAAGTACCTACATATTTATTTTTTCATGATTTTCCCACATTTTTGATAGTTACATACCACAAAGTATGTAAGTAGTATTATTTAATGACTACTTTCTTGGTGACTGGTGGAACCTCCTCAACTAAAGGACTTTCAGTCGGAATAGTTGCTAATGTTGTGAGTGTTAGTTTTAAACATCGGTACTTATTTCATGTCGTGGTTATGAAAGTAAATAAAAATAAATAATAACTTGAGGCACCTCCCATACGGCCGTCTGATCCTTAACTAGGCAGAGTCTGTACTATGGCAACTAGACTGCTGATACACATAATTATATATTACTAAATACATACACATTATAGATAAATTACACCCAGACACAACAAATGATCATGCTTACACATAATTATTCGTCCTGGTTGGGAATCGAACCTACGACCTTGTGGGTTAGCAGTCAGGTTCACTAACCACTAGGCCAATAGACCAATCAAAAGTGTAGAAAGGAATAGTTCCTTATAAAGTTACGCTTACAGTACACGCTCCAAGATAAGCTTAGATACTGTATGTAGACTAAACACGTCAATAAATTAAAAATAGAATATATTATAGTATATTATGAAATAAACTTCATGTCTAAATAAAAACATAAAATATATCATGCATTCAAGATTGGAATGGTGTTCAAACAAATTTAAAGCATACCTACTACTTGAAATATTTCGTTGTCTCATGTGTTCTTAAGTATCGCTGTGTCCCCGCGAACCTCCTTGTGGCCTACTCGACACAACGAATTGTCCGGCGGCAGACCCAAGCCAAGTCGAGAAACGGTTCACCCCATGAGACCCGTATACTCCAGAAGATATAGGTACAACATCGAATAAACAGCGTTCACAGAAATAGTTATACATATGTCCATAATATGTTTAGTAAGTATCGTATTAAAAGTCATGTGTGATTAAATTGTTTTTTATTAAATTTGGTTAGTTATAAAAAAGTCAGGCAAATATGATTAAAAAAATATCAAATAATACAAATAACAATTAATTTGCAGTTTTCTTAGATAATGACTAATATAAAAATATTTGAAACTGTTATGTTTAGATGATATTACACTTTTAAGTTCTCGTATTTTATTATAAATCATCGACTTCAATATCTGAAATGATATTACCAAAAAAAAATACTAATACCAACCAAAACGATTATTATATTATTAAATTTAGTTTTTAAAGATCCATACATATAAATTGAATAAAAATTAATTATATCCTCGGATGACGCGGTAATGCAACATTTTGTCATTGGTCTTGAGTACAAAAATACAGAACACACTAAAACACAAATATGTAGTGTCATTAAATCCAGCACCCTCGCGGCTGAGCAATCACAAACGTTACAAAGACGGCACAAACATCCCCATATTATTGGTATAACCCCAACTGCACTCAGTTCTGTGAGGTCTCATATGAAAGTAATAAGAGCGCACCTAAATGTGTGAGAGGGCGTGAAATGCGCCCCCTCGCTTTTTCGTAGGGTGCAGCGCCGAAATACCACAAAAAGGGTATAAGGAAAAAATCAATTTAAGTCTCGCCGTGTTACAGGTATTGAGCCAAAGTCCATTTGTTTGTCTAGGATACTGTGATATATGTGTTTCAGTAAATATTTATAAAAGGTAAAAACAATGTTATAATTACACGTTTTAATTATTTATGTCTAAATACCTAAGAGTAAACTTGAAACCGTAATTCCGCTTTACTGAAAGAAGTTTTCAGAAGAACCAAGGACTGGAACTGGATTTCTTGTAATATTCTAATTAATAATAGAACATGTTTGTAAAAAATTAAGAGCCATGCTTAGTAAACTGTATATTTTTTACGTTTGTTGTATATGGCACTAGCTGACTCTGTTATTAACTACGATTTATGTAGTTACGGCCGCACCTACAAAACATATATCGAAAAAATATACAAAATGCAAATAAGATTGTTAAAAGCTATTGTGCCGCTTAATGTAAAATCAGAACATGGTGACAATTACAATGAATTGTTTAAATACTGCCAGGTATTACCAGTACAATCCAAAATAAAAACTACGATCATGAAAGAAAAAATTGTAAACATAGACCAGCTTTGTGAACAAACACGTAAAAGTAATTTAGGACAGTTGTCATCTTTGAAGAAATATTCTTTGCCAAATTTTAACTATTTATATGGAACTAGAATATGTCGTTACCTACTACCTGACATTATAAATGGTTTACCAGAACAAATAATACATAAATATATCACTAATAAACCTTATATAAAAACTTTACAAAAACATTTAATGGAAAATACGAAAACTACTATCTTATGAGATAGTAGTTTTCGTATTTTCCATTACTTGCTTGGGTGAAAATAATGTAATGTATATTATGTATATAATGTTGTGTGTGTGTATGCACGTGTATGTATGTATGTGCTGCGTACATGTGGGTGTACATACATCGACAATTAATTAATGTGTATATAGATACACATTAATTTGTATGACAAGAATGTGTTTTTAATGAATATCATGCGGAATTACGCTCGCATAAAAGCCTACGTTTAAGGTTTAAGCGAGTGGCTTAGTATTTTAAATAATAACAATTGTAAACGTTTTGGTTAATAAAGAAAAAAAAATCGTTTATATATATATAGGTCGTGCGTTTGAAAAGTCACCTGGAAGACCCGCTGACCTACATTTAATCAATCGGTTAGTTACAACCGATGAATTAACTTTTCTCATTCTAATAAAATACCGATGGCAAAAAAATTGGTTTATAAAAAGAAACCAAAACTTACTTATGGTAACAATTTTGTTTATCCTGGATAGCCGATGACTAGCTTTATGGCAACGACATTTATTCTGAAGGATTATAAGTTCGGTAAATATGGTAGGTACAAACAATCAGGCTATTCCAAAACCGCATATTGTTTCCGGACCAGAACTACACTAAAAGCCTATGAAAGCGAGCAGCCAAATACAAGTGCAGACATGCCTTTTAGCGGTCTAGTTAATTAAAAGCCATCGACACACTCATTGTCTTAGTCCCGACTGTGGGACCCTCCGCCCCGGAGTGAGCGGGGCCCCGACTATTTGTGCCCCGACAATAGATTTTTATTTGTTCTGCACCCTTCTGTCGTGGTCCATTCTAAGTGCGGACTGGCATTACAACCCTATAATATAATGGCCAATCAGTTGTAATTATGGCAAGAATTATTTAAAAAAAAACAATGGCTCTGTGAGTTTCCGACCACGCATAATGAAACGTTTTGTAGTCGAAAAGAACCAATTTAATAACAATGATAATAATAGACAATAAATGTTACAAAAATCGTAGACAACAGGAGACCAAACAATAGTAAATTAAGAAGTATAAAAAAACTTCTGTATGAGTCCATTAGTATGGTCTTTATCTCAGCATTGTTCAAATTTCATCAGGGTTCATATTATGCTAACACCTGTATACTTGGATATAATTATGTGTATGGAGTGTAGGCTATCGTCAAGAAGGGAGAAACAAAATCAGACTTATAATATGTATTAGTATATGTATGGAAATATATTTGTATGTATTTATATATTGAATATATATTACTTTATAATACGTGTAAGTATAGGTATTTATATTTCAAAATGAGTATACGTGTCGGTATACATGATATTTATTTTAACTAAGTTATATCTATTAATTACTATCTCCAATTAGTTTACGTACACACGACTTTGCCTCTAAGTTTTTCAACTATCCTCTATTCACTCTAAGGTTTGCTGGAAGAAAACTCAGGTTTGGGTTAAGCTTGCCTTTGTACATACTATTTCCTTGTTTTTATTAATCTAGTTTTAGTGTACAATAAACAATAAATAAATAAATAAATAAAATCATTTAATAACAAACTATTGTAGATACGCGTTATTAGACAAGTGTAACAGTCATGCTAACACTGTTAATATACAATGAGCTACTGAGCACAAATGTGTGTATACATATAAGTGTGGGTGTTTGTTGAGTTTATTCTAGGATTGTGAGCGCTTTTGCTTTTCGATTGTCGTTTAAGTGTCAGTGGCAACTTTAATTCTATGTCACATTTTGCAATAACGCGTCTTAATCATTGACATTTTATTTTGAATTTAGTTTTATTATACAATGTAATTACAATATTACTATTTTGATGTCAGGCCTATTTACTTCTAGCTCAGGGAACTTGATAGTAATGGCTTTGGCTAACGGATTTCCATTTAAAATACAAAAAGTTTTAAGCTATGGTAGCTTTTTTGATATCACTGAGTTAGCAAAGCAATAGGCATACAGCCTGTCTGATAATAAGCGGTAACCATTACCTGTAAACACTGGTAATACCTTGCGCGTTGTCTTCCTACTTACAGTAAGTAGTGTGCACTCCATTGTCAACCTATAAACTTTATGAAATAATAGTATGGGTAAGTTAAACTATTTGTTACCTTTATTCCAACGAAAGTATACATAACCCTATACAAATGTTGCAAACATCACAGGACATAATTTTTATTTATTATATTATCTATTATGGAAGTGAAATTCTTTAATTCCACTTAATTACGGTGGACACCCTAAAAAATATTATTACAAAGTATAAAACGTGATGGCTGTACCGAGAGGCAGCGCGCCGTCGGCTACGCAGAGATTAATCCTAGCCCCGTTGTTGAGCACACAGACAGACGGACCAGAAATTAAAATAAAACGACAGTGGACCGCATCGGAGAGGCTTTGCTCACGCAACAATGGAACCGCCAAGCCTCATCTATTCCACGTACCTACCTCGTGACAGCTATGGTTATACCTCCATTCGCATTAAAGTTGCATTGAAAAGAACTTCTGATAGTAAAATGTTAAAAGTTGTGTAGTAGAGATCGCTTTTATCTTTGTATTTTGCTTTATACTTTATTTTATGAAGACAAGATTAATTTAAATTTTTACTAGTGGTATATTTAAAGGATATTGAATCTATTTATCATTGCAATGTTCGCTTCTACGCTATCAAATCAAATACTTTAAACTTGCATTGAATATTAAGGACCTTTTGTGCTCATTAAAATCATGTATTTTAAAATCTTAAGTCAAACTTAGAGTAAAAATTTAAAAAAGGACTCACGCAGGTCAATACTCGACTGTTGGTACCTACAGTTGTAGCGGAGGATCGCAGTTCTCATTTTGTCTACAAAATATTTTCTCATTTGCTTTCGTTGGTTTACGAGTATTGTGTAATGACTCATTCTACTTCGCTGGCTCCCAGTTTTTTTTGTTAAATAACAAATCCAAAAGTAAAGCTTTCTTTTTATCATGATACTCAAATTCAAGTAATATTTTCTTATAGTTCAATCTAAATAATTAGTAATAATATTTAATTAGTCATAGAAATACAGCAGATAATGTTTGACTTTCTTTCGAAAGCTAAACATTTTTTCAAAATAACGTAGGTTTTTTTCGCTGAAGTGGAAGTGTTAATTGTTCAAATAATGAGATCAGGCATTTGAGAAAACATTATATTGATTGAGACGTATGCACATGTTACTAGTACTTGTGCATACATCTAGTAAGTATAAAACGTAGTAAAAATATAAAGGTATTAACAACAATAGGAACACAGATATGGTATAAATCTATATGGTGTCTAAATGCGATCTCTTTTCTAAAAATAATCGACTAAATATGTTAAATTTAATCTTACTATTTCCCATTCGCTTCTGTTAGCAGTCATCGCTAGTAAGAACATTCGAAGTATCCACATAAGTATTTAAATCTAGTAGAGCAATAAGGTTTCGGTGCAGAGGTTAGGCACTGTGCGGAATCCAATCTAGGCAATCGGCCCCGCGACGCGGCGCGACGGCGCGCTTACTTAAGGCCGCAGCACACGGAGCTAGTGTAGCACACCCGTGGGACCATTTGCGCGAAAACCGCCGAAGGTGTAGACACACATCGACAAAATACTCCTCCATGTTGGAATAGCAAATAAGATGTGTGATCGGAATACACACTCTAAACTAACTTCTTTAGTGGATTGTTTGCAGATCTCAGTCATTTTTGTTGAAAGATTATAAGAGTGTATCTTGTCTTCGAAGCTCGTGATAGTTTTGATTACCAATCAATCAGGTTTAGTACTATTATCTGGATGAAAGATACGCTATGTCCTTTCCCTTGTTCCATACTTGGCAACGTGAATATGAAATTTCTTGATGATTAATTGAGTAGTTAAGCCGTGAAAGCGTAACAAACAAACAAACAAATAACTTTCGCATTTATATTATAAGTTAGCATTCGATGGTATTCTGTGTAAGTGGTTTTGATAAAAAGTCACAATTAGAGGTAGTAGGTAGTGCGCAGAGTACACGAATTAGTGATTTAGTCCTGCAGAGATAAATTATCTAGCATACTTTTAAGAAATGATTGAAATGAAAGATACCAATATAATTATTATTCCTTATTCGTGAGTATTAACATTAAAAAGAACAAGATATAAGATATATAGAGTATATGTACTTATCGACTGAGGCAGTCCCTGGTGCCGCGACCTTAGGTTACGTAAAGTACTCAGTTTCACGGTCTACTTGCGCCATTATTTGCCTCCGCCCCCTCCTTCACTCCTCCGGCACTCTCGCACTTCATCCCGACACCGTTTAAATTGGATATTTAAATACCAACGTAAACAGATTCACTTTAATTTTGGTAACGGAATGTCTGTTTAATTTGTTTCTATCTCTACCACTTCTTACATATCTAACTTTGTTTATTCTATACCAGATTTTGTCAGTGGCTTCGGTCGCGTAAAAGTTACTGTTAAACCTTTCAGAAACAGTACTTTGTTTCTGGATGAAAAGCATCTGATGTTCTTGTCTGTACCCCTGACAAAGCATATTTAAAGTTTAATGATGATGGGTTGAGTAGTCAAGACGTGTGAGCGTAACAAACTGACTTTTGCATTTTTAATATTAGTTAGGATTTTGTAACTTTTACAACGTGTGTCAAACAGTATTCTAGTGTTATCAGTGCCTGCTGACTATAATAGTTATACTTCATCATATATAGTAAATTGGGTTTAAAGACACTTATTTAATGATAAACAACATAATTTTACATATTTTCATTATCTTATTTTTTTTGCAATGCACAAAACACATTACAACTAACAATATCACATATAGCAAATACAATGTTTTGATCTGGATTGCAACGTAACAAATATGTGCATACAACCAGACACAATAGCTAGACAGATAGCAATACTACATAATGAGTAGCAATACAGGCTCGACAATAGATTTAGATGCTTCTTCGGTTATGCAGAGTCTTCCAAGGCCAACCTGCTATGGAGGATATCTTTTACAATTTTATATAACATTAGCTAGTAAGTAGATATAAGTAAAATATTGTAACCTATTTGTTTGTGTACAATAAAGAGTTCATCTATCATCTATCTATCGAAAGTTACCATCAAAAATGTCTAACGAAACTAAGACTAAAAATTATTAGTATATTATTAGTATTTAGATGAAGATGAATTCTTTCTATAAATCTTTCACACATATAATTCTATTAGATCGTAAATCGGGACTTAAGGTCTCGGTGAGACGAGGTGAAAGTTTTCTTACGGCCACCACACAGTGTCCATGCGGACCAACACATCAACCACGTGTTGCAAAAAATAGAATGTATTTTGCTGTTATAACGTGGTCCCTAGACTGGTCGCTGCATGGGAAACATTGGGTTGACGCAAACAAATTCTTAATAATATTTGAAAGGTATGGTAGGGGTAAACCAAAAGGTATCGTATTTACCTTTTAAATAATTTCATATTAAAGTATCGTAGTAAAGTCAGCGTTAACAAAAATTCTTCATTACAAAAATCGTACTACAGTTTGTGTCTCATACAATGTACGTTGCTCATGTCTCGGACGGCGGCCGCTCGTCTGATATCGGATCCTGATTGCGGCCGGTCGGAATGGGAACGCAAGTTTGTAATATGGGCACTGTTCGATACGGTCGGCAAGGCTCAAACATGCACAGAAAATTCGAACTATAGGTCAGTATGAGCAGCTTCATTGTACAGAATAGAAGGATTCTCTAAGCTCTTATCAACGAGTCTATCACCGATCGCAATTGGACGGCGCAAGTCCGTCTCGGACAGGGAACTGAATTTCTGCTTTTGAAATATGTTTCCCAGTCTCAAATAGAAGTAGGTTTAAATACATATGACAAGTTATTTAGTTATTACTTTGGTTGAGGCTTGAGTAAAGAACTATAGATTGACACGTCGATTGGATGTGATGTAATTAAACTAGCTTTACCTAGTAATTTATAGAAAAAAAATAGAATAATAATAATAAAAATACAGTTATTGGGAGAAAATAACAAAATATATAGAAATACTAGCTACCCGGCCACGCGTTGCGGTAAAATGAAACAAAAAAGCTATCTCTCAAGTTGGACCAAACCGCACATAGTGTGCAAAATGTTATTGAAATCGGTTCATTAGTTTAGGAGTTCATCGCCAACAAATAACGTGACACAAAATTTTCACTCACAAAGTAATAATAATATGATAATATATGTATAATGAACTGTGATGCAATAAATATATTTATAATATATCTATTTATATAATAACAATAATCAATTGCAAGATAATCTTTTCAGCATACAAATAAGTGTATGCTGAAAAATGAATAACACACTGTTTCAATCATTGAGATTATAAATCTCAATGATTAAAACAATGTGTTATTCAGACAAAAACATCCCACCAAACTAATCACACAATTCACCCACAGTTAAATCCATTTAAACATCATAAACTCAACTTGGTATAACAAGTATTTATTTATCGTCGCTCTCTCATCTCAAGCCTCACATACACTGCCTCTAAAGCCGTTACACACTTTTCACGAGGCGAGTTGATTTTACGATGATACCATATAATTAATTCGGCAGTAACGTCAACAACTCGTGTCGTGATGCACGCGTGGGGGTTGTAAGAAAGGGTGGTGGGGGATCGTAAAAAGCTAATCAAAGTTTCATAGCGGACATAAAAATGCTTGTTATAAGCAGGAGTGTAGTGCCTAACGGGCTGTTTGAGTTTGGGAGGCCTTGATATTCGTGTTATAATCTTGAACTTCCGTCATACATACTAGATTACCAGTCATATGACAAGAAACACTTGGTTGATTACCACGTGAACGGAAGCGGCAGTGCAGCATTTGATTGCGGGGTCTTAGGTTCGATTCCCAGTCAGTGAAAATATTTGTGTGCATGAATATGTATTAAGTACGCCTTTGTACAATATGTGCATGAAGTTTTAATAAATAAATATGTCTAAATGCATTAGTCTGGGGGTTTCTATTTATAATAGGTGTGTATTAAAAAACAAAAATATGCATCTAAGTATATTTATCTGTGTTCTAAAAGCCACAGTACAAGCTTAGGGCTTAAAAGCGCTATGTAATAACTCCTAGATTTTATAATTCTTAGACAATTTAGATTTTAGTCTAAGAAAGTACATAAAATATCCACAATCCGCTTGTGTGAGAAACATGATGATCCACATTAGAGTGAGATGTGTGGTCCAAGCAACAGCCCTCGCGCCAGATCCTTTATCCTTTCACAGTGATTGGTGTACAGACACTCGCTGCAGGGACGAACTCAACAAAATATAAGTCACAAAAACACTTTCAGTTCTGGCACCAATAGATTTTCTGGAACATATTTGGCATAATTGCAAGGTGATGTTTTATTTTAATTATGTAGTTGTCTTTTGATACGATTCGAAAGACTTCAACTTCCTTTTGATGGTAAAAATATTGTTATAAACTTGAAATTTTGTGAGTGAGTTTAATATTTTTTAATCACCCTTTTCTGTATTTCCGCTTATCCATAAGATTAGCAAAGGGTACGTACGGTTCTGAAATTTTTAGTAGAGATCATAGTGCATTACTAAACCTGGTTTTGTTCTGCTAAAACCATAACCCTGGCTGGCAACAAACAAAACGGTAGCTCTTCTGTGTTGCGGGATAGAAAACCTGTAAAGAAAAATTAAAACCACATGCCTCGTTTTTGTTTGTCGACTGCGGCTCTGGATGATTCCTCCGTGGGATGTTTTATACAACAAGCTCACCTGAGTAGAATGGAATATAGACCGTTCCTAATACCAGCGCATAATATTAACACGCGAGATTGTTTCACATCTATTGCTTATAATTATTAACAACAATCGATACACTATCCGGAATTATATTATTATTTCCTTTTATTTTATATTTACTGTTAGAGTTTACTGTTAAGGTAGTTTATTTATTTATTTATACTTTATGCACATTTGGTACATAGGCGGATTTAATGCCTTAAGCATTCTCTACCAGTCAACCATTGGGTGATGCAGAGAAAACAGGAAGTAGGTGCGTTTTAACTAAAGGTAGTTTATAAAACAAAATATTATCTATTGCACTAAATATACTAAGTAATATATTACCACTTATATAAATACCATACACATATATACCACATACATACATACCCACATATAAATATATATATATACGCATATAACAACAATAGATGACAAATTATGGGTAAGTTGATTCTGTCAGTTGTTTGAAGAGATACTCTTTCACTTTCACTTTAAATGAGTAATTGTTGGTGGCCATCCTGATTTCAAGGGGAAGCTCATTCCAAAGAAGAACGGACTGAACGAAAAAAGATGAGCCGACAAACTCGAAAGTGTGTGAGGGACAACGAAGGAGAAGATTATTGGCGGAACGAAGGTTTCTGTCATGATTACTACATAAAAGTTGGAAGTAGGAAGCTTACCAGCTGAAAATTTACCAGGCTACCCTATTTATAAAGCTATAATCACTAGCATACAATCAATATTATATATGTTATAACAAACAGTAACGTTAAAATAAATAGAAATTGATGAAATTAACGCTAAAATAAAATTTTGTTTTTTTTTATGGTCACCTGATGGTAAATGACTACCGCCGCCCATAGGCACCTGTAACTCGAGAGTCACAAGTGCGTTGTCGCCCTTTAAGGTGAGAGTAGGAGAAGAGGGGGAGGGGGGAAGAGTGGGAAGAGGGGAGAAGAGGGAGAGGGGAAGGACGGGAATAGGAGAGAGGGAAGGGTTAGGGCCTTTTTTTTTTTTTGTGCGTGTGGAAACCCCCTCGGGCCGTCATCCCACCGGGGTTTTCGGTGGGGCGGTATGTCGGAATCGAACCGACTAAAACCACACGGTGTGCCGTACTGCGCCTGAAGTAGGAGGGATCCGGGAACAGCTTTTATTAAGACATCCGGACCCCCCCTAGCGCCTGCCCGCAAAAGCGCGGGCACCACCTCCGGGTAAAAACTTAGAACCTCTCAATTAGGCGACGTCCAGGCACACGCGGACGCTGGTAAGCGCGCCTCCGCCGCCCGGTTTGCCGGCGGCGAATTAAGTCCGAGTGTAGGTGAAGGGTTAGGGCCTTCGGTAACCTCACTCACGCAGTGAAATGCAATGCAAGCATTGCTTCACTGCCGGTTTCCTGTGAGGCCGTGGTATCATAGATAGAAAATAATGATATTGGAATCCAGTTTCAGTTTTGAATTTTTGAATATCACCAAAATATACCACATTTTGCAATATTTTGCAAATAAAAATATAGCAATATAAAGTAAGGCAGTAAGGTAATTAACGTTGATAAAACACAACTAATAATAACGAGAAGTGAATAAAGCAAGATGATATTCCTGCGTCAATCGGAACCTCATGTTCAATTTTTATCTCGCATCAACACGTTGCTGCAGATTATAATTAAGCCTTGTTTTCACTAGGGGACATTTGTCTTGCGACCTTACCGTCCATCACAAAATATACGGGTACGTGTCCCGCAACGTTGCTCACATCGAGGTCGCGGGACACGTCCAAAGTCGACCTTCTGCGAGCGTCGACACGCGCGACTTTCGTGTCCCTCGACAGTTGCCCTACAACTTTGATTAATGAGGACGCGAGTTGCTCTGTGTTCCACGAAACACTTAGCACTAACTTCTAGGGCGACATCTCAATGGCAACCGGGTAGTGTGGACAAGGAAAAAGCCGCGATATAATGTCCTACGAAATCTGGCCACTTGAAAGTCGGGCGATGTGTAAAAACATGTAGAAAAAGAGTGTCTTTGGAGTTTCTTGCCTGTTCTACGTATTGCAACAAGCAACTCGCTTCACGACTGACTTAGTCTGACTGACTACCACTCGCGACAATTTAAAAATATCTATAGTTGGTTCAATTGAAATAAATGCGATCGCACGTCTTCTTACTGGATGAGCCCTCACAGCTGGGCCTGATTGTGTAACGGTAGAATTAATCCCTGTGCTGGCTTCGTTATTAATGAGCTCATTAATATAGCACAATATTTGTACAGCTACCAGATATTACATTACAAGGTGCAGAAACAATGAGCAAGTTAGATTTAGTTGTTACTTTAGATATGCACATTCTTTATACAATTTTCGTAGAAGTCAAAGTCGAAACTTCAAAGTCGTTCTAAACTTTGATGAAAGTAAATTATCGACTTGTTTTAATCTATCAAGAATTATTCATTTTGATATTCGTAAGGCCACACAGGAAACAAATATCTCGTCCTGCCATTCACTTCGGAATAGTGACTACACGTCGCTTTTGTTATTAAGTGTACAAGTTCAAGTTTTTAACGAGAAATGCAAAGCAATGTTTTACAATAATTAATTTTATTTTGACAAGTAAGTTTTCAATTTACTATTTATATATTAGACTGATCTTGTAATACTGGAACAAAGTTCCTCGACATAAAAAAATTACAGAGAGTTTAATAAGTGTAGTTGATATAATATGTATATATATAACAGCCTTGTCAATAACATTTTAGAAAACGTAATATTTAAATACTTCCTATGATAAACCTACCTACTGCAGCACGGTAAGTGCAAAATTGAAAATGCTTTATAGATGACAATGTTTTAAAAATTTAAAATTAGTCAGAAGCTACAGAAACTTTTAGTGCCTGATTTACAATGCCTTAGCAAACAGCTAAGGCATTGAGGCAGGCAAGGTAGTAAGAGAACCAGTCAATAAAACTTTTTAGGTGTGTGTACTCAGCTAGTAGTAAAATAATTTAAAAAATATTACTATACTATAATATTATTATAGTGAAGAAGAAGAAGTAGTGAAATGTAACGATGTCTAAAGACCAGTAGCGCTCCGGTAATTAATCATTTGGTTTTTGAGTTGTATTACTTTCTCGGTAAGCTACCACCCAGCCCACCACAAAACCCACCAGCCCAGTTTTTGCATGATTTATTAAATATATATAATAATAAATAAAGAGTGTTTTATTAACATGACGCAACCAAGTGTTACTTGTTTAAAAAAGTTACATTACAAACCGAAGTTTATAATAACGTTACAGCAGGATACTGCTACTATGTACGTTATTATAAAAAATTGGTTTGTTGCTAGTTTAAGCTACAAAATGTATAACATTAACTGTTTATGTGAAGTCAAATATCCTAACAAAATGTACCTACATTGTCCTTTACCATTCAATACATATTTTTTACTGAGCTGTTGATCCGTTCTGACACAGTGCAAGTGCCTATGAAAACCTTGATGAATTTGTGAAAGAAGAGTGATCGGAGATGACTGTTGATGGAGTAAATGGTAAGAGACCAAATTGCTGAAAGGTGCTGACTGGTTTATACAGGGTCAGCTATCCTAATAACTAATATTATAAATGCGAAAGTGAGTTTGTTTGTTTGGTACACTTTACGCGTCTTAACTAATCAACCGGTCGGCATGAAATTTTGCATACAAGTTGCCAAGTGTAAAGGTTTCATTAAGGAAAACAGTACTGTTCCCAAGGGACAGAAAAATCAAATTTCACGCGAGCGAAGTCTCGGGCAAAAGCTGTGAATAGAAAACAAGCGTGAGTAGAACCAAGTTATCGTTGGCAAAATGTTGGTGTTTAATATTCCTCTACCTACCCCTTTGGAGATATAGGTGTATGTATGTAGGTTATATTAGATTCAAAGACTACAAAAATTTAAAAACCAAATGTTACAACCACTGGTTCGCAGAACCGACTGTTACAGATTTTTATATTAGCTGAATAAAATCATAGAAGACTTGTAACTGGATTACTACCAACCTAGGTCTTAGCCGCAGGAATATTGATGAATCCTTTCACGTCGGATCTGAGAGACAAGGATACATTTGTAAATCTAATACCGTCTGGGTACGTCTGTCTACTTACAGCAAAATATGTAATATCTGGTGGGCACGTTTGGCAACGGCTTCAATATTCATGTCTTTATAATGTATGCAGATCGGCTCAAGGCATGTCTCTGTACGTACAGGCTCAGACATATTAGACCAACAATCTGCTCGACGGGCAATTGTAGGTGGGATTGTGGACGGAAGATAGTAGATTTAGAATATACATAATATAGTCAACGGTCACTGTATTACATAATGGGAGATTAAAACAGTCAGGATAGAAACATCGAATAACTATGAATAGTTGATTGATGTATAATAATTTTGAAAGTCGCTACTTTTAGTGAAGTAATTTCACTGCTGTGAGAGGAACGGAGCATATCACTTCTAAATTCAAATGCTCAGCTGCTGAGAAAGTTGTCTCTAGGATTCATATTGTTCTGATTTGATAACTTTAAATCGTGGATGGATATTTTTTATATTCCATTTATTTTCAAGGATTTTTTTCTTTCTTCTATAATTATGTCCCTTTTTATACAATTAACTTGGCGAACCGACACGTGATTGGTTTAACGGCAAGCGGTATATGATGCTTATATTTGCTACCACAGGGGTGCATAGTGCCAATCCTATACCTCACATAGAGTTTTTGTCAACCCTACTCGATATATTCTATCACTCGGACCCTGTGTCCTTTTGTGTGTTGATGTCCCTTGATAACGTGTGTACAAAATTTCATGATGATCCGTGGAGGAGTTAAGGTGTGAAACCGTAACAAATAAATAAATAGAGGGAAGGGTTAGGGCCTCCGGTAATCTCACTCACGCGGCAAAAAGCAATGCAACCATTGCTTCACTGCCGGTTATCTGCGAGGCTGGCCCATACGTGCCGAAGCATGGCTCTCCCAAGAATTTATATTTATTAGGAAGTTAGGGTTGTGATTAACTGTTTTAATTGTATTTTAATTTGAATGCAATGGTATTAGATACATCAAATTGTGAGATCAAAAAGCGAGAATGTCAAACCTCAAAGTGTTATCAATACCGAAAGTTATTTTTGTGCAATAAGTAAAGAGTACCTCCCAGCGTTTTCGACTAGCCGGTGTAGATAAGGGGTTCAAGTTTTGGTGTCGACTCCAGAGCTAGCGGCAAGTCAGATAGGGACTAATAGTAACTTTATTACCCATCGAAATTTAATTGCTATTAGGTTATAACTAAAATTTGGAAACACTGAGTTGAAATGGAGTTTCATATTTTGATGTTTGATTTGAAATTGTGTATTTGAAATTTGGAAACGGTTTTCGAATCTAAGTATAGATACAATATAGAGATTGACCAGTAATTCTATCAAAGATATGAAATTAGGTGATGCATTTACCGTGTATAATAATAATTCTATAACTAATTGTGTAAGCAAAAACATTTTACTTTATCGCACATTTATATTATTTATAAAATGCATCAATTTCTAATGTACAAATGATACTTTATAAAAAAAACAAATATTTTACCTAGGAAATATTAATTAATTTTATTTAGAATGCTGTTTTAGCGTAGAAATATAAGGGCAGCTTTGATTAATTTCTCTTTCATGTGAAAGGTGAATTCCTAGAAACATGAGAGAATCAATGTAAAAGAATTACGTATTTGAAAAATTTCTCGCATCCTTTGAATTCGAAAGCATTACATTACCACAATTTTTCTTCCTTTTCATAAACCTGTGAGACTTCCCCGCGTATTTCTTGGTAGTGTTCCGTATCAAAGCTCAGCTCGTTATTAAATTACCTGCGGCCGCACCCCCATCTTCGTGTCAACCCTCGCTTACCCCGTTGCCCTCTCTTACACCACCCGCTTAATTTTCATGAATTAAGTTTTGCGATTAACTTCAAGCCACCTCCTTCACCAGTCCTTCATAATATTATTAGTACCTTACCACTACTAATAACATTAAGAAAAAGTGCTAATTTATTTATCCCTTAACCTTTGCTGGCGGCTTCGCTCGCGTTTAATGTTATTTTTCGATCCTTCGGAAACAGTGTTTTTTTTTGGAGTATCCTATATACTTATACTAACTTTTAATCTTTCGCATTTTATGATATACTTATGTATTTATATGGGAAATAACGCGATCACGAAATAGATATTACATACCTCTGAATTGCCTGACGTTTCGACCAGGGTGCAGTGGCCGTCGTCACAGGCTGACTCACAGCAGTGACAGAGTCAGCCTGTGACCACGGCCAGTGCAACCTGGTAAATACATACATAATTATATCTTAAATACTTTTTGTACCCCTGATAAGTAGTTAAATCGTGAAAGCGTAACAAACAAACTCACTTTCGAATTTATAAAATTAGTTTGGATTTGTTTGCTACTTTGCGAATGAGGTAAATTATAAGGTACTTTGGCAGTCTCGCTCACACTGATAATAACGATAGCGGTGAAAATTGCCTCCTAGGTAGGCACCGAGTATTATTTAGCAGTCTGACTTATTGTTAAGCCATAGCTTATAAGCCATTTTGCCTGATATTACCTAGCTACGACTGAGTTTGGGTGGACGTCACATAATAATATTTTTTTCTACAAGTATTTCTCATATTTTTGCAAACGTTTTCGTCGCTCATAAAATCAAATAAAGCAATATATGGCGTTGAATATAGGGGCCAACGTAATGTTAGGATTGGACCTTTCAAATCAAATAGATTGCCCATAAAGTGCTCTGCACCAAATACCCAGGTGCTTCAAATGTGTCGCACAATATTCTCAATATAATATATATCGCTAAGTGTATTTGAACGCATATAATATTATTTTTCATGCATCATCATACCTTTTAAGATAAGCCATGGAAACTAAGTGATTCCATTTTAAAGAAACTTCGAAGTCTTGAACATCCTGACAAGTATTAAAACGTTGAGATAATTTACAACAGTATTGAATCTTTTCGGTAATGTTCGAAAAGTTAGAGAATTAAACAATGGAGTAAGTCTAACGGAAACTTTTCCCATAAAATGTCGTAAGTAGACGAGTAAACTTGTTCGAAAATACGAACAGTTACCGGGCAGCTCGAGGCCGACCAGCCAGTACTGACCTACGCCCGAACACTAACTCTTTAGAACTTATTCAGCCACCTCCTTATTCTTGTTGTATTGTGGATCCTGCTAAACTGGTTTAACAATTATGACACTATTAAAATTTTACGTTTATTGATTTTACAAGCCTTTTGTTAATTATCGCAGCGAACTGACGGCTGTTACTGACGTACCTATTTGGTATCAAATTAATTGGCTGTCAATTTCAATATTGAATGCCTATTACGTCCATGCACGCATTGTTAAACCCGGTTCAAAAAAATGTATTTATTTGTTACAATAGATTGAAATAAACATGGAATGTATTGGATAAGCCGGTAGTGTTAATAATTGTGTGATACTTTAATCAAAATAGTATGAAATCGTTTTGCATTTTTT
Organism: Euplagia quadripunctaria; assembly: GCA_963859945.1. Lineage (NCBI taxonomy): Eukaryota > Metazoa > Arthropoda > Insecta > Lepidoptera > Erebidae > Euplagia > Euplagia quadripunctaria. The sequence goes on along the minus strand of OY982567.1, from coordinate 25,181,239 downwards.
TTCTTCTAGAATTTCAGGCTTAGGATACTGAAATAATAATTCCTGAAAATTCTTAGAAATTAGGTAACAATATATTATGGCCATATAAATTACTTAAAATTGTCAGGAAAGTGGGTGGTATATAAATGAAGATTTCCGTAGCCTCAAATAAGGGGCTTCCTGTCACTCTGACCAGATTGCGGTAAGTCTAGTAGTCGACGTTTATCGCTGTCTTCTATAGTACGTGGTCAAGAAAAATAACATTTTTACTATTAGGTACTTGGAGACAAGTTCACATGGCGTTTTATTTCTATTAAAGTTTCTGCATTACTGCAAAATAAAGTATTGAGTATTGAGTATTAACCTTAATTCCATTTTGATCGAAACGTCCAGTAAAGAAAAACGTATTGTAACTTTAAATATTAGGTCCCGAATTACACATCTAATATGCAAACAGATCGCGAAAGTTTTTAAATAATAATCTGTCAAATGCTATTAAAAGTGGGAAGTCAATACATACCTTTGTATAATGTCAATCTAGGTACGGTAGATAGTTAACATGTCCTTCTACAGCGAGAATTGAAATTTGGCCATTAAAAAATAAAATTTCACATGCACATGTATCCTTTACTCCTCTAGTGATTGATTCATCCATCCATATATCCATACTATCAAACCTTGGGTCAGCTTTGTGCAAATTTAATCAAATTAGATTACATCCCTAAAAATGCCAAACTTTATCCTTTTCTTACAAAGCTTAGGAATAAGTTTTTGTCCGATATTCAGCCTTTTGGGTCATTTGATATAAAGTGCGGCCCTAACTCATTACACTGCGCAGTTGATCTGAGCTCCAGTTTATGTGAACACGTGTAGCTATGTTGAAATTGCGAAAAGCTGAAAGAAACATTACTGTAAATATCGTCGGTTCGCCGGTTTCTTGGCGTTCGGCTCGACATTTACTATAAACGGAATGTCAGAAAAGGATGAATAGTGTTTTCACATTTCATACTTAGTAACTAGAAATATCTTAGATTTAGAAAGAGGGCAAATTAAAAAGGGGTTTTACGTATAATAGCTTTAACAAGAACGTTAATAATTGGCTACATTTCGAGAGGTAAGTCGGACGTCTCATATGGAGTGCGTTCACATCGATAATGTGAAAGAGTCCTGTGTATAAAAGATCAAACCTCAGTGTTTTATGTGTAATGTTTAAGTGGCCGATCCATTTACTGATTTTATTTATTTTGTCTCATAAGTACAGTATGTAGACACGCACAGTACAATCATGTTTTACCGTCTCTTTTTTAAACTATCTAACCCATTGAAGTAACTCATTTATTTTTATACTTTTTCACAAACATGTTGATGAACTTCTCCTATAGACAACAACGACAACATATCTTGGTAAATGTTTTCATCGAAGGTACTTTTCGGTTTTTTGCTTACGAAGTATCATTACATACACATCAAGACTACGTTACACTTTACAAATGACGCTGACAAGGATGCCATTCTATTTTGCCCTTGACGGAGAACAAATGCGTCGATAACAGTCGAGAGTTTTAGACATTTCAGGGTTTTATACAGCGCTTTCTAGACCCAAACGAAGTATATACTATACAATATTCTAGGAGACATTATTGTTATTATTTTAAGTGCCTAGTTCTACCTCGACCATTTCTAGTCTTTTGCAGCGCACTCTTGCTTCAAGGTTCACTGCTCAGACTTAGTGCTTCGAGAAACCTCCAGATCCTATCAGCAGTGATTGTTTGTGTTTCCTGCGGTCGCATGATGTGCAACCCTAGGTTAATACTTCGCCCAACTTTAGGTTGAGCATATGTTTGTTCAGTTTGCAGTGTCCGGTGAGGGTTCTTGTTACTGCACAGGCTTTGTATCTTTTGAGCTCCAGAAGTCCTTGTGGTACTTTGTTATCATAGCCTTTATTAAGGCTTTCAAGTGTCTTAGATCAGTCGTGGTCTTCCATCTTAATTGCCATTGATGTATATTAGGCGTTTAAGATTGAATAAGCTCGTTGTTTGGTGATGCCCCAGAATGGTCGGTCCAAGTCTGCACCAGCTCTGGTGAGTTTATCGGCTTTTTAATTGTTGTCGATACCTGACTGGCCTGATTAGATCTTAAGGTAATTTTGTTTGATTGCCCCCGGGTGTTCAGGTTTTCCTTGCAATTTTGTATTAGATTTGAGCTAGTCTCTAGGAAACATACTTAGATACATAATTTTTTGTAAACACATAAATTTCATGCTTAGAAATACCAATGCGCGATATTCGAATGCTCTAACACCCATGCATCACCACAGAGTTCTTAAAATGATTTTGAATCTGACGCATGTTCAAGACTATATCGTGTTTTAATTTGTTACTTTTTTTTTATGGTAGGTATAGGGGGGCAAACGAGCAGACGGGTCACCTGATGGTAAATGACTACCGCCGCCCATGGGCACTTGTAACTCGAAAGTCACAAGTGCGTTGCCGCCTTTTAAAGTGAAAGTAGGAGAAGAGGGGGGAGGGGGAAGAGTAGGAAGATCGGAGGGGGGAAGAGTAGGAAGAGGGAAGGGGGGAAGAGTAGGAAGAGGGGAGAGGGGAAGGACAGGAATAGGGGAGAGGGAAGGGTTAGGGCCTCGGGTAACCTTACTCACGCGGCGAAATGCAATGCAAGCATTGCTTCACTGCTGGTTTTCTGTGAGGCTGTGGTATCGAGCGGAGTTGAGCCGGCCCATACGTGCCGAAGCATGGCTCTCTCACAAAAAACTATACTATACCGTAACTACAACAAAAAAAAATATACATCATGCAAATATTACATATTGTCATGCAAGTATATGTCGTGCGTAAAAGACATAGAATAGTTTAGACTTCTAATGTGTTGTTTATGCGTGAAAGATCGAAGGTTGTTTGTTGAAAATTCTATTAACTGTTTGTTCCTATGATGTACAACAAAGCATACAATATGCGCAGCTGTTGTACACAGATGTGATACTATTTATAAACATGGTCGGTGTTCATATTTGAAATTGTTTTGTATTAACCCATTGACGCGTGGTAATGAGATAAGTAATATGTAGTAGTAAATTATCACCCTCCAGCTATTGCAATTGGTGTTGATAAAGGTAGTTTTAGTAATTAAAACTTTTGTTTTTCTTAACCGACTACAAAAGAGGAGGAGGTTCTCAATTTGGATGTTTATATTTTTTATGTATGTTCGAGCAAAGCTTTAATACGGATTTTCAAAATTCAAATACTATTTCGCGCTTTCTGTTGACTGAATTGCTGATACACAAGTCCAAATTCGCTTTGGGTACTGCTAGATGTCTAAAATATGATAGGGTTATTATTCTTATGGCTTAAATTACAATTTCGAATTTAAGATCAATAAATACATAATGTTCAAAAATCAATCCAGACTTAACGCGTTTTTGTTGACTTGAAATACTGCAAAATACTTTTCAAGTTTTCGTGTTCCTTTCTAAGCAGAATATTATCTTTTCTCCCTATATTACATAAAGTTCCAAAACCATAGAGTAGAAACAACATAAAGCTCTATGGCCCGATAAATGGTACGGGTACGATTTATTTATAATTTTTGGAGCCATTTACCGAACTAACAACTTGTTAAACATTAACGTAATAATTCTATAATTTTTCATATTTTGCAATTTTTTTTATCAAACTGAAAAAATGCTATACTACTGCTCTAATTTGTTTGTGTTATAGAATTATTAGACAAGCAGCAGGTAGATGAAAAGGATGGAATAGAGCTACCTATTATGGTTACCAGTCTTACTTTGCTATAGTGATCATATGAATTAGCAACCGAAACGATGTGAATTGTTCTACCTTCCCTATTGTGCTCTTTTGAACTTAAGTGCGAAAATCATAAACTTACTTTTAACTAAGCTTTAATACAAATAAGTGAAATATTTATACAAAGCACATTTCATTTTAAAAAAATGACCTTATTTGAAGTTATTAAAGTAAACAAAAATAGAAAAGTGTGATAGGAAGATACGGCAGAAACGAAGAGTTCGAACAAACGCAAAATATAGTGAATTGTTTCTTTCTACATTGTCAAATTTACTTTTTAGTATTGTCAATAACTTGATTTTTATATGGTGAAGAAGTCATTCTTGCAGCAATTATTGCTTTTCTTGGCCTATTAGAGAGTATTCTTTGTGCTGCGATCATCGTTCGTTGATGGTTCCATGTTCCCTCCTTTTCCTTTTCCCTTTTGAACTCAAAGTCGCTACTCTTAAAGTAAATATTTAATTTGTAATCCAAATATGAAATAGTCCATATTTAGACCCCACGGACTGTCCATATTCGAAAATTTCAAACCAATCAAAATGTATAAAAACTCTGAAACATTCCAACAAACATATAATCAATGCATAGTCATAATATATAAGAGTATTAGTAATTAATTATCGAGAAATACTTAGTTTTTTCATACCTCAAAAACTTTTCTTACAGTGCCAAAACAAAACACTCTCACTGCAGACAATCCTCGCTCGACTGCCAAATCGAGAGCTGTACGCGAGTATAATGATGGAAAGAAATAAAAGATCACTGTTTTTTAAGAAAAGCAGTATTAGTTTCCGAGAAATGACGGTTTTCCATTTTAGGGATACTATTCCATATTTGGTTACTTTCCTCTATTATATTAGTTGTCGAGCAGTGGTTGAAATGCAACTTGAATTTTTTTAAGACATATTCAAAAATTCAATGTTATTGAGGATCTAACGATGGCTAACAAAAGAAAAAGTATAATGTGTGTAACATTGACATTGTGAAATTAAATGTAACTGATTAGATACAAAATTTTAGCTTCCTCCATATAAACTTTAATCTTGCCAAATCTCAAAGACCGTGCGCGTAATGCTTACAAAGGATTACAACTCACATACCTACTTTAAAAAGGATTAAAGACTTTCTCTTCACTTATTACTATATAGATTAAGCTAAGTATATTATTATTTTTTAACCTTTTCCTCAGTAACTCGAGTCAGTACACTAGTTATTGTCGTAATAAGGTTACAATTATTTATCTGTACTGTGGAGCCTGTTATAGTTGCGAGGCGCCGCTGTTCGCGTACCACCCGTCACTGCCTTCTATCTGCGAACGGGCACCTCTAAGTGTACCTGAAATACTTTTCAGACAACTACATACGAGCGAATTGATTATTTCAATAAACTCCTAACGGTTATGTTTAAAAGTGGACATCCTACGGCTGAGAGAGATAGAGAAAAACACATTTTTTCCTTTAGGAAAATATTTAAAATATTACATACATACATACACTCACGCCTGTATCCTCGAAGAGGTTGGTAGCGGCGCATTAAACACACATATTTTGTCAACTATAATTTAGTCCCACTCAAGTAATAGGGGGCAAGTTTATTGCCGTCAACCGGGCACTTTGCGATGGGAAAGTATGGAGTATATTGAAAGCATAGAGTAGGTAAGAAAGGAAGGCAATGAAATGAGAGGGATATTGTTTATATGAATGGATCAGGGTCGCATACCTATAACACAAACTGTCTGTTGCCGGGAAGTCGGAACCCTCTATTAATTAAAGTATTAAAGGCTCAATAAACATACTTTATTATTGTTTGATGGCAACATGATTCTACTCGTGCACTAAATCTTAGTTGCTAACGCTGTTGCCACGACCGAAACATACGTAGAATGTAATCTATCGCCTTAACTAATTTAAATACAGATACAGATACAGATAAAGGTGGGTAGTCCTACAGTGAACATCGAAAATTTGAGCTCTAATACAAAATTATAATTATATTTGTTTTTACCATTAATAATAAACATTTAATGTCTTATATTACAAATTGACATTACCTTCTGCCGGTGTAAGTGTTATCTCCTTTAATACATCTTAAATTAACACTACCACAACACTCCCACAATAGTCTACAACATGGAGTCCCTCATCAAGACAATTGCTGATATGAATGTGATGTTCAACAATCGCATGGCAGAATTTGAATCCAGAGACCGCCTTCAAAATAATACCAGCACTTCCACATCAAATGCAAATCTTGAAGCGGAGTTTCTGATGTTCAAGAAGTTTGTCCTTCAAGCCCTTAATGACATTCAACATCAGGTGCAAATGTTGGCTCAGTCTGCAGATAACATGGAGATGCGAAGTAGAAGGAAGATGTTGCTGCTTCATGGTGTAGCCGAGGACAAAAATGAGGACACTGTAGTGTTGGCCAGTAAAGTCATTACCGAACATTGTAAACTTAGCGGGTTCACCAAAAATGACATCAAAAGAAGCCAAAGGATGGGTCGGACTCCATCATCAAGTAAGCCCAGACCTATTCTTGTTAAATTTCAACAGGTAACTACCCGAGATTCAGTATGGTTTGCAAAAACAAAATTGAAGGGCACTGGTGTCACTATATCAGAGTTTCTGACCAAGTCGCGGCATGAGGTCTTTATGTCAGCACGTCACAAATTCGGCATAAACAAATGCTGGACAAGAGAGGGCAATGTTTATCTTATGGGGCCTGGTGATAAGCGGCATCATATCACGTCACTTCTGGAGTTAGATGCTATTTCTGAAGATCCAGTGAAGCCGGATGCGGTCACCAAAACAACTACGGCAAGACCCAAGCGTGCCGCGAAAAAGTAAGAAAATATGCTGATCAGGCTATGGTTCTTGTTTACAATTTTATTATTGTTTGTTGTATGTAGGTATTTCTTAGTTCATAATCTTAGTTTGTCATCCTAATTTCACTATCACTGCAGATTACCTTAACATAACATTACATGCTTACTATACCAACGTAAGTATTAGTAGATTACCCTGTTTTAACTAATTTCACAAACTTTTAAACTTTCGAGACAGTGTAATGTAACTTTATATCAATAATGTCATTATGTCAATGCTACTAAACTGTCAGAACAAGATTGCGTTCCGTTCCATAGTTTTACTCTTGATTTGAGTTCCATTTTGGTTTGAGTACTAGCCTTTTAGCAATTTCAATGGTTTCCTGTCAGAAGCCATATTATTAAAATATAAATCGCTATTATATTACCTATTTAATTTTTTATCCTCCTTGTTGGAACACAATCTTAAATAAATTTTGGTTAATTAACTTGTTTGTGTTAAATTTACATTGTGCTATTGTTATTCTTTTTATATTTTGTTAACATACAACCGGCAGACGGATAAGATATTCAAATATTTATAGTAGTCTTAAAATAATATTTTATACGCATATATCTATTTATATATATATATATATATATATATATATATATATTTATATATATTTTTATACCAAATCTAAAATTCTTAAGTTGTACTGTGTAATTTATAAATATCTAATATTCTTAATTTATACCGTAATTTACAAGTTATATAATTTTATTATATTTTATTAATATTAATAATGTCATCCGCCACTAATAGTGATACTGAAGATTATTTTTCAGCATCCAGCGATAATGATAGCTTTACTAGTATTCCTTCACTAGCAGAAACAATCTCGACTCAGTTTTCTGATGTTCCCAGGAACTTAAATGTCGTTCATATAAATGCCCAAAGCATACCGGCACATTTCCCTGATATGCTGACAAGTTTTAACTGTACGAATATCCATGCAATTCTGGTGTCAGAATCTTGGCTAAAGCCATGTCTTTCTACCACGTCGTACTCGTTACCAGGCTTTCAGCTGATACGAAACGACCGTATATGTGGACGTGGCGGTGGTGTCGCCATATATATCCGAACTCACATTCCTTTCTCCATTGTTAGTATGTCACCTCAACCCCCTCCTGTAAATGCTGGCGAGCATATTTTCATAGAAGTCTTACTCCAACACTCAAAAATACTTCTCGGTGTCTATTATAGTCCCTCCTTACGAGTAGACTATTTCTCTTCACTCGAAGTAATTTTAGACAATGTAACCCCTTCGTACAGTCATACTATAGTCATGGGTGATTTCAACACCTGTTTACTTAAAAACGATTCTCGTTCTTCCTCCCTTCGATCTGTTCTCGAATCCAAAAATCTTTCCATTCTTTCACTTAATCCTACACACAATATGCCTAACCGTAATTCATCTCTCCTTGATCTCATCCTTATTTCTTCTGTAGAGCATGTCGCTAAACATGGGCAGTGCTCTGCAGATTCATTTTCCTATCACGATCTCCTCTTTCTTTCCTATCAAATCCGTACCCCTAAACCCAATCCTAAGACACTTTTACACCGTAATTTTCGTGATGTGAATCTTGAGGATCTTCGCAGAGATGCCGACAGCATCGACTGGAGTACATTATTCAACTCACAAAGTGTTGATGAAAAAATTTCCATATTCACAGACAATATAATGCATTTGTATGACAAGCATGCACCAGTTCGTCAAATAAAGGTACGACATCTGCCCGCACCTTGGCTAACAGAAGATATTAAGACGGTACAGAAAAAGAAAGCGAGGGCACATACGAAGTACAAGAGCCACCCTACTACTTCAAACTGGGAAAAATTTGTCCTTATTAGAAATCACTGCAATAAGATGTGTAGGAATGCTCAGCGCCGATATATCCACAAATCCGTTGAAAATGGTGATCCAGTTAAGGTCTGGAAATTTCTTAAGTCATTAGGGGTCGGTAAATCACGTCCGAACTCTGCTTCAAAAGATGTTGATATCAATTCCTTAAATTCATATTTTTCTGCCTCCTCCAATTTCGGAGGGAGCACTAAAACTGCAACGCTGAATTATCTTTCTTCTCTGCCGACTCCTGACTGTTCTCCATTCGTTTTCAGTCAATTTTCTGCTTGTGGTGTTAAGAAGAGCATACTGTCAATAACTTCTAATGCAGTAGGAAGCGACAACATCAGCCGTAATATGGTACTTCCTATCTTAAATGAAATTCTACCCGTGATCTGCCACATCCTTAACTATTCTGTATCCACTAATGTTTTTCCATCTGCCTGGAAAATGGCACAAATCACTCCTTCCCTAAGAAACCTAATCCTTCCTCTTTCTCAGATTACCGTCCCATATCTATTCTTCCTTTTCTCTCTAAAGTCCTTGAACGTCTAATCCACACTCAATTAAGCTCATTTCTATCAAAAAATTGCCTCTTAAATCCTCTCCAGTCCGGATTTCGTCCTGGCCATAGTACTACAACAGCCCTAGTCCATATTACGGAGGATATCAGGTCGGGCATGGAAGAAGGAAAGCTGACGGTCCTTGCTTTACTAGATTTTAGTAATGCTTTCAACACCGTGGACTCTGATGTCTTGCTAGGTACATTGTGCTCTCTTAACATATCTCCATCAGCAATTGATTGGTTTCATAGTTACCTGTATGGTCGCCAGCAGCGTGCTTGTATTGAAAATGTTTACTCCTCTTGGTGTGCTACATCTGCGGGCGTACCTCAGGGCGGCGTGCTATCCCCATTACTTTTCGCAGTCTTTATTAACTCCATTACAAATAGATTACTTTCTTCCTACCATCTTTATGCAGATGATCTCCAAATTTACTCTAGAGCTGCTCCGGATAATATATCAGAAGCAGTTGATGTTATTAATAGGGACTTAACGCAAATATGTACCTGGAGTAGGGACTATGGGCTTAGTGTAAATCCATCAAAAACGCAAGTCATTGTAGTGGGCAGTCCTAGGCTGAACTGCAAAATAAACTGGCAACAAATGCCAGCTATTTACTGCAACGGTTCACTTATTCCATACAGTGACATGGTTAAAAACTTGGGTATATATCTGGACAGGTGCTTATCCTGGGGCCCTCAAATAGAAAAAGTTAGCCGTAAACTTTTTGCAACAGCGGGATCTCTGCGAAGGCTCCGGAACTTCCTACCCACCAACACGAAAATTGCGCTCGCACAATCTCTTCTGCTTCCTATCCTTGACTATGGTGATGTCAGCTATTTAGATCTCACCGAAGACCAACTGAACAAACTTGAGCGGCTCCAAAACGTCTGCATTCGATTCATATTTGGATTACGCAAATATGATCACGTCTCAGAGTATCGTTCTAAGCTCAAGTGGCTACCTATACGCTTTCGCCGGCATGTTCATATTCTTTCTCTCTTGTATAGTACTCTATTCCATCCACACACGCCCTCTTATCTCAAAGAACGATTTGAGTTCTTACACAACACACATTGCCGGGACCTGAGATCATCAGAGAATTTGAAGTTAGAAATGCCTAGACATACCACACAATTTACAGACAAGTCCTTTTCGGTGCAAGCGGTTAGGCTATGGAATAACTTGCCGGTGTCAATTCGACAAGCCAAAACCCTGCAGGCATTTAAAAAACTGGTCAAGGAATATTACTTGTCATTATAAGCGGTAATTTTATTTTATGTAATGTATATATGTATTATATTATGTGATTATATATTTATGTATATGTGTAGTATGTTTATGGTAATATAAGTATAGTATACTAAGTATATACTAAAATTAACTTTAACCTATTTCAGTACACCACAGACTACCCTGAAATATATTTGTTAATATCCGTACAAAGGTTGTCTGGAAGAGATCGCCGTGAGCGATAAGACCGCCACTTGTTATAGCTGAATGTCTACATTATTTTTGAATTGTATCTCACTTGAAAGGTGTACAATAAAGAGATAAATAAATAAATAAATAAATAAAATACGAATGTGTTTTGCAGCCCAGTGTATGTCGCGTGGCCGTGTGTCACGCGTAACTCTCGTAAGTAACGAAGACATATTTACCGTTACATTCGCGATGTCTCGTGCCATGTCGGAACCTCGTTGCTTGTTCACCAAATTGCACTTTCAGACCCCGACCGGTTATTGTCGAGTTTTCCTCTCACTGTGTTCAAGTGGCGTTCTTGTAAAAAATGTTATTTTTTTATTTACCTGTATTTTTATTTAAAAGCCTAAAACGTTGAGCAGAGGGCAATATATGTAAAGTATTAGTAAAAAAAGTAGAATAGTGTTCAAAAATGTTTTCTTTGTTCCATCAATATTTTAGAATCTGTAATATTTATTATCTCCAAGTATTTTTGCAACTTTATTCACTTTAATTGAAAAGAATACTTAAAAAGTTTTCATGTTTCAACGTTAATAAGACTTCGTTATGAAAAGTCATAACTTTTCCGGTTGTTTAATTAAAGCAGCGCATTGATTGCGGCGTAGTGAATAATACATAAACTCGCGCCTGCTGAATCTTATGTTATTTATATGTTAAATAGATGACTCTAGATGTCTTCTTAAGGCTTTGTAGAGGACTTTCGTCTCTTGAGGATATAATGTTGCGTAGCTTCATATTACTGCAAAGTAAGTTTAACTTGTTGATGTCTTAAACTACAGTTGACAAAAGTTAATGTAAGGTAAAGTATACACCTGCTGATACTAAATTGCAAAAGAAATTTAACATTCAGAAACTGACCGAAACACCAAAAGTATGATTTACCTTAATACCTTTACCGTTTTAAGTCTTAAATACTTTATATTGTATTATTGTTTATGATTTTGCTGATTGATATCTGTGGGGTATAAATGGCCTAGTTAAAAACCGGCGCTAGGCATATGTTTAGCAATGCTGAACCGGATCCTATTCGTTAGGCACGTGAAGTATACTTCACATGTTTTAAGTCCGTGTATTGTTTTGAGATGTAAGTTTATTATTATTTATTATATTTTTTTTTTTTAGTTTATTATATATTATTATTATACTATAATTATTTTGAGTCTTAAGTGTCTAGGATTTTTTTTTTCTTTTTAATACATTTAACGTCTTGTAGGACGAACATCTGGAATTCATCCATTGGTATTGGTATTGGTATAGGGCTCTATTGCCGCATTTAGATACAATTCATCCATTTTAAACCTATCATGCAAGTCTTGAGAAATAAAAACAAGCCAAGAAACTGATAATTAATAATAACTGATACAGCCCTTACTTACAATAAGTTTATTGCACACCATACTGTTACAAAATTGTTATAGTAGACATTACAGTTCATTATGGACCCTGTCGGACACAGCAGCATAGGAGAGAGGATGAAGTTATTTTACATTATTATATAAGTATTCGTATTATTATGATCCATAAAACTATTAAAATTCAACTTGCGTTCAAAATTAAACAATTACAGAAGCATAAAACACTCTCAGAGAGTATTGGGTTTATTGCTGTAGTCATTTCCAGCGACGGCGACGTCCAGTTTTGTTGTCACTTGGAAGACAAAGCCAAACTGGCATCCAAAAAGCTTGGAGTGCTAAACAGAGTGAAGCGGTACTTCACCCTAGAGCAATGACTTCAATTATACAAGTCACAAGTCCGTTCGAATATGGAGTACTGCTGTCATCTATAGGCGGAAGTACCTGGATACCACCTTTTGATTCGACCCCAAACTTACAAGCGATATTAAACCATTAAGCCTAAGGAGAGACTTTACCGCCTTGTGCGTGTTCTACCGCTTGTATAATGGGTTGTGCTCCGAGAAATTATTTCACATGATGCCCACGGCCGCATTCTACCACCGCACCATTCGCCGCTGGCAGGGGTTCATCTTCATACCTTGCAACGTAAATGGTACGGTTCCAGAGGAATTTCCTCTTGCGAACGCTCCGGCTGTGGAATCATTTCAAGAAATAAAGGACTGTATAGGTTATTAAAGGGTCGCCAACGCGCATGCAAGTCCACTGAAATGGCAAGCTTCCCTAGGCTAGGGTAACCGCTTACCATCAGGCAGGTCGTTTGCTTGCTTGCCACCGACGTGGTATAAATAAAAACTATTTTCTTCCAGCTACCAATATTACAACTTTTATGTCATTAAATGACAACATTTAATCATAATTGCATTTATTACGGTATAGGGACTAGGGGTATTATTTAACTTTGCCAGTGTTTGGCAAGTAGTGTAATGAGACGAGTATACTATAAAAAAAAACTAACAACGCTTTACTGCCATGATTTTGAATCAATGTGATCTTTACATTTACTTTTAAGGCCATAATAAACCTCAGTGAACTTAATATTAATGGATTATTGATATTAAATGATTTACGTCACACACAGTCCGTGTTACTGCTAAAGCGGCGGTGGCCGCGTTTTTGTCGTTCCGTCCAAACGATGATCGATGTCCCTCGCGGCCAATCCCTTTGTCTTATCTGCGCCTTTATGTCTGATTGGTTGTACGGATTCGGCTTCCGCTTTTGTTTTATGGCCCACATTGTTTACTGGTGCTGAATAAATCCTGTTCTTATCCCGTGTCTATATAAATCCTGTGGTGTAAAAACGGTTCTTTTACAGATTGATCCTTGTTTTTAAAGATATTGTAAAATTTTATTTATTTTTAGTTATCTTAATGTAATTGAGTTGAAGCTAAAGATGAAACGAAAACGAATGAAACTTTGAAATTTGATATACGGCCGAACATACCGATTCCCTTCGTGTCGAAGTAATGGCACACATTGATGACTTTAAACCACGCATAAGGGCGACGTTGAAAGCCGAATTAGAAAGTCGTTTCAAATTCTTAAGTCAGCCTAAGTACTCGAAGCAAGATTTAAGACAAAAGATTGATTTTATTGTAATTTATAAAAATGTCTTGCAATAAGTCCTCCAGTTCATTTGAGACGAAAAGTCAGAATCGTAAATATTTTTTGAAACTTACTACACGTTCTGTGATTGCTGTAATGTGTTAGCAAATGAAAACAACAGTAATCGATTTCAGATTCAGAGAAAAACTCTATTTCGTGTTAAATTGATTTTTACTTAAAGTTACTGTAAAGTGATCCCGATAGTGACCCTGTTCGTGAAACCGTGACATCTTTTTTTGGTTAGCTAAAACACAACACCCGAACTTTACCAAGTTTATCCGGATTTGTATGTAAAATGCATTTGCATTAGTGTATACAATGGAAGACGTGTCTCTGAAGCTGCCCTTGTCGATGAAGACATTTGTTTCTTGGTAATGCAGAGAAATGGGTTTTCAATTACCATAATTTGCCCTTAATGCAGAAAAAGTATCTACTATTGATTTTGTTCTTAATGAAAATATGGTGATTATATTTGTCATGTCATGTGGGTTAAATAAAGTCTCTAAATTTCCGGTATTTGGCCTATCCGGGCGGTTTATACAATAGTTACCGGATATCTGTTTCAACTCTAGTTTATACCTTACATTAAAATATTTTAATTTCTAAGAAACAGACCCTTAACTATTCGGTCTTTATCTACTTACTAGTACTTATTCTATACACATATATATATATATACCTAATAATTTTCAATCTAATGATTGTTTTATATTGGATATCTTTAAATGGGAAACCAATATTTTAAATAACTATCACACACATAAAATTTGACTTTATAATACTTTCATAATGGGCCGAAAGTTAGTTTTATCGTATTCGTATATTTGACTGATTTGGACAATACCTTTAAGGACCGCCGTTAAACGCTTAAGGAACAAGACCGATGTTCCTAATGCTTACAGGCATAGGTAACCGCTTGTGATCAGATTGGTCATATGCTCATTGACCAACAGAAACTTTGTACAGTTTTAGAAAAATAAATTCAGATACTTGGTTTCAGTCAGCATTTGTGCAAATTTTTAGAAAACTTCTTTCTACCTCACTAGTTAGCACCATTGACTGCAACAGCTAATTAGTTTAGAGTTAGGAGAAAGATCAAAAAGAATGTTATTGCAGCCGACGTAAGTCATAAAATAACAGTTGTGGTTTTTAGTGTTAAAGGAACCCTTATATAATCACTTTGTTGTCCGTCTGCCTGCCTGTCAAGACCCTTTTACTTAGGAACACGTAGATAAAGGCATCAAGTTGAAATTAACAACAAATACTTATGTCTGCAGTCCCATGAAGCTGTAAAATTCAAGCTTTAAGTCAACGCAATCAATAATACGGCCTAGACTTAAATAGCATTAGATTATAACAAATTTACACATTTCGCAGGTACATGAAAACCTATAGGATACTTTCTGTTTACCTAGAATCATGAAATTTCGTGAGAAGTAAGGTCTCACGGCACAAGTTAAGGAAAAAATCCGAAAGTCGTTAATTTGTTTTAATTTATAATTAAAATATTGTTTGTGATTACAAATTAATATTAATTCATGGGAGAGTATTTTTAGATATTCAAAGTTAGATTTGTATTACGAAAAAAATGGGCAAAAATCTTCGAGAATCGATTCTTGAGATGGACGTACTATCTACATTCAAGTTTGTTAGTGTACGGAACCTTCCGTGCGTGAGCCAGACTCGCACTTGTCCCGTTTTGTTTTTTACATACACAATCTTACTGAGACTATAAAAGTGTGGAACTAGAATATTTTTATAAAATACCTTTTTTTTAAATAAACTACTCATCGGTGGCTGAAAACGTAGGCAAGGGTGGGCGGCTTCAGTCGCGCGTCGCGCTCCATCTGGGCTGCACGCTCCGCGCTCGACTTGCGTAGGTACATTACGATACTCGCGGAAAAGTTACGATACGTATGAAGTTGGAACGGTCTTTATGAATATTTTGTAGATTAAATTCGGGATTTCATTTTGTTGGTAAGTAGAATACCTTTTATATTATTTTACATACACAGACAAACTGTCGATTCTGTATTGTTAAATAATATTCAATTACGGGCTCATTATCAAAAAGGCATTGTTCATCAGTATAAGCAGGTGCTGGTCTGTAATAGAATGAAGATCAAGTGTTTTAACGATTTTTAATCATTACATTTTTACTGTTATCATTGTATAAGTTAAGCTATTTTTCACTGGGCCTTAAAAGGTGTTCACGGTGTTGCCATCGTGTGCGTGAACAGATCACGCTCATGTCACCGTATCATCTTGATGTTTGCCATTTTTTTTTTTAAAAAAAGAATCAAACATGCAAGCGGTTCCCGGTGTACGAGTAGTCAAAGGAGTTGAACGATTCATAACTGTAGGAGCACAACAGTATCCTATTAGTGCTGTTTATTGGGTGCCTAAAGTTCAGATAGAAATATACTGTGACTCACCATTTTGAAAAGTAAACCCAAGTAAAGGCATTGTTACTCATACATTTGTACGTGTCATGTTGGTAATTAATTTACATGAAATCTGACACTAGAGCTTTCAATTTCAATTCTGACACATAAATGAAATACAACAACAAAAAACTTCCTGTATTTGTCAAATATTAATAATAATATTCTAGGACATATAACACCACGCTATCTAAACCCAAACTAACCAGAGCTTGAGCTATGGTTTCGAGAACACGGATAGATATACTTAGATACATTTTGTTTGAAAATATTTACATATTATACATAGAAGTGCGTTTCCACGTATGTTTGTGACGGAAACCAACCAACGGAACCACGGAAAACAAATCAAAATCATAAAATGCAAAACGAACACGATTTAATTAACCTAAAAAATATATTTTAATTTAATATATACGGTGGATATACCCTCAGGGTATTTACAGGGTTATACGGTATTTGTAGATCACGCAACAAAAATGTCCGCAGTCATGTAAGTGAGCTTACTTAGACCGCTAGAATCGACACTAGTCAAATTCAATATCTTTATTTCATAATAGTGGTCATCAATTATTTGAAATACTTAGTTTAAAAAATAATTACAATTAAAAACTATATATCAATACACGCAGAGTTATTGCAACAGTATGTAAAATTATAAAAAAATGGATAACATAATATGTAGGGAGCTATATAAGTTTGTCGTATGCAAACTAGATTCAATAATATTGTGATTCGAAGTCATATTCATCAATTGTAAGGAATATTAAGAAAAAAAAGGAATTTGGAGGCAAGAAATCGTTTATTAAATTTATAAATTAATTTTCGAAATGGCAATGGTGAAAAAAAGAGGACTGGCGGATCTTGCATCATCGATAAGAACATTGAGACTGTACGAAAATTATTGAAGGAAAACAGACGTGTGACATAGGGACAGATCGTGGAAACCCTCAAGTTAAGTGCACCAACCGTACCCCGATAAACGGCTG
Organism: Euplagia quadripunctaria; assembly: GCA_963859945.1. Classification (NCBI taxonomy): domain Eukaryota; kingdom Metazoa; phylum Arthropoda; class Insecta; order Lepidoptera; family Erebidae; genus Euplagia; species Euplagia quadripunctaria. Next base: position 25,164,234 of record OY982567.1, on the reverse strand, counting down.
GTGCACTTAAAGAAAATAATGGTTGCTGTACTTTTTACTTAAGAGAGGAATATTGGCTACGGTTGTGCTTGATAAAGGAAATACTGTTACTGCTGCATTGTAAAAGAGGAATGTTTACCTCAAGCATTAGAAGCCTTTAAAAAACGAACGACCAGATAGAATGAAATAAAGAACTGAAAAAGAAATGAAGACTTGACACTTGGCTTTTGCATTAACGCCCCTGCAAATCCAGCTGGCAAAACAACGGACTATGTTCACCAAGCTAGAATCAAATTGCTGGAGCACCCTCCTTATAGTCTGAATTTACCACCATGTGACTTTGCACTGTTCTCGTAACGAAAAGGATGCAAGCACAGACATCTAAATAAGGTAACCTTAACCTAAGGCTACCTTATTTAGATTTCAGTGGACGCAAGTTTTCGTGCGATGACGAGCTTGTTGGAGCTTTTGAAGAGATATGCGGCTATGTTCCAGAGGGATACTGGAGCAATGTATTCAGCACATGGTTGTCACGTATGAAGACCAGCATTACAGCCAGTGGAGACTACTAAAAAAAAAAACAACACAAAATACAACCAAAGCTATGTAGCGCCCTAGTACCATATCTGTCATTCTATAACCTCCCGTTTCTAAATAGCGGAGACTTGTAAGAAGAAAGGGGGGCAAACAAACTCACGGCCACTCTTTTAAATCACCAGATAGTTTTAATAATATTTAGTACCTAGTAAATTGTAACATATTACTTTTTTGTTATGCGCTATTATTTGATGTGTGAATCGGGACTTAATCGCGGTAATAATTAGAAGGTACAATACCTTTTTTGGTTACCCGACGTTTCGATCGAATTACACCGATCGTGGTCACGGGTAGACAGTAGTGCGATATTATGTTATTAAAATTAAAAGAAATAAACTAAAATTGGGCTATGAAAATAGAGAAACTGAAAAGTAATTTAAAATAAGGAAGAAAAGAAAAACAATTAAAATAAGTTATTTAATAAAAAAATAAACTAAACCGACTTTAAAACCACAAATACTCTCGCACTCAAAAGCGAAAAATAAATTAATATAATTATTATAAGCGCTACCCACTCCAGCCAAGTCTAATAGGTAATCATTTGTTTGCCTACGTTTCTCGCCTGCCTCAATTTCGTTGGTTTGCTGTCACCTTCGAACACCCATACTGTTGTTTTCTTTCCGGTAAAATACCTGGAAATTCAAAGGGTTATAAGTTGTAAATGAATAGATTTTTTTAAAATTTTAATTGTAACTGCGTGCTAGAGTCATGTCCTTTCAGTGATTTAAGTAAGTGTTCCTTTTAAAATACAGCCTGTATATCACTTTTTGAAATTCCTCCATTTGTCTTTTACAGCCACCATTTGCGTATGATATGTCACACACTGAACAACCTATGTCAAAACGAATTCCGAAAAAAATTTAAAAATATACAAATTTATAGACGTGGATTTTTGCTCTTCAAGTACCTATAAATGTTTACTCCTGTAATATTGTAAAATTTTCATTTTTACCGAATCTAAAAGGTTAGAAAATACTCTAAATAATTTACATTGATAAATCTTTATGAAAAATAATTATTTATGTTTTGCTAATTATTGTATTACTGTTTTTTTTTATGATATAGGGGGCAAACGAGCAGACGGGTCACCTGATGGTAAATGACTACCGCCGCCCATGGGTACATGTAACCCGAGAGTCACAAGTGCGTTGCCGCCCTTTAAGGTGGGAGTAGGAGAAGAGGGGGAGGGGGGAACAGGGGAAAGACGGGAATAAGGGAGAGGGAAGGGTTAGGGCCTCCGGTAACCTCACTCACGCGGCGAAATGCAATGCAAGCATTGCTTCACTGCCCGTTTTCTGTAAGGCCGTGGTATCGAGCGGAGTCGAGCCTGCCCATACGTGCCGAAGCATGGCTCTCCCACGTTCAGATATCTGTAAGTATTACGGATCCACTCTTAATAATAGTGCCTAACTATAAAGTGGAAAGGTACTTGTAATGTGTCATCTATGTTTTATATTACAAATAGTCTATAAAATAGTTTTCTGTTAGGAGCCACTACGAAAGTTAACACATACAACACAAAATAAGTTAGAGGGCTCAGACTTTTCGGTAAGTGCCGGTTCGAGATACAGGTTCGCAACCCTGACCTGCTCGACCTATTACTTACACTCCATATAAGCAGTATATCCTTCTTTCCACTGTCTTCCTTTCTTACCTACCTTTCCCTTTCAATATTCTCGGAATTTTCACATCTTATTTTCCCAAAGTTCCCGGTTGACTTTGAGCTTTGAGATTACGTGCGTGGAACCAAATTATAGTTGGCAAAACGCCTCTGCCTACCTATACATGCATACACTACTATTGTATGTAGGATGTATGTGTGTAATGTTCAAAAGTGCGATATATGCATGCACATATATGCGACCTTGACGTAATCATTATATTACCACTCTATTTCCCTTCTCTTTTGATTAAAAAGGAAACGATCAATTAAACCAACCTCCCACACAATTGATCCACTGAACATGTAATTACTGTAAGCAAGCTCTAGTTGCTACCTACTTTTACATTAAAGGATGTATTTACTACTAGCAGCGCCCCGCGGTTTCACCCGCGTTAGTCCCGATCCCGTGAGAATATCGGGATAAAAAGTAGCCTATGCGTTAATCCAGGTCTCCAGCTATATACATACCAAGTTTCATCGCAATCGGTTCAGTGGTTCTTGCGTAAAAGAGTAACAAACATCCATCCATCCATCTAAACTTTCACATTTATAACATTAGTGGGATACTGAGTCTAAAATAAAATAGTCTAAAATAATAATATACCATTCTACCAGTCTACCCAAAACTGGAAATAGTTTATAACGGCAGTAAAACCTGGAGACGTTGTAGAAAGAAAGATTAATATTCCGCATCCGGGACATCAAAATCAGTTTAATACTAGCCATTTATTAAGTAAATCAGAGCCATCAAAATTATTTTCAGCACACTTCCCATTCCGTATACCACATTTCCGTGTTATCATAGGCTTAGACCACCACCATAAAACATAACACGGCCCGTGTTTTATTCACATAAATCTCGTACGCCTGACGGACGAATAAAAGACGGAATCTCAACAAAGTTGCAGGGTTAGCTGTCGAAGACCTTGTGTTAAGGTCCCAGGGGCTAAATTCGACTGTCCTGTCCGCACAAATAAGGATCTACCGCCAAAACTTAGTCTGTTATTGCGTAACTTTTCCCATTGTAACGTGTCACTGGCGAACACCCCCCGCTCTATTCCATCCTCCCTCGGCCGGCTGTTTCCCGCGGTATATCTCGGTCAACCTGTCGGCTGAGGTAATTAGTCGTTCAGAGGTAACACGGCTCACTGTTTTACTTTCAACTAAGTCATTTAAGAAAAAGTGGACTTTTAGCTTTCAGCCTCTTTGTCAAATTAAGTTTTTACGAAACTGAGTTTGTTCTTTGCGAGTCACTTTCTCTTTATTAATATTATCATTATGAGAAACACTGTAAAGGATCAAGACCTAAATTTAAAAATAAAACTTAGTTATTGTGTATTTCATGTGAGATTGGCTGTTACTATATTATTTAATTTCTCATTTTTTAAAGTTAAGTATTAGAAAAGAATTTATATATTACATGCATGATAAATCTGTTCACCATTCCAGCCAAATAATTAACAATATAGTAAAAAACCTTTTCCAATTTAATTTAAGCTTTGATTGTAATAAAATTGTAGTAGCTTATTGACTAAACAACTCTAATATTTTAGGTAATTACCTACCCTTTTCAAATAGAATCTACAGCTACTTCGACCATGTCTTTTGTAGCGCCCTTCATATTTTAGGCTATAATGTGAGCTATCGGCTGCTCTCAGAAATAATCCAATATAATAATTCTTGCTCTAAAATCAGTCGGCTCTAAATCATCTAAGTGAAATGCGTGCTCAGAGTACAACAATCGTTGAATACAGCAGCAGAAGGTAAATAATCGCAGTCGTATTGAACGCACTCCGCGCACCGAGCATTTTATATCCGATAAACGCACCCGTCATGTCATTATCCCAAGTGCTTTCATCCACTTCAATATCAATTGTTATACTCTCAATAATTATGCAAATAAAATACTTGGCTGAACGAATGGCGAGAGAGTCATGAACAAATATTCCAGCATACCTTATTAATTTTAATTTGATAATTCAAGATTGCAAAAATATCCTTGTTAAATCGTTTGAACGTCGACTTTTTGTTCATCACTGTTTTGTGCTAGAAGAGTATTTGATACTTACCGATAGACTATACAATAATTTAGTGTAAATCGGACACAGATAAAGAGGTACCTATAACTTATGGTCACAAATATCGCATTTTACGTGCCTATCCGTGTTGCCAACCCTACAAGGGCAACAAAAGTATAAGTATTTCTGCCGTTCGTTTTGTCACTACAGAGTCTCATTACAGTATTTTAGGGCCTTAAGTCAGTCTTAAGTGCTTTAACGCTGAGTGCCTACCATTACCATACCATACCTACCATTGTGCCTAACTGTTCGACGCTAATACAATTAATAATAACAAAATAAGTAAAGATTAAATGATAGTCAGTTCTCTAATAGGTTTGTTACTAAAAGAAATAACTACCGCGTTTGAGCTTAAAAAAAGATTAGTGGATTGTACATATTTTCAGGTTTTATTTCGCTTTTTAATTGATGACAATTCGGTCAATATATGTATATGATATATGAATACATCAATCTGTCACTGATATATATGTATTTAAATATCGTGAAATATATATATGTAGTTATTTATTTAAAATATTTCATTAGAGAATACCTAATAACAATAGTACTAAGTATGTAATATAGTAAATAGGAAATATTGTATTTTACCGTTTAAGTCTTAAATATGTATTTTATATTGTTTTTCCTTTTTGTATTTTTGCTGATTGATATCCGTGGGGTATAAAGGGTCTGGTTGAATACCAGTGCTAGGCACGTGTCTAGCAAATGCTGAACCAGATCCTATTCGACAGGCACGTGACTTCACACGTGAGGTACACATCTTTTAGGAGCGTTTATTATTTTTAGATGTAAGTTTATTATACTATAATTATTGCGTGTATTTTTTTTTCTTCTTTTATATAAGCAGTTTTTCAAATAGAGTTAAAAAGGAGTTACAAGACGATAAATGTCTGAACAACTGATTTGTAGGTTGCTTAAAAATGTGTTTTAGAGCTAAATATATACGACTTTAAATCTGTATAACATTTGGGATTTTATCATAAAATCGCACAATCACATCGACCCCGAAACGACTCGTAAACGTTCTTCTCACAATACATGAAGTATTGCACTGCGACAACAATGAAAGTAGATAAGTGTTTATCAGGAAGTAAGTAGTGAATGGAGCCAGGCACTGCATTGCACTAACCTTAGTGAGTGTTTACAATTGTTACTGGTTGATTATTTATGCTTATAAAATAAAAAAGGAATTAAATTTTGTGTCAACAATCGTCGGCAACAGCATTCTAGCTGGTAGTCAGCAGGTGGACCGCTCGTAAAACTGTATCGGCACTCGCGGCTGAAGCACAAACCGCTAATGGATCCACACTCATTTAGCCACGTAATTAAGTCACAAGCGAAGTGCGAAATACCATTCTACGAAATACCGGCGTAAAATAAACAATTACCATGTAAATTATTTTAATAACACCACGTAATAATACACTCGAGAGCAATGAATCCGGGTCACATAAAGATACCTGAAAATCTCGGAAACTAATAATGTCAGCATAGTAAAATAAATAGTTTAAAAAAAATGGGACTATTGTACATGGAACTATGAATATACTGCATCTGTTTTGTTGCTATTCTGTCATATATAAAGGTATGTAAATTACAGTGCCTAGTGTTCAATACAAACACTTTAATATTCATTATCGAAGCTGTTATAATATGCTTACACTTGAAGAATGCACCAGAATTCTCACAATGCTGAAAAACGGTCGCAAGCGTGATACAGTAAGGACAGTCAGTGTGTCGCTGTCAACTGTACAACGAGTTCTCCAACGTAACGAGGAAACCGGCTCTAACCTACGCAGAACAGGAACAGCCAGGGCCAGATGTACCACAGCACGAGAAGAGAAGCACAGAAGATCGATACTTGGCCAACACAATACCTACTTGGAAATCGCTTTCTCACAGGAACTGACCTTACAAATTAGTTTCGACGCCTCGGAGGAAGTAACCCAAGTATGTACATGGACGGTAAGAATTCGACTTGCTTAAGCTAATTTAAAACCATTTAGACCTGCAAATGGCCTTATTTTGTGTTGTATTTCTTTTATTTATTTGAAATAAATAACAATTACATGTTATAGTGGTACAGTAAATTTAATACCTTAAATTGGTAAACATATAACACACACACTATTGTTCGCGGATCAACAATGTAACAGCAAGGTAACGGTCAGTTTATGATTATGGATAGCTAGATAAAAAAAAAGGTCTAAGGATCTTGGCCTCTGGCACTTACTAAACAGCAGCCAAAACTTCGATAATCGGTCTTTTAAATTGTTGATTGGAAAGCGCAAAAATGTTAACTTCAATAAAATGTGTGTTATAAGTCACTGTTTAACTTATGTTGTGGCTAACAGAAAATTATTTCAAAGACAACTTGTAACATAGAACTTAGTCACACGGCACATTACTGGTGCTGGTGCCCTTTCACTTTATAATTAGGCACTATTGTTAAGAGTGGATTCGTCCGGATCCGTAACACTTCCAGATATCTGAACTATAATACAATAATTGACAAAACAGGAAACATGAAATCGATTTATCAATGATTCATTATCGATTTAAAATTTGTTAGATATCAACGTTTAAACACCATACTTATGTCGCACACATAAATCACCTCACAACATGGCAAGCATATATATTTGGTTGGAGCTATTAGTCCTCATATACTTCCAACTGTAAATATGTAGTTTTTGTCATCTTACTGTTATAAAATACAACGACATTATATCTGAAAGTTATGGCCTGATGTCAATAAGATTTCTCCGTCATCATAAAAAATGACATTGTAAAAGTCGGCCATCTCTCTTGGCTTACATCCGACTATAACTCAAGTCAGCGAAAGCTGTTAGTGTGTAGAGGCTGAAAGTAACTCCCAGATGCGCGTTCTTAACGTCCCTTCACTCCGAGCTTGGATTTTGAAGCCTAAATACATTATTTTTCTTTACGTGCATCCAAGTGACTATTGTACCACAGTTAATTGGAGTTTGAAGTATTCTATCATAAGATTTAAAAAAACTTGTATTTCTTTAAAAATCTTTTAAAAATTATAAATAATTATGTCAAATCTAGAAATTACCGATTCGATGGTATACTAGGAGAGTATAACAGATTATTACCTAAGTAGAATTGTGTGGAAATAATATCAAATGTGCATAATGTGAAATAATATCAAACATCGTCTGTGAGTCATGCGATGTTAGTAATTGTGCTCTTTAGATCAGTGTGCTGTGTGCAGACAACTGTCATACTCCCCGCCCCTCCACCCTCTTAGGGGGTGGAGGGGCGGCCCACCCCTTTAGGCCTGTAAATCACAGAATTAACCTTTCCGGCAGCAGTTCTTTGAATCTTGAATATAAAGTTGAAGTCGTTATATTCATCTAATCGGCTGTTACACGTACAACTTAAATTTTGTTTTGAGAATTTTAGAGGAACCTAATCCTCATTCCACAGGATAGATTTTTATATGTGGAAAACTGAATAGATGTTAGGGTTAGTTCCAGTACACAGTAAGTTTTAAATAACGTGTCCTTGTTTGTGGTGTGTTTGTATCAAATGGGAATATTTTAGTCATTGAAATACTCAATCCATTTGTTTCAGAGGTCTATTAAGTAGAAAGGTGCTGAAATAAGCTAAAAGTTAGTGGATGGAAAATAAATATAAATACAAAAATCATATTTCACTAACATTCTTGAGAATAATAAGGTTAAAATAAGGTGAAGTGGTAAATTTCTAGTGTGTGTGTGTTTGTCTAGGTTTTACGATACTTCTATTCATGTGGATCTTGCGTTGGTACACTTTTATAACTCTGTCTGACTGATGAGATATTTGCAGTATCTAGTACGCCCAATAAAATATTGCCGCAAACGGACCTCTGTGATCAACTCAACTAAAAACTTCCAATTTTTTAAGCCATGAAGATTAAGACAAAGGTACCCTGCACAAATTATATTACTATTAAATCTCTACCATTATTGACAGAACACGTCAGTTGGCACTGTTCCCTTGAGGATGGTTGTTGTTGGTCGACCGCTCATGATAATTTTCACACGTGTGCTGTCGACAACGTACAAACGCACATGTGCACAATCGCTTAGTCACGATGATTTATGGACAAAGCTGCGCCCTAACTGCTGGAGACAGCTATGGTAAAGTCATTTTGTAGAAAAAACTTTTGTAATTTAGAATTGTCTTTTTGTGATTTGTAGGCAGTGTTCAGAGTGTGCTTATCACATTTGATGCGTCATAAAAACGGTGGCAAAACTGTTCTTTTAATAAGTGTTTTCTGAATTTTTAGTTGATATTTTAATGGAATAAAGTGTGAATAATGTAATATAAAGGTTTCCTTAAGGTTATTTCTTTTCCCTGTATTATTTACTCTAAATATAAAAATTGCTGGAGCTGCATTTATATAAAGAGAGCACAAAAGGGCATAACATGCTTTATTGGGACAACCAAAGTATATAAATTGGGACTTTTTTTCTTTTTTTTTTCTTTTTTTTTTTACAATTCACAATAGGTGTTGTAACTTACGATACCTTTTTAATTGCCCTACATTTGTAACAAGTTGTGATGATATGATCGTGATCATGGGTATGCTGCATACTGTACTGTCTAATATAGTGTCTATGAACTATAACAAAATGTTCTGGTTCAACACGTAGTGGAGAAGTAGTTCACGGTATATCTTTCATTAGAGATATTCACATTATAAAGAGTAAACATGGCTTACTGATGGAGTGGAAGAAATTTAGGCTTAATAAAAGACCAGGCACTGCAAATGTAGCTCGAATCAATACTCCGCTGAATAGCGCCAGACACCTCTCGAATAGAAGTGAAGTATTTGCACTCTAAACAAGACCTCAATAAAGTAGTATTTCTAGCATAGTGTTATGTATTTTCTAGTGGTAGCTTCGCCAAAACTTCGTGAGAAGGGATGAAAGGGTTTGGCATGTGCCGGTGGCAAGTGACAATGGTGGTATTTCAAGTCGCTTGCTAACTTTTTCGGGTTATTGGTTGTCTTAAAAATGGTATTGTCACTCTCTATCGCTAGAAAATTTGGTAAACTCAACTACTACTTATTGTGCTATTGATCTCATTGCGAGATTATGATCCACGTAATTCATAGGCTTATTAACTATATCGATAATTTACGGGGGATTGACATATAAGCACTGATGTGTATCATAACGTATAGGATCATACAGTGAATGAGCCTACAAGTTATTTTAGATGACAGTGGACGCTACGAGTTGTGGCATCAATGCTAAACATGTATTACGCTTCTCCCACAAACTTAGCAGACAAGCGGACTAAAAACGCTACTGCTTTCAATCAAATCTAGCGGTACGTATAAAATAATCATCGTTATTTTTTTTCAAATACAAACAACGGTTATAACAACAAAAAATTTTAATAAACAAAATTAGGGATAAAGCAGGCTCAGATACCTGAAAATTAGGAGTTATGTTTTCCATTTCATTATAATATAGTATATCATAATGAAATAGATGTACCTACCTACATTATTTTCTGTGAACCTTTTGCTCTAACACCTTAAATTTTACCACCTTTATTAAATATTCTTTGAAGGCAGTTTGCTCACGGCACATCTGCGGCTCACCTATCTCGCTGACGCGGCAGCTTTTGACTACGCAAATGAGCCATACCGTAGGCATGGGTGTAAGGGGGAAAGCCATATACTGACTAGGCAAACAATGTGCAAACTGATCGTTCTCCGTAACCTTTGTGAGTCTACACTCACAAAGCATTTACGCATTACGATATTATAGAATATGAATTAATACAATGTCAGCCTTTAACATAATGTGACGTTGTTTCTAAATTGGGATCCTAATATTAATAAAAAGCAGCCTTTTATTCGCCAAGTGCGTATATGACCCTTATTGAAGAGTCAAAATCGTTGTTGAAATTTTTACACACACTGATGTTTTTAATCAGGAGAGATGGTTGATATTCACTACGAGCGGGCGGTGTAAAGCGAATTGTATACAGGCAGGAAGTAAAGTTGGTTGTTTGGGGTGGAGGGCAGTTTGTATGCAAATGGTGAATGATTGGCGGTGGCAACAATATTGAGCGCAGCCTTCTGTCAAGGTGCGGCACGTTTTATTGCTCGCTCATGAGACACTGACGACAATTCGACATTCGCTTCGCTGAACACGTGGCCTCGATTGCCTTGATAATAATGTACACATAGAAATGCTCCCTGTGGTGTATTTTCGGGTTTTTTTCTTAAAAACCTTAACCTTTTTTCAACAAAAAATAAAAAAGGGTTCAGTCGGTCGTCCTCACGTATGAAATATAAATTCTATACGGATATTGAGTCGTGCTATTGTTTTCGACTGTAAGTACGACCTAAAAAAAACTGTGCTGATTATTATTTACCGCGGTAATACTACCTGCAAAACTCTTTATCGTTCGTGTCTGGTCAATAAGAATCCATATCACCGTCAACTGTACCGCAGCATTGGCAGCAACAACTGGCCATAATTTGCTGAACTACTTATTAAAATATTTTTTGATAAGGTAAAAGAAGTTAAGGTATTTTTTAAAAATGATTACAAAAAAAATATTTTTTATAAGATATATATAATATAAGAATTTTTAAAAAAAAATCAGTATTTAATAGCGAACTAAATAAAAACATTTCTACTATCCTTTTCTCCATCATCACACCATCGTTACCAAGCCAAATCTGTTGTACTCGACATAGCAAATCATATGAGCCCAAACTAGAGGGGTTTACTGGTAGCCACTAAAGAGTTTCACTATCCACCTCCTGGCTCCATCATCAGATCAGCTCCAAGACGCCTAATTATAGTATTGTCGTCCAAACTACATATACATACAGAGTTTCATTTCGATACGACAATTTTATTAGTAAGTAAGTTAAAATTGACTTTCAAAATCTGTTTACATGGTTGCTAAGTTAGTTACAAGTGAAACTTATAAAAGCAGAAGATGAATCTGAACTGAAGCGTTTACTGGCCTATAAACACTAACAACACTTATTTTACTTGTGCGTTGCCATTTTTTTTTACACCACGTCAGTGGTAAACAAGCGCATGGTCCGCCCAAGGCAAGTGGTTACCGTAGCCTATGAACGTTTGCAACTCTAAGGAAGGGATGCGCGTTGCTAACCTTTAAAATTTGGACATTATTTTCTTGAATAACCCCATATTGTAGTCCCTCTGGAAAACTTCGGCATCATTCAGCAGGAGCGTTTGCGGGAGGGAATTCCTCTATAACCGTGTTGTTCGCGACTATTTAAGTTCATAGTGAGGATGAACTTCGAAGGAAGCTTTCTAAAAAGGTGGTAGTACATGCAAGTCAAACGCCAAAGATGGATCCTTATCCGAGCATAAATCTATTGACTGTGGCATTTGCTAACACCTATGAGAAAACACATAATAACTTGAGACGAGGTGTTATTAAGTTATAATGTTGATGTGGCCGTGTGATTCCTAAATTATATTTTACTAAATACATACATATTATAGATAAATTACACTCAGACACAGACCACGAGATCGTGCTTATACAATTGGGTTTGAATCGAATTCACAACCTCTGGCTTAAGTCAAGATAAATAAAAAATCAATATTTATCAATAAATAATAAATAAATAAATGGCAATGTTCGAGAAACAGTTAGTGTTCTTATCAAAATATCAAAAAACTAAAAGGCATACAAATGTACAGCACCCTTTTTATAGCAGTCAAAGGCGGCTTACAGATTTCTTGTATTTGATTTTTAGTATCAACCAACAGTTTCTTAGAAACGCTGTTAATACAAAATATACCTCGTTTAAACATCAACTGTACTTGCTATGGATACTTATTCACAATGTTTTTTTGGGCTCCTGCATCAAATTATCGAGTTCAAAATTTAAAACAACAGTGCTTACTGAAGTGTTATAGAGAGTTATATAACTGTTATTATAACAAGACAAAAGCTGTTACTCACATTAAAACTTTTACTCCAGTGTACTAATGGCACTTGAGCGTTTAAAACGTACCCAGAGCTCACCATAGAACAGTTCTCAGCATCTTTGGCCCAGGTGCACATCACTGGTAACTTTGTAAAACAAACATTAGCAGGGTATTTATAACTTTAGTTAATTGCGGTACATTTGTATATTTATCCAATTAAAAACACAAGAAAAACATTTGCAGTTGGCAAGCAAATTTTGTTTTTTTTTATCTCTCAAAGTTGATAAGCAGTTTCTACAGTTCCGATACAAGAAATGTAACTTGTGAGGTGCCAATCCTATTCGATGGATCCCTATCCATCGAATAGGATTGGCACCTCACAAGGTTGTCAGAACTCCAAGGAACAATGCCAAGGAGATCGAGTAAAATTTGTTTTTACTCCTGAATGCTCTACACAAGGAATGCTGTATAACCGTGACCTTTTTCTTCTTCAGGGTGGAGTTACTCTGTAGCACTATAGCACTTCTAATCTAAGCAGAAATCTACTGTCTACTTATTTTGTTGATTATGTTTAGTAAGCAATGCTTTTTACCGTAACATATAGCGTAATTGCAATAAGTGATCCTGAAGAAATGGATATGTAAAAGAAGTTCCCTTTTACATACAAACCAACAAAGGACAAGTGCATTGAAAAACTTTCATTGTCATTTTTTGGGAAGCGTGATTTATTATTTGTATACGATGGCGAATCAGTTTAACTCAGGAGATGTAGGATATATGTACATGGCAATCATGTTCATGCTTTATAAAAAAAAAAAATGTTTTTGTTTTCTATTCCCTCCTGCATCTGAAGCTATATCATTATCAATTTTGAAATAATTCAGGAACTTTAGCAACAAACAGTTAATATTATTTTGAGTTAAATGTAATAAACATGTACCTAGTTAATTATCGGAAATGAATTAAAAACAAGTTACAGTATAACACATAAGCCTAAAAAATGAAATGTAATGTACCCAAACACGTAGCCTGGTTGTATGTTTGTGGGATTTAATATCAACGAGTAAAGATATATTGCGTGGAGGTACCGAGTGGCCTTTACTGCGGCGAGTAAGCTCGTCTTAATTAAAATGCCTAATGACAGACACCGTCCCTCTCTAGACCCACACAATCACCATTACCGGCCTACACCCTCTTTCCCCAACAAATGTTTTAAGTCAAACCTACTTTAAAATTCCACAGATACTTGTAGGCTTCAATGTTTAAAAGCTTTAATTTTAGTAAACAAACTTTTTTCGAAGCAATATTTTATAAAAGCAAAATGTGGTTATAAGTGTTTTAAGTAACAAGCAGAAAATAAGTCTTAAGTAAAGTATCTTACAAAAAAATATTTAATTTGAAAATAAATGAATTAATAAGTCAAATGGATTTTAAAAGAACACGGAGCAGCGAGATTTATCAAAGGTTGTAACATTTTGACAGCTTTGTCGCTATTGTGCATTTTATCTTGCAAGCACGTGAAGCCTGTTCAGTCCGTGTCAAATTTAAATAACAGTGTGCTTCATATAAAATGTTCCTTCTAGATATCCTTGAAAATTCTTTGAATATGTTCCAGTCTTACCAGGATGTATAACACAAACAGGATATACATCTGTAACACGCATCTCAAATATCTAGGATGTAGACTTCATTAGATTAAGGATCTACAATTATGTGTATGTATATTACCTTTTGCTTTGTTACAGGAGAACGGGCGTGCGGTCCCTGTGCTGGTAGTAGTTGCACAATCGGGGGTTAAAGTATGCGACCCCGACGACCAGGTAAATACGCACCGCTATCTAAGAACCTACAAGATAACATAAATTCTTATCTTTTAAAATCAGGCTCAAAATAGTTTACATTTAATTTTAAATTACAATTGCGTATGAATCTTAACTATCCTAACTAATATTATAAATGCGAACGTGAGTTTGTTAGTTACATTAACTACTGAACCAATTATCATGAAATTTTGCATTCACGCTGTCAGAGGTATAGAAATGCCATAGAATATTTACATGCAGAAAATAACTGTTTCCGAATGATCGTTAATTGATTGACAAACACTTCATTAACGCTAGCGAAACCGCTCGCAAAACCTACTAACGAATAAGCTATTAATATATATTTTTTAATTGTTAGTCATTAGTGCCGCTGCGTGCTATTCTACAAGTCTTGTGTGTTATGTGCAGAGCGTGCGTATGCACCACGCGTTGCGGCGCATCTCGTACGCGACTTGTGAGGCGGCGCGCGCGCTGTTTGCGCTGGTAGCGCGCGAGCCTCGCTCCGAGCCCCCGCACCACTATTGCCACGCGTTCCACACCGACACGCCCGAACAGGTCAGTGCCAATATGCTAAACTGCTTACCACTGTCACGCCGCGCTGTAGTTGTTAGACCAAAACACACTGTTACAATATGTATATAAGTTTTCTAATTTTTGATAACCAAGGGTCTAGAATAACTAATCAACTTTCGTATTCTATGTCATCAGGAAGTGTAAAGCTAAGTACACATCCAAACCACCGCTTTAACTTCCATTAATGTCATTATTGTATACGTATCAAAAGAGTTGCATATCAATTGTATAAGTTCACCTGTTTTAACTTTTAATGCTTCCAAAGACCCAAGGTCTTACGTGCTTTACAAAGGGCGAGTGTTTAGTACAACAAATGTTTTGACATATGGCTGTTAATGAGAATTTCTTAACAGTAAACCATTTAAAACTTTTAGAAGAAGTGCCCTATGTTTTTATTTGAATGGAATAAGAATTTCTAAGTTTCAATATTTTTGTAGTAATGACTATCGGCATTACTTTTACAGTTATATAGTACTACTAGATGCACCCGGCATGCGTTGCAATGCTTTTTTTTTAATTTTACATTTAAAATTTATCGTACCTACAATTATTGTATTCGATTGCCATCTTGCAACCCTATTGCGGATCTGTGGATGGAACAGAATAATATAAAAATCGCGATTAAAAAATAGGGGTTGATCGTAGAGGGTTGAAAATTCAGGGATGAAAAAAAAAAAATCTAAAAATTAAAAAAAAAAATTAGGGGTGGACTACCCTTAACATTTAGGGGGATGAAAAATAGATGTTGTCCGATTCTCAGACCTACCCAATATGCACACAAAATTTCATGAGAATCGGTCAAGCCATTCGGAGGAGTTTAACTACAAACACCGCAACACGAGAATTTCATATATTAGATATAGGTCCATATGTTCAATATCTACATAATGTAATATCTACTCTGCTAAAATGCTAGGCAAAATGTCCTTGTGTGACACAACCGCAATTGGATCAAAAACATTCAACCTTTGAATGGCCTCACTGGTAACTGCCGACCGTGGAATTGTCTTTGTTTTAACTCAAGAATATATTGATTCTGTGTACATTTATCCGAAACTTTAGAGCTTCAGATCCTTTTACAGATTACACTTTTAGACGTAGACGAGACACGTCTTAAGAAAATATTCTGAATATTTTCTTGGCATTGCTTGTTGTCAAAAAACTCTTGGAGTTTTTAAATATGTAAGACTGGGGAATTCGAGGTCAGAATATGTAAATTCTATTTTCCATACAAATTTGAACCATATCTGCTTTTATAAGCATACTCTTTTTGTAGTCTATTAAAACGGTGCAAAGCTATCTAAGTTAATAATTGTGGATTGTCTTTGATGCATCTTTCTGCAGCTTTGAACAGCGTTTCTGAGACTGGTAAATATTCAAAGCATAATCTCATGATATCAAGCTCTTTCTTGAACAGAAACCGCTGTAACACAACGGTAAATACCATCAAAAAGAGGGTTGTAAATTGTTTAAAAACTCACTCCTATAAAAAATAGCTTTATAGCATTATTTATAAGTAGGTACCTAATTAGTGGACAGAACAACATAATGAAGAGATACAACTTTTGTTTGTACCACTTGAATGTACATCGGTGGTGCAAGAAATCAAAGTGTTTGCTTTATAAGCGTCTCAGTCGTGGAGTAAAGCACTTAGACTTGCGGTTCAACTTTGTCGCACAGACAGTCCCGCTATCGTAGAAACTTGCTCTACAGAAACACTCTCGAAAAAGACAAATTCAGAAGAATATGGCGTGTACAATTGTGTTACTAGTAATAGATGGTTATTTTTTGGTAGAAAGCGGGTCATTTATATTTTGACTAAAATGAAAGCATCCAATATTTCCATATCATCCGATGATGGTGTCTAGACGTGTAACCAATGTAAATGACTTTCTCATTTTTACGAGTAAAATCAAACACAGAAAGTGACAATATTGTAACTTCGTGAAAGTTAAAATATTGGTCATGGTTGGAATAATAGACTGTACCTTGGGATAATACTATGAGTTGAGAAATGCACGTTTTTATATAATAGTTTATAACTCCAAAGACATCAAAAACTGTTTAAACAATTGTCTTGATTTAGACATTTTCTACTGTATAGAAACTGACCCATCAACAAATTTGATTGGTGGAGAAGACTGGAGGGCTTTTATAGGGAATGTTTATTAATTGAGTTTAAAATTTTTGATTAAATCAAAGAAATTTACAATGGCTTAAAATTGTACAAACAAGTGTGAACTAAGATTTTGACAAATAAAATATATTTAAAAGTCTTAGTTATATTCGTCTAACAAACATTTCGAACACTTAACTATGCAAAGTGAAATTAATATTATTAGTGTCCTGGTAGGTGTCTCTGAGTCAGCAGCCGGGATTACCATCTTTGTTTTTATGTACATTCCGAATCAAACGAATGTAGTTTACTATCTACAACCATCTACCACCTATCTACCATCCAAAAGATCCAACATCAGTTTTTGTATCGACACTGAAACAAAACCATTGTAGACACGCTAGTATTTCTACTCATACTACTAGACTAAGAAAACAGGTCAACTTACTTCGCCAAAATACTGCCGTTTGCTGCGTCTAACTACCGTAGTTAACTGAGGAGTAGGTATTATTTTGTCAAATCGAATTCCCGATTCAATAGTCATGTTAGTGTCGAACAAATCACGTTGAGAACAAACTTCCTAATGGCCGTGTAGTGAACCGAAGCTGATGCATTCGTCACGATTGGTGTAATAGCATGGAGTCATTCAACATCTGTTATATTTTATTATGAACTGGATATATGCCTATCGGTTTATAGGTCGTTAGATTTAGTTACGTCATCGACTATTGTATAAGATTTTATTTTAAAGATACATAGTTATAATATCTTTTCGAAAAAATAATATGAACTAGAGATCGCCATTAACGTTTTAATGTTTTGTTTTGTATCTTTACCAGTATAACTTGGACTGTCATTATATAGAGTTTCCGTACCATGGCAGGTCAACATTTGTTCTAGACCCCGGTAGCTTTTTACAGCCGTTTTCGTATAATTTTTAAATTTTATAACACACATTGATCAAAATTAGCTTTTAGCTCTTCTTCTACATATAAACTTTGGGTATTCTAAATTTTTCACTCCTCCATGCCCGAAATTTGCTTAAAAAGGGCTACATATAATTATTTTCAGGTATTAATATTTAGATATTCTCGGACATATTACACATCACTTTCTAGACCCAAAACTAAGCATTCCTTGATGTGGGTTCTAAAACTCTGATAAACACACTTACCCATTTTTATAAATTTATTCATATTATTCACAGAAATACCTAAATATACATATTCATACACTGAGCGGGAATCGAACTTGCGAACTGTAACAGCAGTCTAATATTGTAGCGCATATGTGTCCATTCTACATAAGGCTAAGGCGCGTCTTAAGAAAAGAAACCGAATAACACGTAAGTATTTTATTTCGGCCGACTCGCCTCAAACAAAATCTTGGGAATTATGTTTAATTTCCCAAGTGAGTATTAAGAAGGCACTAAAGTAAACTATAACATTTTCAAGAGCCGACGAACAGTAGCAGCCAATTCGCAATACACTTTTATTGACATTTATCTCGGATCTCAGAACCCATTTTTTATTTATATGTATAATACATCTCGTCTCATCGTAATCAAGGAAGTAGGTAACATGTGTTAAATCTTTCTTCCTCTGACTAGATTAACATCGTTGTTATGTTTGTTATAAAAGAAATCGTGTTTCCCTTAACATGTTATACCTTGGCTTGGGTACTCAATCCCTCCGGATATCTTAATAAAAGCTATTCCGGGATCCCTCCTATCTTAGACGCAGTATGGTACACCGTGTGGTTTTAGTCGGTTCGATTTCGACACACTGCCCCACCGAAAACCCGGGTGGGGTGACAGCACTAGGGGGTTTCCACAAGCACAAAAAAAAGGTACTCAATCCTTTAACCGTCAGTCATCAATCAGATAGATTCAATATTTGTTTCAAATCTGAAGTAGTATGCAGAGACAAAGTAATATGCGGACACTACGCGGGCGGCATGCTCTGTCCGTAACCCAGCGGCCGACCTTGCGCTAAGGACCGCATGAGCATCGCATTCCTCACGACCGACTACTAAACAGTAAGCAAACTTTGCAGTTCCATTTCACCGCCGTCCACAATCACCATGTTCTATCCATCTGTCATTCTCTCCATTCATCTGTCGTGATTGTAATGGATGGAAAAAAGCTCTTGATGAATTACCTTCCATTATGGTATGTTAACTTTGTCCCGATTGAAATATGCGCTCTGATGATTGCTCGGCAAATGAATAACTATTAACATTGAATGTGGATTGTTCATCCCGCCTCGATCGATGGCAGCTGAGGGACCATTAAATTATCATTAGGGGTTTCTGTTTTGCTAAGGTCATCAACCGTTCGTCGGGCTCGCAGAAAAGTTCGACGCCTTATAAAATTAAAAAGAAAACGAGCAATATACGACACAGGTGCGCGGGCGCTTGCGTTTCCCATTGTGCCTGCGCCACTTACCGTGAAGGCTTTAGTAGAGCTGAGAACAAGTTTGTTAGCATCGTGCAGAGCCCGGCGACTTCGGCGCGCTCAGCTCCGGGCCACTCACACCAGTCGCGAGAGAGCCACGACAATGTGCGCACGCCGCTCTACACTACCGAATATTTGAGGATCGCGTGTGATTCGGTGACGTCCTCATGTGATTGATTGTTTGATCTCGACGTGTCTGTGGTGTTACGTGTCGTGTAGTGAGGTGTGATTGACCTGTACCTACTACGAGTATATCGTTTGTAACAAATCGTGGGAGTTTTCTCTGGTATGCAACTGTGTGCTTTAGTATAAGTAGTGTCGAGAGAAAAATTTGTAGACTGTCCTGTTAATAAGCTTTTATATTGACTTGCCACCACTTAATTGAACGGATGTAATTGCTTAGCCTGTAGAAGCCGGTCCCTTATTAATCGGCAATGTTTTTATATCTCCAATGCAAAAAACGCTACAATAGAGTATCGGGTGGTCTGTATGCAGTGGCATCGTTACCAGGAATACCCTCTACCTGATTTTTCAATAACAACATCCTTTGTGCCGAGTCAGTGTATTGTCTTGAATCTATTGTGCATAATCCTGTATATATTCTTGTAGTCTATTTATATTTGAACAGAAGTCAATATGATAATAATTAGTTTTATGAATTCTCAAGCTTTAAACAAAATTAGTAGTAAAATGGGTGTTGTGTTGTATTTAAGCAATGTTTATTGACGGACACATAAAATTTAATGACCTAACGAGCTTAGACGAACCGTTTTCTGAAGTTCTGCTGTCGGTGTTCACATTCCAGTTATAATTTGCGGAAACGGTACGCGGCATTAACCGTCAAACACAGCATCGGTCGTATTTATTGTTTCGGAGGGCCGTGGGTTCGAACCTTGCGGTCGTATATTTGTTGTTTTTACGACGCGTCGTCCGCACGCCGGCGCCCGACCTACGTTTAGTTCAACATCGTGGTTCTTCCACACTGTTTTCTTGTTCCACTTGTATTTACGATTATTTTGACACCTTTGTGAGTTACTGTGTTCAGAAGACACTTTCCATAATTTAGGATAAGCAATATTACTGCTTTTCCGGAAAGATTATACCATGATAATGTATGAAAAAATATTTTTAAGAAATCAATCAATTAATTTAATGTTGATTTCTTCATCGTTTATATTTGGTAAGTTTTTGTAAAAATCGACATTTTTTTTTGTAAAATTTCATTTTTACAGGAAATACAACTATGCAATTGAACTTAAAATGCAAAACTGTATCAGTATACAAAATTTCATTAAAATCGTTACAGCCGTTTCCGAGATACCCGAAATACAAGTAAAGTTTAAAGTAATAAGATTACTAGTACCGTGGATTACAAAGGTTTTAGTAATACCTTGTTAAGTTGTCTACTGAAGCTAAATTAATCTAATCACTTAATGGGACTCGAACCTGCAACCTCATATTGCAAATGTGATATCTTAGCTTTTACGTCATCGTCTCTTTAATTTCATTATCCCTTTTAATTGTGTCATTGACATATGTAGATATATGCCGTACGTATATGAGGCCTTAGTCCTTTAGGTACAAGAAAGAGAATCAGAGAAATCAGAAGTATATAATTTCTTTTAATACGTGATCGCGTTAATTCCCGTCAACATAATTATTTTATAGTGGCACGCGAAAGTGTAGAAGTTAGTATATATTGTCAAGTTTTATGCCAGCTATAAATTCTAATTAAAAACGGTGGAAGAGCAGTTTCTATTTCGTAATAAAGGAAACATTCAATATTCTTCCAGCTAAAGCATTCACGTCGGTTGAAGTTTCAAAGTGGTCACATCCTGCCCGGTGGTGACAGATTTACACGCATCGACACTTGTCACTGCATTCCACTTTTATTTATCTGGTTTATTAATATCACACCAGTTTTGAGGGTGCTAATCAGGAAAGAACGAACTGTAGTTTTTCTAAGTAATTGAATTATGATTTTACTGAAGTTTCTGTTTCTGAATATTTCTTGTTAATAAAATAATAATATTCCGGGACCTACTACACAAGGCTATTTAAACCTGATTTCTGTAAATAAAATAATATTACTATGCTTGGATCTATTATACAATGTTATGTAGACCCCAAGCTCAGCATAGCTTTTATAAACATAATTAGATTTTTTTTTCATGCACGTTATGTATAATAAGGTTGCATTCGGAACCTTATAAGATATTTTCAGAATATAATTATAATATTATCAGATGTAATATAATCTGAGAGTTCGGCAGTTAATTAACCGGTAAATATGGCGGAACATGATAAGCGCCAAAAAACCACCATATTCTGGGAACCTTCTCAGTATGGCTCAGTATGAAATATAATATTGCTTTAAATTGTAGGTAGGAGGCTGAGAAAGCTTGATAATGTTTAAGTAAAGCGATGAAAGTATATAATTTTGAAAGTAATCATTATTGATCTAGTTTTTTAGTTCATTTAGGTTATCGATACTCCACGCTAGGATTATTATGATGAAAATATTTTTTCCGGACAGGCAGACATCAATTGTGGTAATATGCGCTATTTTTGACCTGAATTGCAGTTTAAAAAAGTAAAGGAAATTGTCATAAAGAATCGTCTAATTAATATTAGAGAAGTATACTGAAGAAGGGCCTAGTTAAAAGTACCCGTAAGTCATAACCGGCGAACGTGCATGAAAGGTCTGATAAAAGTGGAAGAGCTGCGACATCGTGGCAAATGGCGTTCTTGTCTCTGTCTACAACGAACAGGAATAAGGCGCGAGCTCAGAAATCTAAATAAGGTTTAGATTTCTGTGGGCGCGAATGTATGTATGTACTATTAGCGAAGTTGCTGAGGATATTGGCATGTCGGTTGGCTCATGCCATGCTGCTTTTTTTTCTAATAATTTTTGGCACTTTCCTTTTTGTACCAACTATGTTCGTGTATTATTCTTTGGAATGCTTTCTCTTTCGATATTACTAGTTCAGTGATTCGTTGGGCAAAATTATTATAAAGATGATCTTTCGAATTACGAATCATTTCTACATAGTATAAAACAAAGTTGCTTCCCGCCGTCTGTCCGTCTGTACGCTTAGATCTTTTAAACTACGCAACTGATTTTAAAGCGATTTTTTATCAATAGATATAGGGATTCAAGAGGAATGTTTATACGTATAGTTCAATATTGTTTTGTGTTAATTTGTGGAATATGACGATAAATTTTCACCACATTAATATCTACATAGCACCTGTGCGAAGTTGGGGCGGGTCGCTAGTTATAATAATAATATAGTCTAGTACATAAAACTCAGTGGGGCTATTAAAACTAAACTATGATGATACCGAGCATATGGTTATTAATATAGTGTAATCATTTTTAAGTAACCGCAAACACACACAAACATTCTTAAATTACAATACGATGAGTTGGAATCCAAATTCATTACTAATAAATATTTAGATCTTCCCAAATCACGGAACAGTAAATTGCTTCCCAGGAATGTTATCTGTGAATCGTTTTGGTTCAGCCGGCATGTCGATGTAGATATGAAGGCATTAATTAAAAATTCTACACTAGACGGATATTGCCGCGGGACTGTTACAAATTGAGTAATGGGTCCGTAGGGAGGACCATAGATAATTCTATTGATAGGACTCTCAAACATACACGTAACTGTGATGCAGTCAGGTATTTATACAGTCGTCAACGCAAGGTTCTTTAATAACGATTCATTTGGAAAATACAATAATTTACAATAAAAATAAAAAGTTTATTTTATTTACGTCAATATACAAATTGCTTACAATAAATGTTATTTATGAGCCACTTAAAAAAAAAACAGTGCTATAATAAAAAATAACTCAAATTATATTTGAATGAAACACTTAATATCCAAGTGAATAAAACATCCATGTAATACTTTGTAAATGTATCTAAGTACTATCAACGTTGTGTATAATAGAGAGATGCCGCTGAGTAAAAACTTAAGTCAAAGAAATGAAGGAAATAATCCAGAAATTTGCGCATTGTCGTAAACAGTAATAATAAAGTCATATTAAGGTATACTGTATTACTGGCACTATTATGTATTCTGTGGTATTACCTCTACTTGTACCTCTTTAAGAACATAGATATGTACCTGGTCTACTGTTGCTTGCTCATAACCTCATAACCTTCTAAGCAACAGGGTGCAGTATCCCTTAAAATCAGTTCAGCTGTCCGTTTGTTTACTTCTTTGGTGATATAAATAATATAAGAGTTTGAATTCGGAACCCATTAAGTTACCACAATAGTCAACTTAAGTAGTCATTCTGTAATGACCATAACTCAAAAGTTGGCAAGAGATGTCACACGCAACACCAATGGTCTCCCATTTCCCATCACACGGAGCTCGGTATTATGTAGGGTGAAGGTAAAAAAAGGTATTATGCCTTGTAATTATTATCGCGATTAAGTTTCGATTTATACATCAATATTAAACTAAGTAACTCAATACACGGAAGACACGAGAAACAAAATATTTTTAATTTACCTCTATTTCTATGGCACAATTTTATATGTTATACTCGTAATAAGAGAAGTTGGTGTAAGACCAAACAATAGGTTATAAAAAAATAAACTATTGTTGATGGTATGGTCGCGTCAAGCCGGATGTCAGTTACGAGCATGACGACCGTACCTTACATATTTAGATTTAGTAAATGAGAAACTGAATGAGTGTTTCACAGAAATGTTGTCACGTCTAAGATCTTCAAAGGTATATAGAATTATAGAAGATTTAAATTGTTTGTGAGGGGCGCAAAAGTTTTCTATAACTTATTTGTTTTTGATGTTTTCTTGAGGATCATTATTAGGATTTATTATAAAACCCATAAAGACGTATATTAAACCATAAAGACTTTGATTACATGAAGTTACATTACGCGAATGAATTTCCCTTTCTGCGGTGTTAGGGACTCTTACCGACTGTCGGGCGCTACGCTAACCCAACGTTTGCAAGGTCTGACAAAGGCGCAACAGGTTCCTTCACCCCATGATAAAGGGCCCCTGACAGGCGCAAAACAGAGTAGAAAAGAAATTAACTTTATTGTTAACCAATTTCACTTACACGGAAATACATAAAGCATAGGCTCAAAGTAAGTAAAGTGTAAAAATGTAAAAGCTGTTTATATCGTGGAACTGTTTGGACAATCGGTCTGTCTCAGTCGTTAAATTTAAAATTAGATTATGATGTTTGTAAGATACAGCTTAGAAGACAAGGGATTATATAAGGAAGGAAGTTTTACTTGTAATAAGGCATAATATAATCGTGCAGAACTATACTTAAACTGTTTAATTATATTGAACATATCCAATAAAGTTGATGGTCTAAGTTCCATATTGATTTTTAACTAAAAAATAGATTTCCCACCTAGAGTAACAGTTCAAAGATAGTAAAATATATATAATTAAATCTATATTTATTTGGTTTTAGGATTACAATTATATAAGTTAGACGAATGAGTTCAATTGAAATTGGTTTTACCGTAAAAGAAACTATGAACTATAAAAATAATCGACCACTTCCTTCCCTTCAAACTAACAAGGGGAGCGATGGATGGAAGTAGTGATCTATGCGTCATGCTCATGAACAGGCACTACTTGTAATGACATCACTTTGATGGCGTCTGATTAATTGGGTGTATTTTCATTAGCAACTTGGATTATATAAAGTATACAATAGGCAGACTTCTTTAAAAAATGTTAAAATTCTATTTACAAAATTCTTTATATTTACCGTTTTAGCACCTGACTAAAACATATATTTTCATATCATTTTCTCTGTCTGTCCACTTCTTAAAGTCTGTCTTCTTTTTCTGCAAAACATTTGAAAAATCTGTCTGTAAACGTAGAAGCTTAATAATATCCTACTACTTACTTACTACTCTGTTATCTGAATGATATTTTAAAATGTCTTTCATATACAAGTGAAACGTTTAAACTTATGCACATCATTTTAAATAAGTTATACAACAAATTTTACAAACATTTTGTTTAATGGTGTCCTGGTCCATAAATCGACATGACCACCTCCACGTAACGTTTATGGCCAATAAGAGTGATCGTAAATAATAAAAGAATGCATGTCGCGACTAAATGGACAGTGACTACGGAATGCAAATCTGCAATTCAGTTCATGTCCAGCAATGAATTGTGACGATATGTTGCTGCGAAATGCCATATTAATAAAACTTGTTACTTCTTAAGAATATTATCCCTACATTAAAAGTTATCACTTCCTCATATTAAAAAAGTTATTCACTCATATTGCATCATATTGAATATATTTAAGTGAATGTTTTATTTGAAAACTTAAAGGAAAACCACAACTTGTACGTACGGTTGTACGTACCTACATGTGTTAAAATTTTACAGGTATATTAGTATTTTATACAAAAAGAAAACAAAATACTAAAATTACATTCAACTTTAACTATGAAAAATGTTGGTACATTAATACTTACTTAATGGCTACAAAATCCATGCTTAATACTTACATTCCACATATTACGATCACACTGTCTTGCCCAAATTCACGGGTCGTTCGTTATCTCATCCTAAAACAAACTCGGTCCATTGGGACGAGTTGACGAATTTGACAATTTATATTATTTTCTCGTCCCATTCTCGAAATTCTTTAAAATTTTAGTTTATTTAGTAAAGTCAGGAAGAAAACTTTTCAATGTATTAGAATAAAAAACAAGAATTTAGATAATCACCAATAATATAATATTAATAGTAATGGCTACGGCGTCGGACTTGCGATCAAGTGGATGCGGGTTCGAACCCCACCCAGTGCACTACCGTCGTGAACCCACTCCTAACACAAGCGTTAAGCTTAGCTGGAGGGGTTAACGAGATTACTAGTAATGTGTGACCCACGTTACTAGTAACCTTTTCTTAATAAAAAAAATGTTTTGCTATTATAAATTAATTGTGCGAACTTCTGTTTAATAGTAATAGTAATACGTCACTGTACAGTAGCAAGAACTGACGCTTTTTCAAATTTGATAGTGTTATAATATTAATTTTAATTAAAAAGATCTCAAGCAGTTTTCTTCCTAACAGTCCTTTAACAAAACCAAGAATAGGACGAGATGACAAATGACAAAAACATGAAATTCGTCAACTCTTCCCATTAGGCCGAGTTTGTTTGGGACGTCACGACTCATGACGAACGACTCAAATTCACACACAATTCTATTATTACAACGACAATAAGTAGTGTGGTATTCGTGCATAATTAAGTATCTATACAGCGCAGATCACATATTATTATTAAGATAAGTAAAATAAGAATTAAACCACCAAACATGGAATTTAAAGTAACTAATTTCAAACAAAAATAAAAAAAAATACTTTTATACTTCACTCAGAAGTCCCTCCAGCGATATAATTTTTAGTGTGTGATCTTCACAAACTATAAGATATTCACTCCCACTATAACCAGTATAACAATGTACTACTCATAAGTTAGTTTCATACCGAATTGTTTACGTCAGACTTCAAGGAGCTTGTCAGAAAGTGATCGATAAATTTGGTGAAACGGAGCAGTATCACTCAAAAGATCAAAGCACCCCAAAATACTGGTGTAATGTACTGTAAATATCCTCTGTCAACGGAACAACGGAGCTTGTCAGGTAAATTTGTTTTTATTGCATGTGCTCTTTTAAACGAAGTGCATATTTATAATATCTGTTTATAAATAAAGGGAAAATGCCACAAACATTTCAAGACATTAGGCACATTGGCAATTGAATTCTTTTTAAGTAAATTATTGGTGTGAGGCTAGTAATGTAACAAATTTATCTTCAACTTTATAATTTCAATCCCCCCTTTTTGTAGGTATATATTTAACGAACCACGTTGTTAGTCATAGCTCAAGGTAGCTACGAGTAAAGCATTAACATCAATATTTAAACCTGCGACCCGTGATGTAGCAGTAATATGCAACTTCCGACTGAGTCGTCATATGTGTTGTCATATTGGTAGTTGCATTTTTAGCGACACTCCCAGAATATGATAGGTTTATTGTTGCCTCAATGAAACAGAACCTGAAGACTTACTTCGAATTAAATGGAATCAAATAACATTACAAGCCTTTACTACTACATCTGTCAATTGCGGGGGACATAGGCATTCACGCACGAGGACCCATGCCCTTCCATATTGTATTACTGTGAGTGCCTTGAGCCTTCCCCGAACCGTGTTCTAAATTTAAAATTTTAATCATGCGTAACCTGAAATCTGACACCGTTTAAATGTTCTAATCTTTGTTAAAATCTGCCTATACGAATTTAATTGTTAATACTCATTGTATTAAGTCATCATGATCTTCTTGCCCTTTTCCCGAATTTATTTAAGGTCGGTGCAATATTATATTTTCTTCTTCCATTCTCCTCTATCATTCGTCAGTTCACTGGTGACTCCTTTTCTAGCCATATCCTCTTTCACGCAGTCCATCCATTTTATCTTTGGTCGTCCTCTACTCTTGTATCCGTCAAATTCCATACATAAAACTCTCTTTACTACATTTTGTTCATCGTTTGTTGTGTTAAGTATAAGTAATAATAATATATATACTTAGCTATCATCATTTAAAGAACCAGTAACATTAATTTATTTGTTTCATTACTAACACTACCGTTATATTAAGTGTTGTTTAGTGTTCGCAACTTGTATGCATATTAGATGTTTAAATCGGGATTTAATCGCAATAGTAGATATACTTTACTGTACTGTACTAAATATATTTTGTTTACACCGAGTGTGATCAAGACTGGAGTCTACCAATGTAGTAATTATAACCGTAATCAAGTCAAGTAAACTTATTTTACTTACCTATTCCAGCAAGCCCAACTTTCATAGCAACAGTTCAACGTCATTGTGTCTTGAATATTTAGATGTTCTGCAATAAATATATGTGTAATTCAGTGTGAAGGTTATACCAAAGCAAGAATAAATTGTTCGGTACCGAATCTAAAACGTATAATTACAGGCAGTTACACGCTACTCTGCCTACCGTGCGGTGGGTACAACTAACTCTATACCTACCTAAACTATGTGAGAAACAAGATTTATCACTTTGCTTTACACACAGCCCTATCATCTGACAAGTATTAGAGTATCACTGTGAATACTGAAGAACCTGAAACTACTATAATAGAGTGTAATGCTAAGACCATACGTTGGACACTTGCTGCGAACTCCAAGTTTCCAAGCCCGCAGAACCATGTAGATGGTTCGCAAGCTATATTATAAATCGATACAAAACTTAGTAGTTCCACTTTTTTAAATATACTTTTATAAAGTTTATATTTGATAATATGAAGTAATGGCCATTATTGTCGATGCATATTTGGCCTTTAATGGACGTTCTTTAAGGCTCATCCTAAATAAATCCTGCGAATGAACTTAAGTAGCCTTTTTGTGTCAATCATATGTATCAAAACTTACTGTCTCCACCAACATACATGACCCATATTTTATTAACAGAATATCTGATTACTGTAATCTAAATCCTCAGTAAATCATGTCATTTACTGAGAATTTAGATTAATACTCGAATTAAAATCATTTCAATATCATTTTGACTTTTTAAATCAGAGACCCGGCGGTATAGACATTTTCAAAGTTCAGCCAGAATTCTAAAAAGTGTCTTAAACGGATACGTAAAGTGTAAAGGTGTTGGTAATAATGTACCTACTATACAATTTTTATTCAATGTAAAGGCAACCTGTATTTAGTACGCAAACTATTCTTGTATCAGTAGACATGTACTCGTAGGTGTTTGTACATGTTCGACAGGAAACAGACGCGTCCTGCGGGAGCGCTTCCCCAGATAACGCGGGTTTACGATCTACACACCACACCATGCATCTCGCCGCCATGACTTGGATTTTCAGCTCAGGGCTGTACGACTATTTGACAGTAAATCTAAATTTAATTAAATTGTACGCTTTGTTTGTCATGTTATAATTTTGCGATTGGGTATGAAAGAAGTAGAAATGCATTTAAGGGAAAGAGGTATGCAGAATACTCACTCAAACCGGAGCTAATTGACTGGTGAATTATCTTCACTTAAAAGGAGATTTTTTCTATGGTGTGTTGAATAGGGAACACAACTTTTACCATGCTGTAGCCAGTTCTGAAACTCTTTATGGGACCTAATGGGATAGTGAAATAATTTTTATCCCTCTTATAGTTGCCTGAAAGAAATTGCCGTTAACAATGTTATGTTATGTATTCGACTCGGTATGTATGTTATCTATTCGACACACACTATGATTTATATTTAACCAACATTAATTTTAAGAGTGGTAAACAAACGAATTACAATCTATCTATTTGAAAATTAATTTTAATTTTAAGGCATATAAAAACGCCCAAAATCCCATCCGTACGATGGAAAAAATGTTAGCGTTCGTAACCCTAACCGCGCTGCTGACAATCGCAAGGCAAACGATCAAGGATCGCCATAGAAAGTTCATAAACTGTGCAGATACACGCCGCCCGAATGTTATGAGATGTTTCCCTTTCACACAAATTGACCGAACAGGGCTGAAACCCAACACAGATCAACCTTAATATACTATTCATCAAGTTGAAAGCCAGGCTTGCTTTTAAAATGGTTACTTCTTACATTTTTCCAGAAAAGTATTAACTAAGAAGTCTTCAAAGCTTACACAAAATCAAAAAGTCGAGTTAAAAGTTTTACTCAATTTAATTTTGTAATCACCGTGTACTGAGGGATGGCATGTTTTAAGCAAACTTTTGTTGTAAAAACGACACGACACTGTTTATTTCGTGCGAGCGGAATTTTGGAATAAAATATTGTTTGTTTTTATCACTCGGTCACGTCTCCACGGTACAATGATTCTGTTGAATCCGTAAAAACGAGTAGGGCTGTCACTCATTCCATACTTGCTATTGTATTACATTTGTGGTATTTATAGGAAAAAAGCTTCTGTACAAGGCAAAGTTTGACATGGCAATTGTTTAAAAAGTAAGAAAAAAATAGTATGCTGCATCAAGTGCATCATACTATTTTATCATTAATCATCAATTGCGTTTTATCATGAACTAGCTGCACCCGGCATGCGTTGCAATTCCATTTTTTTAATAAATTTTTTGTGCCAGGAATCCTCGCGGGCGTCCCCAAAATACCCAACCAAAGTTTCAGCACAATCGAATCAATGGTATCGGAACGCATAGAGGACAAACAAACATACATAGATTTTTATATATATTGATGATATCGTAAGTCAAGCAAAAATACACTACAATCATGTAAGATAATATAACAATTTTACCTTAGCAGCTATTTCCACATCGGTACTGTTTTTATATTTACCAATCTCAATGTATTTTGTGTTAAAGTACCAGGCCGAACTACGGTAGAGTTTTAGTAAACAACTAACGCACCCGAAAAACTAAACGAAATATTGTGTGGTTTCAATGCGAGCGAGTTTTTAAAGTTCTTAATCAAATGGTTTGCCAGGCACAAAAAGTTTCAGCAGCTTTTCGCTTGATCATAGTTCATAACCGTGTCTAAACTTAGATAAACTCTGTAGTCATTTTGTTAATTATTTCTTACACCTTATGTAATATTATCTTTATATAATATAAAAATTGCGTGTCCCGTTGTTTGTCCGGGATGAACTCCTAAACTAATAAACCGATTTTAAAGTAATTTTGCACACTATGTGCAGTTTGGTCCAACTTGAGATATACGAGTAGGATAGTTTCTAACTCAATTTGTAGTCACAATATTTTTTATTGCAAATGATTTAGCCACAGCAACGCGTGATAGCTAGTATATATATTATGTATATCTATTTATCTACGAACTGTTCACACTTCATACTAACGATTAACATGCCAACATACTAAAGATTAACATATTTAGTTACGGTACCAATATAGCTAATTAACAAAAATTTACATACCTACATTACCATAAATAGTTACGGACAAATACCAAACTTTAATTTGGTTCGTTCTGTGCACATTTTGATTGGAAATGTTTGCTATTTCTGTTTTTTTAATTACAAAATTCATTATTTCTGTTTAGTAATCACGCCACCGCTATTTTATTATATTACGCAATACGGAAAGTAATGCTTATCAATTTAACACCTTCCAGTATTGTTATTGAATGTAAGGCTATTCTGCAAAAATCTATTATGAACCCTAACTTTACGACCAATAAAGATTATAAATCGTCAGTAGCCTTTTTTCACCAATAAAGCTTACTATTAATTATAATAGCAATTAAAGTATTAAGAAGCGTGACGTAATCGCAGATAACACACGATTTATTGTATACAGCCTTCATACCCTCTCCCCTCTCCCCGCTACATACTCTCCCCTCGCGCCCAGGTAAAATAAAATAAAGTAAAATACTACAGTAAAATTAACAATACTATTATTTGTACTTTTTGTTCGTGTACCTTACATCACGATTTGAATGTTTTATGGCTTGATGTTTAAGAAAGTATTGTAGTTTCATTTGTTTGGTAATAGTATTACTTGCTATATCTATATATTAATACGTGAAGCGAAAACTTTGGATCCCTTTTTACGAAAATTGGGCGGACGGAGGAGTATGAAATTTCGCACACTTATAGTTTATACAGAGAAGAAGTGACGAATGCAAAAAATTTTTGAACAAAATTTCTACAAGGTTAAAAAAATGCAAAAACGGGTACATACAGCTATGAATGTTAAGTATATATTTTGACCTGTCATGGTACAAAAGTCTATGCAATGACAGGTCAAGTAATATTGGCCAATGAAATAAACCATGGTCGAAAGTCGACCACGGTTTATTTCATTTTCACGCGATCTCTATTTACTATAAAATGCTAATCTAAATTCCTCACCCAAACTCCCATAATAAGTTTCACCGCGAATTTTGAATACTGATACAAATATTTATTGATTACAGTCGTATGTGTGTCTGATCAAATTAATCTGATCTGAACAAAGAGTTTGGAACAACGTTTCATAACAAGTTTAAGGCTTTTGAATATATTATTGTCTTCCATGTAATCTTTTACTGAATAAGAACCTCTATTGTCTGTATGTTTATCTAGTGTCCATTGGAAGCGTCCTAATGACGCTTTATTTATTAATTGAATGTGAACTCAATCTAAGTAAAAATTACTTAATTCAAAGCTTAGGCTAAGTATATGTTTAGAAGTAACACAATTCTCGCTGTTACTGTTGCCTCACATCGTCGGTCGCTATCAATTCGCACGCATTTCGTCTGCGCTCGATTGAATTACTGTTGTGTTTTGCGGCTCGAATAAAATGTAAATGAAATGATCGCAATCCTGTTACGCGCGATCGATTCGGACGGCCCGACGCGTGGGTAGACGGAACACGGCGACGACAAAAACTTAACATCACCAGTGTGTGTTTTTGAGTAAAACCGCGTTATATCGGTAACATATTTTTTGTGTTAGAAAATAATAGGTAAGTTTTAAAAATATTTTTTTTTTCTACATAAATAAACTTGTTCCTTTTGTTGTTGTTAGTGTTAATAATCTATACTAATACAATTTATGAAGCTGAAGAGTTTTTTGGTTTGGTTGTTTAAACGCGCTAATCTCTGGAACCACTAGTCAGATACGAAAAAATATTTTTGTATAATATGATAGATTCATGAGGTATATGGTATCTACCATTAGGCTACACCGCTCAGTTAGTCTTCAATATTAATTTTTGTTAAACAAGTCGGAAGATTAAGCGCTGCTGAACTGATTTATCTGCATGCGCTGGCGTAATGATTAGTGATACGTAAATACAGTGTTCTACAAAAATATTGGTCCTTAGTGCAACTAAAAAAAAGTAATAATACCATTTACTTAACTATTTCTTACACATAAGCCACAATAAGGTATTTAGTGGCAAAAAAATTATTGAAAATTAAAAAGCGATTTATGAGCATTGCTATTTAGCATGGACTATAAATCCTTACGAACGAAAGTTACTTCATCATTAAGACAATTTTATGAAGATATACTTTGTCCTTAATAGCATGCTATATGGACGAATGGATGCAGTTTAGGAGACAATGGAAAATTAAAACAATTTAACACTCGCTTCGAGCCAATAACTATAGAGGCGCGGAAAAAGGGTTATGCGTTGCGACGTGACATATACGCATAACCCTTTTTTTATCATTATATAAAGGTCATCGGTCACCGGGGCTAACGGTGAAGCGGCATTTGGGAATCAACCCAACTAAAACCACACGGTGTTCCGTCACAAGTGAATCTGTTGCAAGGGACTCTGGTATACCCAAAGAAAGTCCACGAAAACCACATCATTGCGTGCGGAGGGCCTTGGTATCTGGTTTGAAAAGGAACACAGAACACAACTAAATAGGGCAACCGCAACCTACGTCATTTAAATAAATTCATTCCAAAAGTGACTTAAGATGCAGCCTAAGGAATGTGAGACTAACGTTTTCTTGTGTGTGTTTAATAAAATTCTTTTTGGTTTTTGTCTCCAAATTTGGATTTTGTCGACTGGCCACTTTTAACATTTTTTTTCTCTTTCCTTCGGTTGGCAAGAATCTATTGCCGCCAATAAGTGGCTTTTGACCAGTTTCATTGGAAAACCGTTTTCGACGAACTTGGCATTGTTCGATGTTTGAATTTTACAACTGCAAATGTATGCGGTCATAATTCATGTATAGTAGAACAGACAACAGATATGAATATTTTTTTGGATAAAATCAATATTAGACACGAAAAAATATATTGCAATTTTTTTTTATTTACTAAATTTTAAATATTTTGTATTTACTTTACTTACTTACACCACGTTTCAAAAAAAATTGCAATATATTTTTCATAAAGATGATACTTGTTTTGATTAATCATTTAAAACCGTTTGGATACTCAGAACTGGTTCGTAACATGTTTGTGTAGAATTTAATTAAGATGAGTTATTCAAATTCAATCGACTTTGGTACATTGACCTCGTCGTATGACTCAGATTTTTAGTGTTCTTCTGATGAGACTGACGAGTGTGATCATTGAAAAAAATATAGGCAGTGGAAACCTTTGCAGACATTATTTTATAGTATTGGATGTGGAAAAAAGGTTTTTTTAAATGCTTACATCATCTATTCATACTCATTTTTATAATTATTATATCATTTTTATAGTTTATTCATTTTTAATAAGTATAATAACTTCAGCCGGTAAAATACTGACAACAATACTCCTATAATTGTTGTCGTTATGTTACCGGTTTAAATCTGCCTCCGTAGGGCGATTCATTTAAAGAGTGTTATGTATTTAATACATAGTGTGTTAAAGGTGTTAAAACTGAGAGGATTAATCACTTAGAGTGAGGGGCGTCTATTAAAATCGTTAGTTACCTATTGTTTTGATTTTTTGTGTTTTTATAGAATTTAATTTTCTCTTTTTACATCATTCTGTTGGGAAGTATCAGATGTAGATGGGTATATTCAGTAGATATGGGGTTTTGATGAAATTATTTAGCAGTAACTGTTCTTTGCTTAACTAATTAGCCGCTACAAGCATCGTTGGTATAGTAATACAGCCGCGCCCTCCGCTGGTCATGTTAAGTGTTTTATGCTAAGACGATTAAAACAACTAAATACTTGGAACGTGTTACGTCAAACACTTTGATTGACTGCGACGCCATCGTGTTCATGAATTATTCATATTTATAATTATTACAAAGACGGACAGAGGATTAAGGCGTCATTCGTCTCGTATGGGTGACAGTTTTCAAGGTTGGTTAGAAGTTTGTGGATTAAATTTTTAAACTTTCATAAGTAACTATGATGTCATTAGTCGTTTCGTAATTCCTAACAAAAAGAAACATCATTGGCATCAGAGACTATTAGTATAAGATATGATGGATTTAACGAGTCTTTTTTTTGCTTTAAAGTTTCTTAAAAACCAAAAATATTAATATTTGTGTAACGTATTATTTTCTAAATTACAACGAAAAGGATGCTCTAATAGTTTCGGGCGAGACACGGATCCTTTAGCAAAAGATAAAGAGACCTGCGGGTTACAATTGTTTAAGTTTAATACATTTTCTAAATACAGGTTATTTATATGTAGGTATATCGTGTCCGAGATGGCGTAGCAAATAAGAGTACTGTGATAGAATAATGCGTTTCTACGTTTTTTGTTACCATTATTACTACCGGTAACTATTGGTAACGGGGATCGCACATCACTCTACTGTATTCTTGTGAACCAAGCTCTTGTGTTGAGAACAGGTTTACGTAGTAGTGTTCTTAATCCCAACTCGCATCCTCTTGATCACAAGGCTAATGCTTTCTTAATAACACTACCACCACTACTAAATAATGACAATAGTCACTACTCCATTGAACATTCAAATTTTGGGAAAAGTTATGTAATTTCAGTGGAAGTTTAGCATAAGACCGATAATGTGATAAGGTACCTAATACCTATGCAATTCAAGACGGTAATTCCTCCTCAGGAAATAGTTGAAACAAAAATAATGAATCTTGATATCTCCAAATAAACACATTCATGCATGTTTAATACTATTTTATAAGAATTTAGATCTTAAAAACTCATTCAGTCACATTAAGTCACACACACATAGAAAAAAGTTTTCCGATTTCCGAAGCGTCACACGTACAACCATTAGAATTAACCCAAGCGTTCAAGTTGGTAAAGTTCTGGTACCTCAGCCATATCAATTAGCTTGTAACATAAGTGGTACATTACGTAGGAGTCCAGTAAATGTTCCCGTTTTGATGGATGTGCGCGCGCGAGCCGCATGCCTAATTAAGTAATTAAGATAAATAGATAGGAAAAGCACGTAGGCGCCACAAACCGTCGCGCACGGTCAGTAACATAGATCTAATGTGTTTTTTAGTCTGGTAATAGTTAGATAGATACTTTAAATTTGTCTAACAGGGTTTGCTGATACTAAATTGTGTAAGCTCACAACTATTGATTTAGACCTGCGCAACAAATTTGGATATATTCCCAAAAGTAGCGTTCCATATGTTTTCAATATTCAGAAATTGATTTAAACTGAACTTATGTATGAAGCAAGTATCTGTATTTGATGCTATGCTAATGCCCGAATACGCAATTGTATTGAAAATTTGCATATAATTTGCATATTTTATAACTTAATCACAATTTTACCTCTTAATTCTGTACGCAGTACTCTTATTCTGTGTAATTCTTCTGTACTGTTTTTTTCCCTCCCCAGAAATGTGTATTAATTAATAAAAAATAAAATAACAAGTATACCAAGCCTACTTAAGTAGAAGAATGATTTTGTTCTAAGAACAATTAAGTTTTGAGACATTTGACCTGCCTATTTTCCGATCAGGTTTATTTCTTCAAATAACAATAATCTATTAAATTCATCGCCGATTTTAGTTCCCGTACTTGATTGCCTCTTGAGTATAATTACATTAGGTAAGTATAAGAATATTGCCACCCATACAATGTTATAGACGGTAATTTATTATTATGTTCTGTACAACGGTCGAGTCGACGCTACCTAACTAGCGCTGATCGGTACAAAATAGCCGATACACGATGAATACGTAATGGCTTTGGTTGGTATATTTTTATCCTTGTATAGTAAATCAGAGACGCAGTCTTGACTGTTTATTTTTGTTGATTAATGCATATCATGCATATTTACGATATTTGAAAAAAAAAAATTGTTTTTAATAAGTCTGAGAGAAAACCTATTCTTTCCCTGGCCGTTGTTAGAGCGTGAGTCCCCAATCCACTGAGTGAGTTTTTGTCATTCTTCAGTAGTCAATGCTGTTTGGAGATGATTGCACCTTATAATGAGACATGACAAATTCTAGAGAATGAACTAAACAAAAAAATGCACCAACACAATTTTACCAATTTATTAACGTGTTGAATTAGGTATTCAAAAACTTGAGTTCGTTAAATTAGTAGCCACACAATTCAAATTTAAATAACGCTTGAATAATTTTATCAATGCTCATATAAGAAGTAAAAAATACATGTAAAATACTTAGTTAAGATCTGTTTCTTGCAAAAAACAAACGTAAGTATCTTAAAATACCTATGGTTGATTCTAATATGACATTATATTCATCAATATCTTAGAATGAGACATGCAATATTTAAAAACGTAGCGGTCACAATAATGATGACATTCTACCGCAGTACCTACTTTTCAGTTGCAAATAGGTACTTTGATTGTAGTTAGTAGATAGATAGTGTTTCCATCACAATGATAACTTATATGTGCGTATATTGTGTTTAACCATAATCATAACACATAATCGGTAACCTAATATTAAAGCCGTAATGTGCTCCTATGTAGATATATTATTATGATCAAAATGATAATGATATAGGTATTAGCTAATAACACATCATCTAAATCTCTTACAACATAATAAAACAATTGTATGATGTTTTTATACAACCAAAATTAAATCAAGTCAATACGATTTATTTCATAGTAAACGGAATAAGGATGCTTGCTGGACCAAGAATACCGTTACTGACGACTTACCTAGCAATAACACTTAGATATTTACTTATTTCAATACAGTTGACAGTGTTTGTAAACATACAAATGATTTTCTGTAAAAAGTTCAATAGTTATTTGTGAATACTAAGACTGTAAAACCTTTCAAGATATATTTACCGAATAAGATACAGAGTTTTATTACTTAATTGATCGTTTACACCGAAATGTCCGACCGACAATCTGGTAATAAAACTTACCTACACGATGTCGTACGGTGTGACAAAATAAGACTGTTCGAAATACAAACGAAACGAATAGGTTAGGTGGCTTCTATTGCTGAACTAAAGCTGATGTATGTCGAGGATAATATTTTAGGACTGACGCTTTGAATAAAAGATTTGTTGCGTAAACTTTCGGGTCGGACACAATATTTTAGTAATAGAAAGGCTTACATTTTATTTTTCAAAAGTCGATCGGAGTTCTTACTGCGCTCTGATAGTTGCGACTATTAAATTTTTTGTAAGCTGCAGATATTCTGAGACGCAGTTGAATTAGTTGTGAATAGGCGTATTTTATTAGTGCCTTATTATATTATAGTAAACGCCAGAAGAAAACAAACGCGTGGTGTCTTTGGGACATCCGGTTGGAAA
Source organism: Euplagia quadripunctaria (assembly GCA_963859945.1). Lineage (NCBI taxonomy): Eukaryota > Metazoa > Arthropoda > Insecta > Lepidoptera > Erebidae > Euplagia > Euplagia quadripunctaria. The sequence goes on along the minus strand of OY982567.1, from coordinate 25,125,789 downwards.
GTAGTTTCGCTATATATTTTAAATATATTTAATGGATTGAATAAATTGTATCAAATTAGTAATATTTTTTTTAAACTCATAATAAAATTGCGTCATCTGTGAAAGAGGCCCGAACTTATACATGGATAATTAGTAAGTATACAACATCATAAAAGTACAATAGTATCGCGCAGAATCCACAGATGACGTAAATAAAATAGATCAACTTGCGGTCAGCATTTTTCGTTGCGATAACACTTTTTTCGTCTAGTACGCCGTCAGCCGAACGTCTGAAGTGTAACGTGCGGTAGGGAACTTCGTTCCAACCCGTTAAAATAATTGTATGAAATATGTGAGTACGTGTTTTATAACATCTTGTTTAGTTTCGATTCAAAACTCTATGCACATATTATAATTACATTCCTTTCTTACGAACAATAACCGAAACACCTAATTTGAATACTATTTTCATTTCAAATAAATAAAGTAAAAAGAACAATGATAACTCATAATTATGATGACAAACTAAAAAACATTTCCTATTGCACAAAATGAGCTGTGGGAATCTCGCCTTTAAAAGGCACAAGTATGCTTAAGCAATAGAACACCATACTGTCGATATCGATAGCCAACCATTGCTACCACGTGCGTCCATTTTGCTTTACAATAATGCCACGAAACCTATTATTTTGTAAACCTACAGTTCTAACTGATCCAACGTTCGTAGGTTATTTACGTCTATTTCCAATAAACTTGAAATTATCCTGTCACAGGGAGTGCACGTCCGTGCCTGTTTATTTATGTAATTACACCCGTTAGAAAATTGAATCTCATTTGCTGTCAGTTTGCGAACTAAACTAAGTCTTATCACGACAACATAAAGTCTAAAAAGATAAGCGGGAACAATTGGTGAAATTGAAGACTTTCCGGAGGCGATTGTCAGTGTAGTTACAATTATAAGTGCAGTTAAGTAACCTATGTATAGATGGTCACGGCTACCGGCTATGCGGCTGAGTAGGTACATCAACATACAATTGTATCTGAGTAACTGTGGGAGAGCTTTCATTAATATAACGGATTCTTATAACGGACTTAAGATGTAAAATCTATAATATTTCCAACTTAACCTATTCTTACATGTCCGTTTGTTCATAGGAAAGAAAACAAAACTCTTTGTTTATTACGATACTATAATTAGAATTGGGTCAATTAGGTATAGGTAACAATCGAACAACATTAATAAATGAGCCGAAAGGACGGAAAAGAAACTCTTTTTGAATATTTTTCATAAAACACGTTGATAAACAACCACACTGAAAGCCTGAAGTACGTTTCTGTGTCTTGTATAAAAGTTCTGAAAAAGTATGTTTTGAAACGCTTTTTCATTTATAATAATTTAAAGACTTTAATTGATCACGAGATTTTATCAAATAATAGTCGCGGAGAATAATATAATTGACCATTTTGTTCATGTGACAGAGTTACGAGTAGAAATGGACCAAAGCAGTCTATTTATTTGCGGTCTTTTCCATTCGTTTAAATACAAAATAAATTTAAAAAGGTAAAAAGGGGAACAACGTCCAAAAGTAACACTAAATAATTGCACAGGAAGAAACCATAACTGACAAAGTTAGCTTCATCTTCTAACGCACCGATTTAATAAATTATCGACAGCTTATTATCTGTCATCAGTAATATGTTTTTTGTGGACTATAGATTTATTTTAATCATTGCACTGCTGAAGGTTTGACAAGATTTATCCAATCAATTCGAAAGGTTAAAAGAGAAATCAAATTAGCGAACATCATGTATAAAACTAATTAGAAAGTCTACGGGGTAAGCAATTTGCTTGTTTAATTATCTAGAGAAGTCTTTTATTTAATACAAAATACATACATTTAGTTTTACAGACTTTCTCAGAATAAGTTAGAGCGAAAGCATTAAATTAAATTACATACAAGTGAAAGCACATTTAAGAACGCAAAGGTTTGGTAAATAAGTTTAAAAGTATCAACTATGTAAAGCCTTTTAAACAGATACTATAGTCGCAGAACGAGGAACTATGTTCCTATTATTTCTATATTACATCATTCAAAATTTCTTATCAATACTAAATCTAAAACGTCTTGTACTCATGCTTACCGTTTAATCAAATTTTACTACACAGAATCGACTGTTTTTGCATAACCTTCTGCATACACAGACAAACGAGAAGCGTAAATAATTTATTTTTTATTTAATAAAGATAACAACAGTGGCCAAAGAAGTCACATGGTCCGTATGATGAGAAGCGCTTAGCGGCTTCTATAAACATAGCAATGTCACGCGCATGTTAATGACCATATTTCCTTAAGAATTTCCTAACGAACTCTTCTTCGAGTTAAACACAAATTAAATTCCGATCATACGTTTAAAATTTAGTTTAGCAAATCTTGCATCTGATCACAAACCTAAACTTTACTCTAAACAAGAAGACCCAAAAATTAAAATTTCATTTAAGCTAAAGGCCTTATACTCGGTACAGGTATTAAAAATGAAACGTTGAGCTTTAGAATTGAATCAACAATAATTGCCACCCAAAACAACATTCAAATGCGGAATGAGTCCTCGCTCCAAGAATCCTCGAGTTAATTAACATCGATAGCTACTATATACAATATCTTGTTCACAAATATAAGTAACAAACGCTCTAATCCAGCAGATTGAACCAGCGTTGTTCACGAGCACGTTCAGACTTAATGTTCGTCGTCGGAATTAACTCCGCCACGCGCGGTTGGATAGTATGCAGAATAGAGAAGACCACAGAATCAGTACTGTAATTTTTATTCACTGTACTGGTATAAAATTGCTCTTGAGGTCCTTTTAGTTTTGAGAGTTATTTTAAAGCTAGTAAGATAAAATGCGTTAGATCATAATAAACAGTTCTAAATACATCCTAACCGGTAGGATCAAGATGTACGAACGCAGATGGTACGTACCATCTGCGTTCGTACATCTTGAAGTTCTTAAATACTATTCGCTAAAAATATGTTTAAGCTAAAAATATTTTTTAATTTTTTTTAATAAAGCGTTCGAAGTATAGCTAATTTTTTCTACAGAAATTTTCACACACATTTTAGTTTAAATTAAATCGAATTATTTTTAATGGAGAAACTGCTTAGCTAGGACACTAAGACAGTAGGTACCTCTTCATCACAATTGTATTATATCCTGTTTGATAAGTAGGATTGGCAGTGCTTCACGTGGATAGTTATAGGATAGATTTGCAACGCGCTAATGAAATCACTGATGTTGCGAATATTTATTGACATCGATAACCTATATCGATATATGGCGGGTTGTGAGCTTTAATTTAAAAAAATCAGGATCCTAAAATTTTACAATATTTGTTGCCTTTTTAAATGTGTTAAATGGTTCACATAATGTCCGATTTTTCAAATGATATACCTCACATCGATATGAGCGATAATACGATATCAGTAACGGAACAAACATGGAAGCTTGTCCACACGTGATTGTGTCAGATTTTATATTTATCAAGTCATCCACCTTGTGCTATGTAAACGTTTTTTATGTATCTAGCACTTTTTGTTAGCTATAGCCATTGGGTCAAACCGAAAGTCTTTATATTCTTGATGTCTTAAAAAAACAAGTGCCAGTTTTGTTCTTTTATGTCTGAAGCTTTCGCCCGGAAAAATATGTAAATACTGCAATGTGTTGACAGTGTATACTTTGTATTAGGTATATATTGCAACTTTTCTTTATTAATTTTAACAGTCGTTTCACTAAAATGCAAGGGGTCTTAAACTTAAAACACTCCTCAAACTAACCACTACAAAAAATAGTTTTTGCACACGTGCGAATACCTTTCAGAATGAACTCTTTAGAATGATTTAGGTCGCAATGTATTAAATAACTTTGAGTGTACTTTTTTCCTGCATCGATCAACAAAACTCATTCTGTAAACCCGTACTGTGTTGGTAACTATTACCTACGTATGGTTTTAAAACTTTTAGTAAGCGAGTACATAGATCTATTACCACAAGGCACACTTTTTCATACCCACCGTCCTTCCCATCTGTAGTCCCAGTCCCAAATATTCTAAATTCTGTTACATGGCAATCGTTACAATGTAAGGTACATTCGTCAAAATTCTGAATTTTAGTTGAGGTTAAAAAAATATGAGATTAAAAGCTCATCACAATGCTGAGTACATTTTGGTCATCTTTAAGGTAGAAGGATAAGTGTCATTTCATTATACATCAGCATACTTAAGGATCCTATAATGATTTTCATTATGAGAACTTTAAATATTGATATTCGTTATTGTAAACATACAGAAAGTTATCGTATGAGGCATATTTTGTTGTATTGTCATTCTTGATGGCACTCACGTGAAATATTACGTAGTAATAAATGTCGATTATTCTCATATTTCAGGCTTGCCGTAGCTGGACAAACACTGTTAAATAGGCTGGTGCACATCTCTTAAACCGATGCGATGGATATGGACATCTATGCTTTATACTTTCTTAAAACATTATAAAAAATATACAGCAACTGCTAGTACTAATTAATTGCTATGTTGATTTATTGTTCTCGTTTTAAAAACATCGTAATCTATTCTTTTGTAATAAATATATCAATTAAGTTTAAGGTTCGTGACAACATTTGTCATGTTTATTCAAAAGCTGTACGGCTTCGGTTTAGTATATTCAGCATATTATACTTTTAAGTCCGAGTTGATTTATCTTTACTAATCTTACTAATATTATAAAGGCGAAAGTTTGTGAGGATGGATGGATGGATGTTTGGTACTCTTTAACGCAAAAACGGTTCAACGGATTTGGATGAAATTTGGTATAGAGATAGATTGTAGCCTGAACAGCACATAGGCTATTTATCCTGGAAAAGTGTACGGTTCACGTGGGACAGATTTCACCAAAATTTCCACGCGAACGAGGTCACAGGTAACAGCTAATATTATAAATGTGAAAGTATCTCTGTGAAAGTTTACATACACATTGTCAGGAGTACAGAGAAGGACATAGGGTACCTTTCATCCAGAAATGATATAAAAATACCTTTAACTTGGACAAAGCCACGGGCAAAAGCAAACGTAATATACAAATGTATAAACAACATCTTGTGCAGTTATTATTACAAATTACGACCGCCTCGTTACTGTGTAGTATTTTACGTGAAGCGACTGCCATCAGACCTCCACAACCCAAGTATTAGGCGATATCGAAGTTCTGTAGTTAGACCAGGTAGTCGGACTTTTTAGGGCTCCAACTACCTGTAACGGATACCACAGATGTTCGTATGGCAACCGGGACCGACGGCTTAACGTGTCTCAATGTGTTAAGAATGGTCACCCATCCTAAGACTGACCTGGCTAGTATTACTGAACCTCGTAATGTGCTAACCTACCCGTTACCACTTAGCCACGAGCCCCTCACTTAACAAAATAGGAATATTGTAATATTACTAATAGATAGACGTTTCGTATTAACATAGCAAAATATAGCATAGCTTAGCTTCCTATTAAAACAATCTTTAACGATCAACATGTTTCGTGGGTGTTTGACAGCTATCATTCTCACATATTGTTATCATATGCCACACATATCATACACCCACTGCATTTTACTGCATTGTAAGAACAGAGAGACAACACAAATATTGACACAATTTCTTTCTTCTAAATCCGATAGCTGTAAATAGAGTTTCGATGCCACACAAGTTGTAAAGTGTTCTTTACTAGTTAGAGATTAGTTTATGGTAGTTGAATGTACGTTGTAGATATAAATTGCCTATCCAGCTTCTGTTATCTTGTAATATTATCCTAATTCAGAAAAATAGTATAACTTTAATGGTACTAAAAGATTTTTCACTTAATGAGTAAATTTGTTTAACTTAAAAAAACAACATCTAGGTTCAACATTCTCTACCATTGAGGTTTCTGAAGTGACAATTGTTGAAGTCTTTATACCTACGTACTTTATATGGTAATATTTTACTTTTCTAACGTACCCTTTATTATCATAGTCTATTTAAGCGACTCCCTATAATATGAACTATAAAAGTAGTGTTTAATAAAAGTAAACATTAGAACTTGTTCTAAGCCCACTTCTATTGTAATACTCGTATATTCCCATCCGAGGGTAGGCCGGGATTAAGTTGAGCACATTGAGGCAGATAAGTTGCGCAGTAACCCGACGCCTCTGTAGCCGAGAGAGAACAGAGTGCATAGTACCCGCTCGATGGCTCAATATTGCAGCGCCGTTGCATTGCGGTCTAGAAGCTATTCTATAAAGAGCTCGCCAAGTGCAAGAGAATATCAGTAGGTTAGGTTAGTAATGCCCTTCGGTTATGAACATTTTTGTCTAATAAGAGGAATAATAAACACTTTTAAAGAAAAGTTAAACCGACTTCAAAATACACTAAGAAAGAGCACTGAGAAGTGAAAAATAATCGCTATCAAACTTAATTGAACAGTCTATATGCATGTGACACTTTTAAAATTTTTTTGAAGTCGGTTAAAAATAGATCTGCGATAAAGTTTAAACGTCTAGCGTCAGATGTACTTAATAGTTTCAAAATTTAATGAGTCTAATCTATGTATACATAAGAAAGGATAATTTTTCAGTAATGCACCGAACTCATTATTTCAGGCTAGACCTCTCTGAATTTTTTTATAAAAAAAAACCAATGTAATGTCAATTTTATTCAATACCTTCTTGTCGCTTTGGTCAGGTCTGGGGCAAATCCCTAATATTTAGAAATAGTAGAGACATGCCACACAGCTCAGCAAGGAGTTTTTCTTTAGAAGGAGACATTCAATGCTCAGCTTCAAATTCTGAGAACCTTTGTACCTTCTCCGGTCCTGGTAAAAGTTTTTAAAATGTTTTCATTCTAAATCATCTCTTCCTATTATGATATTCTATCCTACATATACCAAAACACCCAAAAAAAACTAGTGTTTTTTTTCACATTCTGAATCTTTCCTGGAGGGTGTCCTACCGAGGAGAGTAGAGTAGCAAGTAGCTTTGGTGTGTAGTGGCGGCCGTAGCACCAAATACTCCATTAAAACTTGCTTCTCAAGCTTTCAGAAAAATGTTATGGGATGTTTATAGTAATGCGTTTTGATAGAATTTTTCTACATACTTTTGCTACTTGCTGTATTTCATACCATATTCTTTTGCGCGTTAACTTGAACTAGAAGAAAAAAACTAAGATGCAGTTTATTATTTTAGTTCACTTGTTTCAAGACTTCTATGTTTTGAAGTAGTAAAGTTATAATAATAAGTTGACACATCTCAAACATGACCGTCTGATCCCAAACCAGGCAGAGCCAGACAGATCGGAACCAGACTTCCGGTAAACATAGAATAGAATATGCGTTATTGTACACCTTATACATAGAACTACAAATGACTTTAATATTAATGTTAGTGTTAGGTACAATGGGCGGTCTTATCGCTAAGAGCGAGATCGCTTTTAGCGATAAGACCGCCCAGTGGTAGAGATCTACCAGACAACCTTAGGATGGATTTAGTGACTGGAGTAAGTGATAGCTGTCGGTGTACTACATATAAATATACACATAACTAAATATATACACACATACAAACAAACATATACCCAGATTTATACGTATGCATACAAAATATATATATACTTACATACATACCGAAGTAATAATCATATACTGAGAGAATACATATTATCAATATTCAGCAAATAAACATTATAACTATAGTAGTGACTTTTTACCATTGCTTTGAATGTTTATTTAAAAAAGTCTTGTTGCAACAACGGTGACAGACTTGTCGAGAAACGATATGGAATGCAAAGGCATTTTTAACTTTAGGTTTTCAGATGATCTTAAGAAGCTCGAGGAACTCAAGGCGTCCCTTAAAATAGGAAGGTGTGGAAGGGTTAAACAATTTATTATATATTACAGAAACAATATGAATATGAAAGAATACGAAGGCGTATAGGTAACCACTCAAGCTTACTTATATCTTTCTAAATACATACACATTATCGATAAATGACACCCAGAGAGAACAAAATTAAATGATCATGCTCATCACACAATTATTTGTCCTGGGTGGGAATCGAACAAATGACCTCTGGCTCAGTAGTCAGGATCACTAACCACTAGACCAACAGGTCAGTCAAGTAGTTACATATATGTCATATATAATTTTCGAAAAGTTCAAATTTCCGAATAATGTGTGATTTAACTTCGGAAAATAGTTACAGTGATTACATTGTAATGGTGCAAGGCTGGTGGCTGCGGTTAGGAAGAACTGGTCTTGAATACTGGTTTGATAAACTATAACTTACTGACTTTAACAGAACGACATAACAATATTGCTCCGCTGTTCCACAGCCTTGTTAAAAAATTGATTTCATAATTATTTTTCCACTGTTTCATCGCAATCAGAGGTACACAGTGCCGTAGAGTTTTATCTTAATTAAGTAGATATTTATCTGCTTTGACACTTTCACTTTCTTTCCGGTATTAATAAATTTAAAAGCCACGCTCCTGTTGCAACAGCGCATTTGTCCCTGCTTTCATTTCCATTTATATTTTGTTTCGATATACTTTTTATAATTTTTTAACACCATCGTATTTCTCTACTAATATTTATTAAAATAAATTCTTAAAGTGTGCTCTTGTTTTGCAGGCGGAGGAACTAAACTCGCTGGTGGGAGATGCTTTCCGAATGGCGTTCGCGTCGCAGCTACAGCCCTCTGCACCGCTCTGGGTAAGTATCACACAAAAACCAAATACCATAAGTTTAACATACCTTACTTAACTCTTACTATAAAGAACGTACAGTATTCAAATGATATTTGCGTTCACTTATTTAGAACAAACTGAAACTCTTCATCCACAGTGTGTTTAAGTGGCGCCAGTACTCAATAAAAAGGCGGTAGATATACTTAAACACGTAAGTAAACGTATTAAAACGTACAGGAACATTTGCATGATTTAATGAGCTGTTGTACAATGACCTACCGTTCAGTTACCAGGCGGACGTCTAGACTGGGAGCTGTGGAAAAGTTGTTATATTATTTAATAGCTTTTGTAAAATGTGTAAAATTACATAATTTATCAAAATATGAAGATGTGGAGTAATTTAAATAATTATCTTTTTCTTTTAAGTGATAAAGTAATAAAGCGCCCAAGTTAGTTTAGTTATACTGTATAGGCATAAAGAACAAGCTAACAACAAGTATCTGTAAGCACACCAACTTATGTATTTAGCCAACCGTAAACTTTGAATATTTGGTGGTAAGTAATTTTAGTTTAGTTCCTAGTTCCTAACAAAACACGTTAAACGCTCAACCCGTTTTGCTTCAGTGGGTACACAAATACCGAATATGCGCTAATGTTTATGAATGTGGTATTGCAATACACGGTGTTGTTATAAGGCAGCTGCACAGTTATGATTTAATGTGAAGTAAATTCTGCCGTAATATATGTATTTTATGACTGTGGTTAGGCCAGGAGATAGATTCCCAAATGAAAACTGATTAGGTGCAGCGTGCACCTGTATGAATACATTTTTTATTTCACCTTAAATTCTAGAAATAAATTGTTAACAGACCACTGACGGGAACCAAGTACTAGTTATATGTGACCTTCGTCGTTTAAAACAATTGTAAATTATGATTATTAACAAACGCAAAATCGAGTGTTTTTTTTTCAGTATAAACTGTATCGAAACAAAAATCTGTGTCAGTCGAATAAATTCCTAACTTTTGAATCTTATTTTTCTGATTTTACTGATATTGGACCTTTCTTGACCCCGCTCTGTATATTGCACTTTATTCTGGAAATTTATTATATCTACCTTGTCATGTACAATACAATAGTGATTACCAAGTGATCGAAATGGGCAATAACCATTTTCTGCCACAACGAACTTCCAAACTTAAAATGTAGCCATCTACATTTGAAGTTTGTTGTGGTTCTTTATAATAGTACTCAAATTAATCCATAAATCCGCTTTGACCACTTTCTTCTACGTGTATTGCTGTATTGATCACTTTTATGTATTTCTTTAAACTATTTCCGACAAATTCTAAATAATTATTTCTCTCAAGAGTCCCATACGATATGTAGAAGTGGACGGCTGATTATAATTATGGGTTTTGTTCAGCCTCAAGATATTTTGCAGTAGTTAATTTAATACTGCTATTAACTTGTCTTCGTTCTTTATGATAATACGTGCTGTAGAGTAAAATAATGCGGTACATACTTGTTTATTTTTTCATTAAAGAACTTCATCATACCTTATTAAGGGTAATTTAAAAAAGCGATAAAATTCCGTAAGTATATGCTTATATGTTACCAGAATTATCATGCTCACATAAAGTCGAAACATTTCAGAGTCATAAATATCAAAGCAGTCTAAATAACTATATAAAAAGCTTCCATTAGAGGGACGAAAATACTTTATTTATCATACCACTTAAAATCCCTTTACAACTTTGTATTAAATCTAAATCCATCATCATGTGGGCTATCAATCAAATATAATTTGTTTGGTAAACAGAGCCAATGTGTTTAAAACTAAAAGCTATCAATATTGTCCGGGTATACTATTAACAGCTAAACGCTCCCAGCTCCCGTCCTTTCCGCGCCCGGCGCGCGGCACCTCAAATGCAGTAATGATATGTTTGGAACAAGTTAGCCATAAAAACACGGAGGTATGAATGGGAAGTAGTAGTTTGTTTTTTTTACATTAGTAGTAGGCGGTAAACTTGTGCCTATTTTATATTGTGTCTAATAAGGAGCATCTACATGCTTCAATAAAATAAACTCAAATTACTTTCTTATCTTAATCTTAATTAATACAATTCAGAGTTGCTTATCTTTATAAGATGTGAAATGCTGATTCGCGATCGCTGGTTTACCTAGTAAGTATACCATTAGATACTTTATTTACCACTTAACGAAGAATTGTATTCTCGGAACGTGATTACTTCTTATTCATAGGTCCTGTGTATTTTTACTGTTTTTTTTCTTGTGGGAGAGCAAACTTCCGGACTGATACCATGGCCTTACAGAAAACCGGCAAGTCACTTACCATCAGGTGACCCGTTCGTCGTTTGCCCCCCAAGCCATAAAAAAAAACCTAGAATATTTTTTGAATTGGTTTTAATGTTTCAATTAATATTCGGTATTTCGGTATCGGTATTTTCAAATAAATATTAACAGTTCGAACACTGCATCTTTTGCAACAAACTCGTTTACAAGTAGAATGTAGATCAACAGTAGGTAAGTCAAGGTAACAAACGTTTACTGAAGTTGCTCAAGAAAATATTGTCATAATTATTTATTACTAGCGACCCGCCCCGGCTTCGCATGGGTGCAATGATGATACTAAATATACTACAGAATGGCTTCGTAAATAAGCCATTATTTATCGTAAAAAGTAAAGGATAAAAAATTGTTATTGTGGGTTAACCCTAAGAGATAGACATATACCATCGCGGACTGTTTTGTAGACCTTTTTAAGGTGTACAATACTGTGGTACATTATTTTGATCTATCTCGTAGGGTTCAGCCAGCGTTTGCAATGTAAACGCAAAAAAATGTGTTTATTTGCGACATCACATTAGAAACCTCTAAAGTTATCAGTGTTTCATATAAACCTTCCTCTTGAATCATTCTATCTATTAAAAAAAACCGCATCAAATTCCGTTGCGTAGTTTTAAAAATCTAAGCATACATAAGGACAGACGGACAGCAGGAAGCGACTTTGTTTTATACTATGTAGTGATTCGTCGAGAAGTAGCGCCGGTTTAATCTTTTCAAAAGTGACAGTTTGACGAAATAAGACGTTCAGACTTCCTTTATTGAACTAGTTAGACGTTGTCCTCGTCATATTTTGAATCTAGCTTTTGCCTGCGGCTTCGCTCCCGTTCATGTAGAATTTGTCAATCAATTCTGTTCTTTTCTAGCCCCTGGGAACAGAACTTTTTGACCCCTGACTAAACGCAATAAAAAGCAAAAATTTCATGATAATTGTTTGAGTAACTAAGGCGTGAAACCGTGAATACCAAATCTATACCTATTTATATAACAAATCCTGATTAACTGTCACTTATTTAAACTATTTTATTTCTAATTAATCCCTTTATATATAAGTAGCATATATTATATATATTGCTTTCTATGTGATATACGACGTCACTACAGAAGTTTGATATTTTTTTCTATAATTTTTAAACTAGTAATCGTAGTTTTTGTTTATCTTGCCCTCAAAAGACTGGTTTGTCTAGCTTGTGTTCAGTAGGTACATATAGGTAGGGTACAGAACATTCAGGATATGAGACTGACGACACCCTCCGTCGGAGCTCAGTTTACAACCGCAGACACAGAGAATTAAAATGGTGGGTTTCTGTCACCAAAATGACATATTTACAAATAGTAATGGATCGATTACAATTATTTTTTGTGCGGTAAAGTTTATTTAGTATTAGTTAGTTTAAATTCAGTAAGTATTAGGTATTGTCAAAAAAGTGGGTGAATATTCGTTCTTTTTAATCCTTAATTTTTGCAGAAATATAATTCATCGTTAATAATGTCCTAAAATATTATATTTAAATAATCACAAACGTGATATAATAACGAGGATTTAACATATATCCCGATTTTTTTAAAAAGATTAGTTGAAATTGTAAATATTTTTGTGCTGCTAGTGATTGCAGGGAGTAAAAAGAACGAAGAATCAGCCTCGTAACTATATTTTGACTTATGGTATTTTAAAAATCGAAGGAAAAATAAACATTAACCTATGACACAACTGCAAACGGGAGCAAGCTGGTTGAAGCTCTTTTAAAAGCAATATTGTAAGTATATATAATGTATTTACGCTCAAGGTGTTCACAACCTGTTTGCAGCCTTGAACCCTAGTCGGGTTCCGATACAATAATAACTTATTCGTTTAACAATACACGAACCTACGAATTTACGTTAGTCTGTTGCAATAAGCACAGGTTAATAAACCACTATTTAAAATGAAAATAAATTATTTGACGCCTACCGGCCCTAAGTCCGGCTGAAGCAGCGTCAGATTACAACCGCAAAACAGACATGTTTCTATTCTGAATAAAATTGTTGGGTTTCAGGATAATCTACAGCCTCGAAGGCTTTTTGTTTTAGTTATTTTGTGACTGTAAAATGTAATAGGTAGATACATATGTATATCAAATTTTTTGCAAAAAAACATAACTGAAAACTTTTTTTACGATTGAAGAACATTATATAGAGGTTATATATTTCACAGCAAGTTTTCAATAGCTGCATCTGCAGCAATACATTTATTATGAATTGAAAACAAAAATCTCGTATTCGAATATTAAAACTAACAATATCGGTAACTAAAATTTATTACAGAATTTTGTGAAATTTTGATTAGCTTTTGTCAATCAGAACCGCAACCTCACGATGGCATTTTATTATATTGCGCAATACGAAAAGTTAACTTACCTATTTAACAGCTTCCAACTTCCATTTATTATTTCATATAAGGCTATTCTATTATGAACCCTAATGTTACAACCAATAAAGATTTATAAATCGCCAGTAGCCTTTTTCACCAATGAAACTTACTATTAATTACAATAGCAATTAAAGTATTTAGAAGCGTGACGTAATCGCAGATAACACGCGATTTATTGTTTACAGCCTTCATACCCTCCCCCCTCTCCCCGCTGCATACCGTCCCCTCTCGCCCAGGTATATTGTTTAGATAAAACACTACAGTAAAAGTTTACGATACTATTATTTGTACTTTTTGAACGTGTACCAAGACCTTGCATCACGATTTGAATGTTTTATAGCTTTAAGTTTGAGAAAGTATTGTTTTCGTTTGTTGTGTTGTTTTGTACATTGCTATGTTAATAGCCGTAATAATTCTTTAGGAATGATATTAGACGTAAATATTGTTCTGGCTTTTGGGTCTTTAATTAAATTTTTGTATTTAATAAATGTACAAAAATTTAATTAAAGACTGAGAGAAAAGCCTACTAAGGACATATTCCTTAACAGATTCTTGATCATTAAATTAATATAAAATTAGCATTTTGTTTCCGCTAGAAACAAAAGAATTATTATGTAAGTAACATATATTTTGTAGCGAAGCTATAGAACTAAGTACGAAATTCTTTGTTGCTGTTAGATCCCTATACTTTTGATAGACTCCATGTTGTGTTTCCATTCGTTCCATTGAATTTTTTTTTGTGGCCTGATATATTACAAAACAATGAGATATTTAAAAAAAGATCAAATATCTATCTACCTACTTCTTTTGACAGCATAAAATCACTTTACCGTTCATTACTTTGCATCAAAGGGAGAAAATATCTACGGGATTATATTCCAGCTAAGAAAGACTACTACAACTCGGTGGTGAGAGACAAAAAGAAAGAGAAGAAAAAAGAGAATAGTCACTAGGGACCATGAAAATTAAACATAGTTTGCCATTATTCCTTATGTAGACTGCAAAATCATGTTACAAATTACAGTTAAAAATAATTGAGACAACCATTGTCTTGAACTATAACTTACAGAACCGTAAAGTAACAATTTTACGAGCTGCTTACTCCACTGAAGAGTACAATGTACTGCAGCAGTTTCAGTTTTGTACAATTTGCATCGAGTTTTTATTTCACTATAATGTCATACACGAAGCTAAGAAAATCAATAAAAAAACAAACACTTTAAAAAAGGTAAAGTAATCGATTACTAACTTTATTGAAAAGACTATAATATATGTGACTGTGGCGACTTCCACATACAGCAAAAACATGCTTCAATATCGTCTAGCGAAGACGAGGGAAACTACGTAATAACTACTAATCCCATATCGCGCAACGAAAGTTCTCGCGCCAAATAGTATATATATATCCACCGCGGTATTGTATATACAATATCCTAACATAAACTATTGGACCTCGGTCCGCCAGGCATGATTAAGTAGCCTAGTCGGAGATCCTCGCTTTGTGTCGGAGGGCACGACAACCATTCCTCCACAGCGAAATATGATTTTTTATTGCTTTTTGAAGTTGAAATCGGTCCCTAGATGACAGAAATATTGGTGAACATAGGTACTTATACAAAAAAATACATATAGCCGAACACAGAACCTCCTCCTTATTTTGAAGTCGGTTAAAAATACAGTTTAGTAGTTAAAAATACAGTTACAGTCTTTGTTTTATTATCTATTTTCAATTGGCAAAATCTTCGGTTTAATGTAAGGAATTATATCATAACCGCTTTAGAAGCCGCGGGACTGCTTAGTACCGCATCCTACAGAATAGAATACCCTTGTTAAAATATGCTTGCAACCGATGTTAAAAGGGTATTAGATACTGTAACCCCTTACCAGCAGACAGGACCGTGCTTCAGTATCTAAAAAGTAACGTAATTCCGGTTCGATCTTATAATGAAGTGTAGTATTTGTTTCATGACATGCTGTTTCAACATTATATGAACTTGAGAGTATATTTAGAAAGCCTATCATATGAATTTCATACGCGTGACCCACTTAGCCTTAGCCGAAACCAGGTTCAGACTTCCCTCTGACCAATATTAAAACAAGGCCCACCTAAGCACAACCTGTTGTGTCTATTTGTTAATGTAATTTGATTCTTTTATTTTTTTTGAGCCTCATCGAAACCGATATTGTGCGATAATCATATACAATATTAGTTTTATTACAATTTAAAATACTATCAGTATTATTTAATGACGATAAAGTTAGTGATCGTTACTGATATGACCCAATAAACGTCGCTAAGTGTCGCGACGTCTACATATTTTCCTGTAATAATATGTAAATAAAAAGCTAAAGTTAAGACGGTAGAAAGTTCACCGACTGACCTCTATCGAATAAGCCGATATCAGTAGGTAAGTTAACGACAAAGTAGCAGATACACTTTCTAAAAGTGGAATTCTGTCCCGCTGTCCAGATAATTAAATCTGAGTCGAGCGGACCCAATACTGCCGCCTCGCACGCCAATCCGTCCGACCCTTACTTTCATTCCACTCACACCTGTACGTATCTGTATATCACCGTTTCCTTTCATCGAACGAAAGTGACTTTCAGACGGTATTCCCATTATTACGACTGTTTAAATTATAATGGAACACGCTCCTCCTTGTTTTTCGGATGTTTATTCTGAATGTTTTATTGAATTGAAACTTTTTGTTCAACATTGACTTTCAGGTACAAAAACGTGCAAACTGCTTTAACGAAAAAAGTTCCATAATCGTTTTGTGTGTTCGTATCTTTGTATTATCTATCTATCTGTAACACGTTGATTGATGAACAACATTTGTTTAAAACAAAACAGCAATAAGGTCTCCTTAGAAGTTGCAGCAACAAATAACAGTCTGTTGTAAACTTGTTAAGCGAAGTCTTTCGTACTCTTATCACCTTCAACCTAGTTCTGCCGAAATGTGTTTAATTTTTTTATTAATATGAACAGAAACTCTACAGTAACTGTTTACAGACTCCGTACTGGACACTATCCATGAAAGAATTTTGGATATATTGCGAAAAAGACAATTTCTCCTAACTGTGAAAAATGTCAAGTCATTGACTTCGAGGATTAATGATATAAAAGTAAAAAAAATGAGAGCTTGTTGGTTAAGATTCAGTTTACTTAATCACCACCCATTTCGTTTAAACTGGTTTAAATTATGTTAACTCCGATTTATCGTTAATTTTTTTACCAACAAGAGGCGCTTCATGCGTTAATGTATGAACGCATTCCTACCAAAACGAAATTTCATATAAGGCTTGATAGAAGAAGTGAAGTCGTAACATTTCTTTTGTACTTTCTGTACGAGATTAAAACTGCTAACCTGTAAATGAAATGAAAATTATTACCCAAACTTTCATGAAATAGGAATATTTTGCTAATTGACTAAATACATAACCTTCAACAATTAGTATTTTACATTCAATTTACATTTAATTAAACCTGTATTACCTGTTTTATAAGGTCAACTGTACGAAACGACAGAGATAAAGGCTGTAACAGTAGGTTGTACTAATTTAATGAACCGTACAATAGCGTGCCTCTGTCCAATAATATAATTAGTTAAAAAATATCCAAGGTACGGATATTTCGGTAAGACATAGTCGGTGACAAACACAGGGTTGCCAAGAAGTTAAATTTTTTCGGGATGTGTTTAGGTTTGATAATTATATAACTTAATAAAATACATAAACATTTTTAGAATCTTATCATAGACTGATGGTACATTATCAAAGATTCAAAGAACACAACCTGGCATATAGAGTCTACAAAAACGGTGTAGGAAGTTGTACATTTTTTGATTAAGACAAAAATTTTCTTCTAAATTTCGATGACAGATATGTAGGAACTGATAAAAAATCATTTCTTTAATTTATTTGTGAATTTTGATTCTGGTAAAAAGAAAAAAGTACAGTTGTTTTAAGAGTCTTTTAAATTCTGGTTCGATAAAGGAACTCCTTTCTTACATTCGGCTTCGCCAGAGTCATACCATGGCCTTACAGAAAACCGGAGTAACCGAGCAGACGGGTCACCTGATGGTAAGTGACTACCGTCGCCAATAGACACCTGCAACTCAAGAATCACAAGTGTGTTGCCGGCCTTTGAGATGCGAGTACGCTCTTTTCTTGAAGATTTGAAGGTCATATGGGTCCGGAAATAGCGCAGGCGACAATTTGTTCAACAGATTGGTTGTGCGAGGCAAAAGATCTTGGAGAACCACACAGTGGTGGATTGCTAATTATCCAGGTGATGGGGATGATAGTTTCGTAGCTTTGAACGATGGCAAAACGCTGCGGCTGGTATAAGTTAGAACAATTCCTCGGAGCACTCCCCATAATACAGCCGTTAGAGTATGCAGAGTGAAGCTACATCTCCACGCATCGCCAAGGGTCAAGCCGGTCTGAAATATCCTGGCAATCGATAACTCGAATCGCTCTCCGTTGAATGCGATCCAGAGGGAAAAGTAAGTACTAGTACTTACTGGGGTGCTCATGCATAGAGATGAGAACAGTATTCCATATGCGACCGAACCTGCGCCTTATAAAGGTGAAGGCGGTGGGCCGGGGTGAAATACTGTCTGTGATCTGTTCAGCTGATCACGCTTTTTCAAAGTTAATTTGGCCTAACCCTCTAAGTGACCACAAAAACTGGACTTCCCTCGATATATCGGCGCCAGGGATGCCGATGGTGGCTGTAGCAGTTAGAGATGTGTTCTCAAAGCAAGGTGATACGACAAACGGTATCTTTTTGACGGTGGACGAGCAAACCTGTCTTCGTTGGGTTCAATTGGACTAGATTAAGTCGACCCCAACCTGAAACATCTTCTAAGGAAGATTCGGTTTCAGACACAAGTTTGAATCGACTCACAGTGACATTTTCCCGAGAAATGTCGGCCGGTATAAAGGGCATCAATCGTGCTATCATCGGCATAGTAATTAATACTGCTGGTTTGCAGCATGAGCATGCACCGTCGACAACAATCTTAATGCTTCTGTCTGCGAGAAAACTGGTGATCCAATTGCACATTTTCTCGCGAAACCCATAGGAACGAAGCTTCGAGAGAAGCGCTTTGTGCCAGACCCGATCGAAGGCCTTCGCTATGTCCAAACTAACTGACAACGCCTCCCGCTTGGTCTCGATCGCCTGTGCCCACCGGTCAGTCCTTATTGTCCGTCATTGGGCCTCCGGTAATCTCACTTATTCGACGAAATACAATGTAAACATTGCTTTGCGCCGGTTTTCTGTAAGGCCGTGGTATTATTCCCGTCGAGCCGGCCCATACGTGCCGACGCATGGCTCTCCCACGTTGTGTTGTGTTTCGCCGAGTGAGTGAGGTTACCGGAGGCATGTACTTCCCTCCACCCCTTCCCCTTCCACCTTAAAGGCCAGCAAGTCACTTACCATTAGGCGACCCGTCTGCTCCTTTGCCCCCGATCAAACAAAAAAATATTCAAAGTTTGCTCTTCGGCTGACGTCACACCCTGAGGTGAAAATTAGGTTAATCTTAAGTAATGTCTTACTCACAGCAGAACTAAGTAAAAAATTAAGTAATAAAAACTTGGTATATAATACTGAAAAGAAAATTATATATTATATTATCTAGAGACAAAGAAAACTTTTTACGGGGTATCGGGTGTGTACTTACAGTTTTCCGCGTGATGTGGTTACCCTATGCAGGTAGGGTGCGTATCGCGCTATACAGTGGTTAGGCCCAAACGGCGGCCGAACACGCGACTAATAAATATCGTTCTGTATCGCCACATCGGTCTATTTCTACTAGTAATAGAATTAAATGTGCGCCACAAATGTGTAATGTGAGTTTGACATAAAAACATAAATGTCCTAACAACAAAAATGTTAATTTCCAAGGTTAAAGGTTGATAACTTTGAAAGTCCATCTCTGACCATATCTACAGCTACAAAAATGAAAAATATTCGGTCCCCGTGGGATAGATATCACCAACATTTTAACGCAAACGAAATCGTGGGCAACAGCTAGTATTACAAATGCGAAAGTGAGTTTGTTTGTTTGTTACACTTTCACGCCTTAACTCCTCAACTGATCATCATGAAACATCTGAGTCGCCGAACATGGATTTTTTTTTTTCTAAACGATTTTTTTTTGACACAAGACTTTTCTTGTGTCTTTTTATATAGTTATAATATTGTTTAACTATTATTTTGTTTCAGAGAAAAGTTTCTACTTTACTCAAAAGCGTTCTATAAAGACAATCAGACGAATGACTAGATTTCATTAGCCATTTTTCAGAATATTAAAAAAGTGTTTGATTCTGCGATAACTCTGTCTATCTAAGTGCTCATGTTAATTAGCCGACTCAAAATGAACATTTTTATTCTGTGGTTAACATTTATACATATAGGTACTATTGTAAAATACAACAGCAGTCTCCGCATTACAATGACCCGAAATATAAATTTTTCATGAACAATAAACCATTACAAATATTTTGTTGAAAAAATTAAATCTACGGCATTTAGCCGCAGAATGCGGTATTATAAAGATAAAGAAAATATTTGCTCCAGTCCCGAGTTAATTGTACCGATCGTAAAAATGCCGAAAGTAGGTACGCAGTAGGCACGCTGCGCTGTTAGCAGTTTAAGACTCGTTCACCGTTGGAATTACATAATTCTGTAATTGTCCATTATCAAATGTTCTTGTTTAGTTAAATGCTTATAACGTGATTAGAAAAATATATACAACTACACGTCTATAAGTTAGTATTTCGGTTTTTTTGTTTCTTTAATAATTTCTTATTCGAAATTTCAATCCGTCTGGCTCCTATTAAACAACCGAATTTCTGATTGCAAATTAATATAACATTTTTTCGCAGTTTATAGAACTACAATTATATATAACTAGCTGTCCCCGCAGTTTCGCCTGCGTTTATGGTCTTTGCTCCTATTCGTCGTAGCGTGATGTTTTATGGCCTATGGCCTTCCTCGATAAATAGGCTATCCAACACTAAAAGATTTTTTCAATTCGAACCAGTAGTTCCTGAGATTAGCACGTTCAAGCAAACAAACAAACAAATTCTTCAGCTTTATTATATTATAGTATAGATTATATTATCAGCTTTCTATGAAAAA
Source organism: Euplagia quadripunctaria (assembly GCA_963859945.1). Lineage (NCBI taxonomy): Eukaryota > Metazoa > Arthropoda > Insecta > Lepidoptera > Erebidae > Euplagia > Euplagia quadripunctaria. The sequence goes on along the minus strand of OY982567.1, from coordinate 25,105,122 downwards.
ATATTTTTTTACTTACTTTGATTGCGTCTGACGAAGATTTAGCAACGGCAAAACTGTCTGGCCATTGTGATTTGATATTACTAAAAAGGCATTAAATGAATGCAAAAGAAAAGAAATGTCTTAAAATGATTTTTAAATCAAGTATTTTTACGTTCAGGAAGTGGATGCGCACTGGTAAACGCAACCGTTCCCAGGTGCCAGACTTTGGTGCTTCCTCTAACATTCAAAAGAGAATAATATATCAAAAAACTTTGCTAGCTCGTATTATACATTGACTTTATTATGCTAGTAATTGCCCAGAGACCGAAATTCGACGATAAAACTCCGTCAAACGAAGGAAAAAATCTGCTTCCAAAATAAAAAAAAAATAAAAGAATAAAATCGGTGGACTAACAGAGGAGCACCGGAT
>OY982567.1:24848856-25104513 GCA_963859945.1 Euplagia quadripunctaria | reverse complement strand
GCCATTTTTGATCTTCAAACTGAGTGCAGATCGATAGTATTAGTACCGCGCGATTGAGAAAAACCGAAACAAATATTTTCTAGAGCCTTTGAGACCCTTTTTACTCAATAATGTTTTAAAGTCTACAGCGATCGATTCATCCGACATTAAATGTCGAATACTATCTGCACCAGGTTTAGGTCAATAAATACTTTTTTGACCTGTTGTTCTACGGATCTTACTAGTGGTTCTATTGTGGCCAGTGATAAACCATTAATAAGGTATATCTGAATGTGATCATAAAAATTTTAATTGTGTAATGGTAATGGGATTGTTGTTTTTTCTATCGGCCATTATAATGACAACTCAATTTATTTATACTGGTCAATATCATAACACACCACCATTAAAGAGTAGCTTTTGATAATCAAAAATTAATATAACTTATTTTTCATTAAAACATTTTAACCTTTTGTACGGGATTGCAAAAATAAATAATTTACTTCTGATTACTTTTACGAGAATATTAAAAGGTGGGCTAAGCGCTAAGTTCTACCTGCTTAGAATTTGACTTGAATAAAACACTTAACATTTTTATTACATCTCCACATTAAACATAATTTATAAACTGTTACATAAAAACACTATTATCAAAAACCTATATCATCGAGTAATGGAGTTTATCTAAAATAGTCATCAAGTAAGGAGTCATTAAATTATTGTATGTTGTTTAGTACTGTTGGTAAGTTCTCTTTTGTAAGAATAATGTGATAAATATCATACTTAGGATGTGTACGCAAATGTAAAAAAATATATATATATAAATATATATGTAATGTAAAAATAAAAATGTGTATATGAATTGTAATTATAGAGAATTTGTGTCATAATCATAGTTTATAATATGTAGGTACTTTTACGTTAAGTGAGCATACATACATACACAAATGCGAGTTCTAAAGAACTTGCAGCTGAAAGATGCTAGGTCTGTTTTAACATCATTTAAAAAATTACTGTACGAACTGTGCGCACTTAGTTTAAAAATGCCTCAATTACATAGTATAGAGGAAGGAATTGCGCATGTATAAATGAGTTAAATCGTTTGCGTATAAAAAAATATAATTCGAATGTTGTGTAGGTATTTTCTAGTCTTATAATGTACAGTCATAGTGTGAGACACATTTGTTTGACGAATAATACCGCACGTTATATTAAATAATTATTAATTAGATTATGTAATGCGTAACAAATGTAAACCTAACGTTATTGGCACTCTGGTATTAGGTGATATGTACATGTATCATTATGGCCTCGCTGACAGTACGATGGTAACCAACAGTGGCCAATAAAAATCTTCTGTGTTAGGGTGTACACTTACATAATGTCGAATTTTACAGGACGAGGTATTACATATTATATTGCATTACCACTTAATGTATAAAATATTGTCTGACATCCCGTCACCTCTCAGGTTCACAGGATGTCAGACAATATTTTGTATTTTAGTTTGTAAAAGATCGTATTAGTTGAATACTATAAAATAATAAATACCCAATAATCTATGGTATCCATCTATCGTTCCTTTGAAACAATTCAAATTCATCAAATTAAAGGAAATTATGAATATTTCATAGGTATCTTATTCTATCGTGAAGGCTATATAATTAGAATACTCGATCAACGCTTTTATGCCACAAAAATGTGTAATTTCAGGGTTGCAACAATAATCTTTATAGTCTACCACGACAGATTATATTCAGATATTAAAAATATACACGTAAGGTAAATCAAACTGTCAGACTCTATTGATGTACCACAGTGCCATAAATGTTTAGAGTGGAGCAATAATTTAAGGGTATAAAATAAATTCGATGATTAATTAGGAGGTCGCATCACGGTGTATAATATTATATTTGTAAACAAGTTGCCTTTTAGTGAGTACCTACACTGCGGCTTCACGTTCTAAACACACACAGACACACATGCATTAGGTACTTTATACTTCTATGTAGACTTTTCTACTTAAAACACGTAGGTACGACTTTTAGTAAAAAAAATGCATTGTCATTTTAAAATTTTAAACAATCATTTTTTTTTTAAATGAAAGGAGAATAAACAAAGAATTATAAAATAAGGCGTAAAGCTGTCGACGCTCCGATGCCCAAAATGTTTAACATTTTGTTAAAATCCAGGTAACAACATACATATTTCTCGGTGTTTTATGATAACATTTAAATTACTTGGCGCTGTGTGCGTGTCTGTGTGCCACGAACGATGTTAATTGTTAAACACTGCCTTGTGTTTGTATGATAACTGTATTGTAATATCAGTAGCTTAGTCTGTTGATGTTTTACTGTAACTTGCCATGTATCATTCATATTTTAAATACTAGGCTACAACTGTGGAAAGACACCGTCGAACTACCTTTTACTCAATGAAGAGTGCTTGTACTTCTAAAAAGACGTATTTTTCTATTAGTTGTTGCGCAGTAATAGGTTCTTAGTACTTTCTCAACACTATTATCGTAACATTGAAATATATCCCAAAAATTTAATTTTTCTTTAGCTTAACTACATAATTTTTAAACATATTCAGAAATTTAACACAATGTTTTATATCTTTCCAATGTTTCCAATGAATGAGTTGTCTGAAACCGTTTTGGCTTATATCGTATAATATGTTTAAAATGATTTGTTCTATTCTATGCTTCAAAAATCTATGTAATAGCAGTTGATAATTCTGTAACAAGTTGTCGCCACTTGAATTGTCTGTTTTGTACGTTGTAAGAGATTTTTTATCCACCTTGACAATGTTGTAGTTAACTACATCAGTGAAACTAATAAATTATTTACTTATAAATAAAATAAATGTCAAGAATATTAACGTGTTTTTGTTTTTATTTTATTATTACTTTATGCACATTTGGTACATAGGCGGACTTAATGCCTTAAGCATTCTCTACCAGTCAACCATTGGGTGATGCAGAGAAAACAGGAAGTAGGTGCGTTTTAACTAAAGGTAGTTTATAAAACAAAATATTATCTATTGCACTAAATATACTACGTAATATATTACCACTTATATAAATACCATACACATATATACCACATACATACATATTAATATATATATATATATACGCATATAACAACAATAGATGACAAATTATGGGCAAGTTGATTCTGTCAGTTGTTTGAAGAGATACTCCTTTACTTTCATTTTAAATGAGTAATTGCTGGTGACCATCCTGATTTCAAGGGGAAGCTTATTCCAAAGAAGAACGGACTGAACGAAAAAAGATGTAAATGTTTACTAAGTCTATTATTCCTTCACATGCGATCGTATTCTGCTCGTTGAGGGTTGACAGCCGTTGTTAACAGGGTTTAGCAAGACCAATAACTGGTGATGTGTTAGACATATTAAACAAACAAAAAAACCGGACAAGTGTGAGTCTGACTCGCGCACCGAGACAAATTCAATCCTCGAAGACTTTTGCCCGTCTTGTTCGAAAGACAAACTTAACACTTAACTTTGCGGTTACGACAAACTCAACAATCCAAACGCAAAATATAAGTTTGTAATTATAAAAACTTTTTTTATATGATATAACAACAAATTAACGACTTTCGGATTTTTTTCCTTTACTTGTGCTGTCAGACCTTGCTTCTTACCAAATTTCATGATTCTAGGTAAATGAGAAGTACCCTATAGGTTTTGATTTACCTGCGAAATGTTCAAATTTGTTAAAATCTAAGGCTTAATGGCCATATCTTTTGATTGCGTTGACTTAGGAGCTTGATTTTTTGACACCTTTAAGGGACTACTAACATAAATATTTGATGTCAATTTCAATTTGATGCTTTTTCGGGTTCCTTATGAAAAGGGTCTTAACAGACATACAGACAGACAGATATAACAACAAATTAACGACTTTAGGATTTTTTCCTTTGCTTGTGCTGTAAAACCTTGCTTCTTACCAAATTTTATGATTCTAGGTCAATGGAATATAGGTTTTGATTTACCTACAAATTGAAATTTGACGTAATCTAAGGCTTAAGTTGCCGTATCTTTTGGATTGCGTTTACTTAGAAGTGTGATTTTTTAACAGTTCTAAGAGACCGCAGACTTATGTATATGGTATTAATTTCAACTTGATGCGTCATCGGGTTCTTGAGAAAAAGGCCAAGGAAAAGACAGACAGACAGATGGACAACAAAGTGATCATATAAGGGTTCCTTTTTTTCCTTTTGAGGAACTGAGCCCTACTGAATTTGTAATGAAAGTAAACCCCAGTACAATAGAAGTATGCTCGTACACAGATCTTACTGTTCTTGTGATCTTACTGTCTTACTATTTTTATTCTTCACTTTACTGTGGAGGTAAATGTCTTATAAGTAACGAGAATATTGCTGTCATATCCCTTCACGAGTAACTGGAGACCTTATCGTTTTAACTCGCTTCAAAGATAGCTTTGAGTATGAGGGCTGGAGGGGAGGCCACAGAACGCATTTAAAGAAAGGAAAAATTCTATGTTTCTACGTGTTTTCTAGTGCTACTATATCTATATATTAATACGTGAAGCGAAAACTTTGGATCTCTTTTTACGAAAATTGGGCGAACGGAGGAGTATGAAATTTCGCACACTTATAGTTTATACAGACAAGAAGTGACGAATGCTAAAATTTTTGAACAATATTTGCTACAGTTAAAAAAAATGCAAATACGGGCACATACAGCTATGAGTGTCCAGTATATATTTTGACCTGTCATGGTACAAAAGTCTATACAATGACAAGTCAAGTAATATTGGCCATTGAAATAAACCATGGTTGAAATTAGACCACCACGCGATCTCTAGTTCAATAGAATGCTTTAAGACGATCACCACGACTACTTTCTATCCTCACACCGCCCCCTACCGCCAGCTTAAAAAACAAGCTTACACTTTTAAAACTAAAAGGTAGCATACTGAGGCTCTACAGAAGTTTTAACCGCACTGCCATCTGTTGACTGGCGTTAAACTTTCATAAACCTCTGATTAAAGCACCATCTAGTGTGTATATTCTGAACTCCATTCCTCTTTCCTAACCCACCCTTTTAGCATATAAAGAACATTCAGAATGGCGTGATCCCTTTGTGAATCCAGAATGTACCGATAGATGATGCGTAACAACACTAATTAATTTGATGGGACTCAAGACCTCCACATTAGTAGATTATTATCGATGTACTTCACAATATTTCATGTTTGTTTTTACAATAAAATCATTTGAACATGCAAAACAGTTAATAAACAAATCGATTCAGGACCATTTTTCTCTGTATTCAATGTGTCTTAATTTTACCACTTGACTCTTGGAATATTGACGTTTGAAACAACCGAAAAAGATAATATACATGTGTACATTAAAAATATAAAAAATAACTGATCTACGAGTAAATGGTTACTGATTGCGAAGTTCGAATCCTGTTTTAATACTTTATACTAGTTTATACCAATCTGTTTGTTTACACAAATCTGGTAATAATTGTTTTTACTCTATTATCAATTTAGCCGCCATAAATTTGAGAGATCAAGTTAAATGGCTTTCAGGTACGAAATAGTGCCAGAACCGAATAAATAGGAGTACTGCTGTATTTAACGCACAGTGTTTTCATCTAGGGTCAGAATATCCGTTAAAAATATTCAAAATTGAGAAGGACAACTTTCATTTTACATTTTAAAATTTTAAATTGTGAAAAAAAATCTTCAGGACATAAAGAGAATATATATTTTTTTATGAAAATAAACAAATAATTGCATCAGGGGACACTGGTGTTTCTTCGAAATTGCACGAAATAAGAAAACCCCGAACAGCGGCCTATTCGGTTTGACTCAAACCACCTTTATCGATCCCTTGACCCTATTGGTAATAGACAAGAGAAGGAATTCTCCAAAGTTGCGAGTTTCTGTAAATAATTATGTAACCGATCAGATAGTAAGAGCTGATAAAAAGGTCCTCTTGACGATTGATGGGACGTGCTTGATGATCCATCCTAACCGCCTGTGTGTCTTTTCGTATGTCACGGCCCAGTCATTTTAGTTGGACAACTTATTATTGTGTATAATGCTTCTAATGTACGGCTATGCCACTTAAAACATGTACAATTAAAGTGTATAACTATCCGAGAGATTTTGTAAGGAATTGATGTTCCGCAATCTACAAAGATTTTTAAATAATAATACAAGTACATACATAAATATTAAATTTCGATTCTACGCTATTTGGCGGAATTGTTTATGCAGTGCATTTCAATATTTTAACAATAGCCAATTTTACTTACTCTTTGTATCTTCTTAATGTGTATTGATTAATTTAATTTTTAATGACTTATGTAGATATAGAATTAAGCAAGTGAACAAAAGACAGTTTAACCGAAAGTGTGTTGGTGACTATCTATGTAAATATTCCATTTGGCAGTCCCGGCTTTTCTCGTCCACATCACCTGGAACTGGAGGCCAAAAAGAACGCGAGTCACAGAAATAAAATATAACAAATTTAATAATTAACTGATAATTCCCGTAAATACATAATTATAAAAGATAACAAATTTAATAATTAACTGATAATTTCCGTAAATACATAATTATAAAAGATAACAAATTTAATAATTAATTAATAATTCCCGTAAATACATAATTATAAAAGATAACAAATTTAATAATTAACTGATAATTCCCGTAAATACATAATTATAAAAGATAACAAATTTAAAAGAAAATCAAATCGACATCATTATCATCAGTGATGTAAGAAAATAAGTTATTAGATTTGCGTAATTTTTTGAAGGTACTGTTAAGACTACTGGAAGTTGAGCGATAAGTGGACTGTGTCATAGAACAGGCAGTATAAGATGGTTGCCTTTAATCTTACCAGGAACTGTTCTAAGTTAGGTTTTTGTGTAATCAGTTACTGTCAAAGAATTTAACACATTTTTGTTCACTGGTGTTATAGGTCCACTTTCAGTGTTTCTGCAAAACTTGTTGGCTGTAAGAATTACTTATCAGACCAGAGATCAGAAAAGGAAGAATATTTCTGAACCCATTCAGCCAGTCAAACAATAAGTGGGCATCGCATCGCAATGGATTACGCTTGGCTAACTACTCGTCCACTAGTGTCTAGAATGCAGTATTCTCGCAACAGCTACGGTATTAGGGCACGCGGGCGTTGACTTATGCGTTTATGCGATACAAATACTTTAGCCAATCAATCACTTTACTCTTCTTTCTTCTTGTGTCTTTACTCATCATCTTATATTTTCATAAACTATATATAACTAAAAACGCTTACTCAGTAGTTACGACTATATATCGCTGTCTTAATGGCTACACCAAAAGCTGTTTAAGTCTGAACGCTTTAAAATGTAAAACGAATGGACGTTACGAGTTCTTTGGTTTATTCGGTGCGAACGTCTGAACCGGCGCCTAATAGCTTTATTGTTCTCCAGAGAGCTATAGGAAAATATGCAGCTACCTATGCGGGCACGTAGCTAGTCGTAACTACTCATTGCACTATTCTTTTTCTCATACATTGTAATAGTAGACTCGGAGTAGCTGCGTTTCTTAATACTCTTTATATTAACTTGATCTGTACTTTTTTATTAGTTCCTGAATCTATCTAAAACTAAAGAGTTTGTTTGTTTGGTTGAACGAGCTAATCTCAGGAACTACTGGTTCGAATTGAAAAATTCTATTATATAGTATTCACTCTAAGTGAGTGATACGATCGTACGAGGCGCGACGTCGCAATCTTGTACTAAAACTAAATAAAAATTGTTCCATCCGTTTACGAGTTATGATTCCACAGATAAACAAACAAATACACAGATACACATGTTAAACTTGTAACGCCGGGTTTCGGGGTTTAAAAAGGAAGGCATCGGCCTCTTTTTCGATTATTTTAAACCTTAAAATAATTTATTGTCATAGTTCTAAGTTTACTAGAATCTTGCAGAATGACATACGAATGGTTTTTCTTCTGTAAGTAACCAAAAATTCTTCTCTCCTAGTGTTACTGTACTGTACTATGTGTAAAATCCAGTGTTATTTACAAATATTGTTTTAAATCTGGATATCTTTTAAATTTACAATGTTACTAAACAGTTTTACATAAGATAATAGCATCTTATGTAAATGTTTTTAAAAACTGTCATAGATTACGTAAAGAGGTTTACTTTTATACATTCTAATGTATATGAAGGGAAATCTATGGAAAATATATTCAGATGATCAATTATGAAGGTATTGCCTACGGACGCTACGACAATTATATCCAACCGTCATCAACATCAAAGATATGTCTAATAACTAGAAAGGGTCTATTATCTCTATGTTGTAAAGGTCGCCACTATTACTGAGGGAGCTGAACCTCTGACTAATTTTGTAATTGAGTTCGACCGCCGACCGGATACTACCTTAATGAGTCATCGGTATTCAGTCAGATACTAACTATGTTAGGCGTTAAGAGATGCAATTATGATGGCGAGCTGATACTAATCTATTATTGTAGCAAATTTTACCGAGACTATCACTCCTTTCATGACCTAGTTTTGCAACTACTTATTCTATGATTTGGTTTAGAGGATTGGCAATGCGTAATTGATCACATACTGCTGGTAATAGCTTAATATCAAGCTACTTGTTTACTTGTTGTACAAAGTGGCTTTACACTTTTTTCTTAGGAAGTGTAATACTAAAATGATGATTATAGCTATTTACAACAAATAATAATGATTTGATATCACGGCAATAACATTAGATATATTGATGTTAATATGGGGGTTGAGGTCTACTTAGATATTGCGAAACTGAAGTTTGTACTACCTTGGTGGTATAAATAAAATAAAACTTAAGAGGCACAATATAGTGTTTATTCAAATTGACCACTCAGCCAGTAATATGAAGACTAAGTTTAACCTTGCCAATATCCAAATAACATTGTTCGTGATTACGATTATCCATTAAAGACAATGGTCTCATTAACAACGTAGAGTTGTGAGAGTTGGACATGTCAGAAAAAACCATGTAGGCAGAATCAACACATTCGAGATGCGCTCACAGCGATGTCTGTGACTAGGATTAGTTATTGGAAAGAGAAATGCAGACATACGTGGTATACTCAATAAATTTTGAGAAATCTTAAAATAATGTTCTATAGAGCCAATTTTTTAATACATATTTTCAAATGACTCTCCACCACTATTTATGCAAAGTATCTGTGTTATGTAAACCAATTTTAGATATATCTTGTGGCGGTGAAAAGTGTATCCCTTTGAGTTGATTTTTTATTTTAGAAAATAAAAGTAAGTAGTCACATTGCCACATCCAGGTTATAAAAAGATGACACAGAAGTTTGTGTGGTGTGCTGTGCAGAAAATCCCTCATATTGAGTTTAGAGTCTGCGGAGCCTGCAAAGTCCCATATTTGGTCGCTTGCTGCTGACAGCGGTAAAGTCAAAGTCGGTAAAAAGATTAGCGATCAAAATCTTCGCTGTGCTTTTCGATCGCTTTAGTTTGGTAGGCGGATTTTGAAAGAGCCAAACTGTCCACTGGCGTTATGTTTCTGAGTCGTATTGGTAAGTCCAAAATTTATCACCTGTCATAATGTTGTAATCGCGCCTCGACAAGCCTGCACCAAACTTAGCTATCGTATCATGGCATTATTCTACGTAAGCCTGCTTCTGAGCGTCGGTGAGGTTGTACGATTCCCAGCGAACTACTAAGCTCCTCACGCGAAGGTACTCATATAAAATATTATAAAAGCTTCTAGATGGAGAGCTGGCTACCAAAATCAGAAATGACAATTTTTGGCTAAAAACACTCCTTACTAGATGACAAACCCATAGCGCTTACAGCCAGAAGGCTCTCCCGGGGCTGGAGGCGTGGGTTGGCGTTCAAACATGTAAATTTTTTATCAAAATAAAATCATTGAGTGCAGCGCTGAAATTTTGTATAGTTATAGTTTTTAACTGTAGCAATCGCATAAAATTATTGCCAGAAGTCTAGATCGGGGCTTAACTGTTGCCAGAAGTCAATAAAGCGCAATGGGTTTGTCATCTAGCAAGGAGTGTTTTTAGCCAAAAATTGTCACTGCACCTCATCATTTCTGATTTTGGTAGCCAGCTCTTAGACTATTCCTGAACCAATCTTCAATATGTACTGAATCTCTTTATACATAATTCCCTTATTCTTTTCGACGAAATTTTTAATTGCTGACATGTTTTCTTCTGTAACTAAATTTTTGTCGAATCGTTCTTCATTGACCAAAGTTTGTGAACCTATCTTAAATTCGTTGAAAAATGGTACACAGTTGCCTTAGAGATTATCTACAAATGAAATGTTAAATCTACCAAACGATTCTTTTGGTTTTAGGTCATATTAGAAATCGTAAAATATCTATTATATTATGTTCTCAAGATCGATATATTTTCAGTGAGACACGCTAATTACATTCAGTTCGTAATAAAGGTTGGTAGAAAATTTCAATCTTATTTTTAAAATAAAGTATCTTAAAAGTCTTTTTCGCTAAATTTTCTAAGTGGCCTGGTAGGTGCGTAAGAAATGCATACTATATATTCTCTTTTGTTTCTTTCTACTACAGTAGCAGTGTTATGAAAGCTCAAAATTTATCGAGGAGATGGTTCCCCAGTCGAATAACTCTAAATGTAACAGAAATATGCTGTGCCCTACCCTGTATATTTGCTTTGGACCTATGTAAAAACAGAAACAAATGGTGGATTGTAGTTAGTATAGCTACTCCGGTGGAGAAAGCAGAAGTTCATGTATGTATAAAGAAAGATACTTGAACGAATACTAAAGATAAATTGGAGTAAATTCAAGGACCATATAATAAATGCCATCTTAGCCAACACAAGTGTGTGTAATAACATATTTTTAATATTTTTGTGAACAAATTTGGTGTCCTGAACAAACATTTAATTGGCACTGAAAACGGCGGTATTTGTTCAGCTGTGTCGTCTTTTTAATAGCTATTATACTGACCTCATGCAAATATTGTGACGACATGGTTTTGTAAACATTAAGATTAGAATTTTAGGAAAGCGGTTTTGATTTTATTTCAACAATAAAAAGTACATACCACCAATCAAAGTGGCTTATCAGAATATATCGTGAACATTTTTTTTTATTTAATTAATATTCAACTGCGATGAGTCGTTCGTCATAACATTGTTTTAAGTCGAAAAAGATCTAGTTTTTCCAAACCGTGGTTTTCTATTAAAATAAGAACTGTAAGATAAATAGAAGATAATTATGTTAGAAAAACTATAATTAAGGCTAATGGCGGTATTACCTCAAAAATTACAATTTTTCTTGATATTCCTTACAAGATTTTACATTATGTCAAACACTAAGTTATTATTACCAGCGTAATGTCAAACTGTAACTCGTATCCACCGTGTGCCTTCCTAAGCAGTCACTAAACAAACGTCAGAAAACTAAGAAATACATATTCTCAATTCTGAGTTCATTACTATAATTCTAAGCTATTATTAACTTGTAGATTAAGCTAGATACACCATTATCAAAATTTCTGTCCTACGTATTTTCGAACAGGATAACTGCAATCAATAAGGTATATATGTACATATATTGCAGCAAACATTGTCCGAAATGAAACTAAACCAATCAGCTTCAATTATCCAATCAATCACAAGGTGTCCTACTACGGGACTATATAACCACGCAAAATACGTATTGCAACGTCAAAAACATATGTGGAATTATGTTATCATGTCAAGTTAGATTGTGTCCGGATAACTTAGATAACGCGAGTCCCGAGAGATATACTCAATATGCTCATACATACATACAGCCTTATGGCTATGACTATGATGCGAGTTAACAGATAGTTTAGAAGGAAACTGATTAGAATGATCACTAGCTTGGCGTAAATAAAAAAAAAAAGTGGCTTTTGTTAGTGTTGAATTACTTTGCAAAACATGGAGTTGAAGTGAGTAAAATGTTTTCCTTAATTAGGGTAGCAATTCCACAACAAATCAAACTTTAATATCAAAAACTAATGAGTGTTCCAGTTTTATTTAAATTGAAATCAAAAATAAACTTGACAAGGACGACAGTGGTGGTAATACAGTAGGTACAGATTCTTTGCTACGTATTATTTGAAATTAGGAATATAGCCTAAAGGCTTTTTCTGTTGTACAGAACTTTCAGCTACGTAACTCAACGCAATTCAATTATTTATTTTAAAAATAAATATAAAAATATTGTCATTGCAGATGTACAAAGAGAAACGAAGTATTTTTGCTTGGTTCTTAATTTCTGAGTGTCCCAAAAATAAATGAGGAAAATTTTAATCGCAGTTATTAATAAGTAAATAACCCTAAAAATTTCAACTTAACCACTTGCTTACCAGGTATAGCAGGTACCTGCCAGTCCTTAAAAGCGGATTTTCAAAATCTTAGCAAAATAATGAAATGATTCCTATATTTTTAAAAACAAACTTTTATAGATAATGGCTACTTGTAAATGAAATAAGGGCTACTTTGTCTCTGAGCTAAATGCTTGTTATGGTTTACGAGAGTAGTGGATTAGATAAATTTAGAACCCATAAAAAAATTTACAAAATAGTATTTGTCCAACCATTGCGTCCGCGATATTACAATATTTTCAGGACATATTTTCAAAAATATGTTAACTGATAAAATATGTCGTATTTTTCTTCGGTATTCCCAATATGGCAGACCAGCTCCACACCGCAGTGTAGGTATAAAGCTAAGAGTTGACGGCGGAGTCGACTAATTGTATCAAAATCCAGTGGGCTGCCGCGCGTCGGCCGGGCCGCATGTTAGTTCGATGCTCACTTACGCCTCTCACGCACTACGTCGTTTTGTTCACAAAAATAGAGTAATAGGCACATAACTTATGGGTAATTAAATATTCAGATTAATTAATTCTTTAAAAAAAGACAACCCGGTAAGTAACGTAAAGTAACCCAATAAGAGTTACGCGATAGAAAGGGAGGCAACTCCTAGGTGAATATAACTATAGGTAATTAGCGCTGTGTGACCTGAATTACAACTTTATTGTGTCGGAACCATAGTCGCTGTTTATTTAAATGATTTGGCGGAGTGGGACTTCTGTACATGTACTATTATGTAATTGGTCAAGTTCGTCTTAAAATATTCATAGGCAACTTTAGTGTGTAATGTTGGTTGTTGGTTGGAGAATATCAATAGTATTATATGAGGGATCGGAATTAGATCGAGTCCTGTTTACTATATTTGCGGTGACAAAAATATCCTTACAAACGTAGATAAATCAAGTCTTAAACAGTATTTAGTATATCAAAGCGATAGACTATACCGCACTTATTATACACGGCCACAATTGGGAGAGTGCACGAGCAAACACTGAAAATGCTATAACCCACGTCATGTCGTGGCTCTCGGAGAACTTATTGACAATGAACCCCGAAGAAACGGTTTGAAAACCACAAGCCTATGACGCAATGACACATTTGTTGTCAAGGCTCACACGTACCTGATACCCACTGGTCACTGCACCTGCCTACAAATTGTAAGAGTCCCAGATGTCAAATACTTAGAGATAATCATTGATCAGTTTCTCAGATGGGACCAACACATAAATGTACTTTTCTAATATAAGAAAACTCATTTTTGTGTTTAAAAACCTAGTCCACGTAGCCAATATACAACACCACTTAATGGTATATGCCGCCCTTTGCGAATCTCTTTTGACCTACTGCAACGGGGCATGGGGAGGAGCAGCAAAATGTCGAAAAGTCCCAGCAAGCAGTTCTTAAAATTATGACCGGTAAACCATTCCGTTCCCCGACAACCCAACTGTACAAGGACGTCCCCGTTCTTACTGTAAGACGGTTTGTAATATATATAAGTATATATATATTACAAACCGTTCTAAAGACACACTCCATACTAAAATACGACCCAACACTGCAAACGGAAAAGGAGATACGACCGAGTCTGTACAGTCCTACGTTGTAGAAGAGTCCTGGCAAAGCAACACTCCTATTTCCTGTACAGCCATTTATATATTATAAATGTCCAAGCATGATGCAAAAAAGAAACTCTGTGAATGGCTTCAAAGTCAAGATTATGAGACAACAGAAATATTTATTGAGAAAAATACTTGCAAAACAAAACCAATTCCCTACTCCCCTCTCCTTCCTTCCGAATATAATCCTACTTTCTCCGACAACATAAAGCATACAAGCACGCAAGTATATACACACAATCAACACATACACAAATACATACAATTACAACATTCAACATGCCGTGCAAACAATTCTCATATTGGAATGAATATTGTCAAATAAATTGTCTCCTGTATGGGACCAGATCGATTTACCCTGATGATTCAAAACACAGGTATGAGCTTAGTTTGAGAGTTAGAGGCAAACGGATTTTGTACTCTTGTAGTCGATGATTGCACCCGTAAAGAATATTTTACATGTATGATATACTAGCTGTAAGCAAATATCTGTAATAAATGTAACTATTTATTTTTGAATGAATAAACAATATTACTATAAAAAAAATAGTATTAATTAAAACATGTGTCGGTATAATTTCATGTAGATATAATAGTTATGTTGTGTGTGTACGTTACTGACGAAACCTACCGAGCTATTCGTTCACAATGCGTAGGTACAAATGATTGATCGTGATGCTCAGGTGTAACATTCATATAATTAACCTGAGTACTGTTAGAGTTGCTAATGGATTACCCTTAATGTATTTATTTGATATTCCGTTACTGTATTTTGATATGATAGATCTTTTCGTCTCACAAGGTCAGAATTGTTACTGTGTTTAGATGGTTAAAGTTTTTTTTATGAAATAATTTTTTATTGATCAACGTACTCTCCTTCAACTGCGATACGATCCCTCCAACGTTTTTCTAATTTTCTATTCCTTGTGTGTAGAACGATTTATCTTTGACTTCAAAGTAAGCTACCATTGCTGCCATTATCCACTCTGGTGACTGCCGATTGGATTCCGGAGTGAAATAGTAAATACATGTTTCATCCATTGTCACACACTGACGTAAAAAATCCTTTTTGTTTCTATTGATTGATTTGGATTGATATTGATGATCATTGATAAGTTGTTGCTTTTGAGCAATTGTTAGCAAAACGCGGCACCCATTTGGAAAAAAGCTTTGGCCAAATTTTGATGTAAAATAGTGAAAACACTACCAGTTGAAATCTTCACTATGTCGCGCACTTTTACCTTCCGATCTTCCTTTACGATTTTCAGGACTTGGTTGATGTTTTGTTGAGTCACTGCTTCATTTTGAACGACCAAAGTGTTCTGCATCATTTGTGTCTATACGACCGCGTTTGAAATCGGCATACCACCGACAAATGGTTGGTGACGGAGCAGATTCCGCATAACATTTTATAATCCACTGTTGGGCTTGAACGGTATTTTTTCCCATTAAATAACAATGTTTTATCAACACACAAAACTCGTTTCTTTCCATTGTTTTCAAAATTCCAAAAGTAACGTCACATAATTTTTTGTATTTTTATTGCTCGATTTTCAAAAAAAAATACATATCATTTGATTGCCAGTACCTTCTAAAACTAAAATAAAAGAAATAATATATGCACCATTTCCAAGCTAGTCTCGGGACTTATTGAACGATCTAGTATAAATAAGCAAAAACAAAATATTTCAGTAGGTACCTTCTCACTTCTTTAACTTTTTGGCGAACTTTAATGTTATCAATAAAAAATGGAATAGGCTTAGAATAGACTGAGTCTTTTCTAGACACTAGTTACAAATTGGCAAATGTGTGATATCCTACCATAAGTGTAACCACTATTTACCTAATATTGTTTTTGCGCATTTCTATATCCACACATAGGAAATTTGTAATTTAGGATATTATTAGCACTGATGTACAGTTACCTCCTGAGATGCAGCCTCAACTAGTTCAGATGGTACGGAACTACATTGCTAGAAATAGCCTAAAACGAACATAATTTTAGTGGAGACACCATATTTTCATTATTAATGTACATTTGTGCAACCACTTATATAAATTTATTTATAAGGCATATTTGGAAATAAATAAAGAATTTGAGAATTTGAATTTGAATTTGAGAATTTTCTCACTGTCATTGACGGAGGACTTTATTATTGTAAAATGGTTTAAGAAATTACGGTCAAACGACTTCAGAGCTACGACCAGTCATATTAAATAGCCTACTGGAATACCAATTGAAAATTGTTTTAGAAAATGTTATGGTCTGGTAAAATATTTCGAAGATTTCATTTATTTTGAACGTTAATTGAATGTCGATGGTATGGCTTGCATAATTTATTGAAAAGAAACAAAACCAATAAAACTTACGGCAAAGCGTTTCTATTCGCACATTTTTCTCCAAGAAGTTTTTCTTTATTTCTCGATTCATTAATACGCCCTGGTTTAAGGAAGATGTTCAGAAAAAATATGATGCAAGAGAAAATAATTTTTTATACTTAAAGAACTGACATTAGGTATTTCGCAATTACATGAGTCGATTAGGGTTTATTTAAAAAACCTAATAAAAAAACTATAAGCAATCCAAATAAAAAAACACTTCCAAAAATGATTCCGAAATCTCGTAAAAATCGGTAAGTAACTTTAAGTGCGATACCTTAATCGAAGAAGGCCAGATTCTTGCAGATAACTCCCTCACAGAACGTACATTACTTGAAAGTTGTGAAAACTTTATTGATGTCTTTTGCTCCTTCAATAAAAGGCACGTGTATGTATAACATGACATGACATGTAACATATTTACAGATCAATTCTCTGTTACAAGTAAGACATAACTCGAATGTTTTACGGTTCCTTAACTATTTGCTGCGTTGCTATACTAACAATCGTAAAGATTAAACGTACGACTTTAATAGGAGCCTATCATGTTCCAAAGTACCAACTAAAAACACTCCGCTTATAACTAACAGGTAATAGTTGCAAAAAGTAACATTTTTTCGCCATCGGCATGTGTCATTAGGTGTGTCCCAAATTGACTGAGATTGAAAATGCCTAGGGACCAACATTGCTAAGCGAATAGTTAAAAGTTGTTCATCACAGGCTTTGGAACTCGCACGACTGTCATATTAAAACCAAGGTAGCTCTATGGAAAACTTAACATTCTATCTAACATACAATATGTGTAAACTGTTGAGTTACTCTATTTTTCTTAAAATTTGATGGTAGACTGTTTGTACCTATGCTGTGAATTTAATAATCTATTTTAGCTAACACGATATCAAGGAATTTGAATATCAGTCTGAACCGCAGTATAACGGAATTCAAGTATTGATCCGCTTCGATTGTAGTAGAATACAAATATTAAATTCCCAACTTCACTATTTGAAGTTATGTAACCCACAATACTATTCATTGTTCCACCTAAGTTGAACAAGTTTGAGAACACTTCAAACCTCTTTGGTTTGTCACAAGAATGTCAACGTCTGACTAAGAGCCTGTAAGTTACTTGGTAATATATTTTAATCGAAATGTCTAAAATCGAAATATTAAGCTCAAACATCAGAAGAAATTCAGAGTTTAAGTGGTGTATCCAGTGTATCCACCGTTTTAAAAAAAACAGACATTGCGTATCGTATATCGGTACTAGTACTAAGCTTTGATAACTCTCGTATACAAGGGTGATGATGAGACAAAAATTAGTCAACGAAAAATTCGATAAAGGTACGCAACCGTGGTGAGTGCCACGTTGTGTTCACACTTTTGGCCCTAGTTTGTGTATTCTTGTGCAATAAGCAGTGAACAGTAAACTCTGAGCTGAGCTAGCTGGCTTAAAATTGCGCCATCTGTGAAAGTTGTCAGAACTAATATATCGATAATTAGTATATAACCAATGTCAAAGTATGGATAAAATACTTAAATTACTTGACATCATTATTTTAGTTTTATATTTAGTCAAAACTACTAGTATTAATCGTTTAATTTAGTTACTTGTTATGTTTTCATTAGTTTCCTAAATAATGCCATTTAACTAAAAAATAAGAGAAATATTTTTTTATTGTTAATGATGACATTCGTTTTGATCTATTTGTAACAGGGGTAGTTCCCATTGTCCCAGTCTTGATGAAATAGGAATAGGTGTTAAACGTTAATGTAAATGAGTTTTATCTTTCAAGAACATTATTTTCAAGTTTGTTATTATTTTATACATAAAAAGTAAAGGGTTCTGCAGTAGCAAACTGCAAAACTTTTACTTCTAGATTTAATACTGTTCGGCTCTAGTATATAAATTAATATCAATTTAAACTGATGGTAATTTTATTATTATTCTTGTAGCGAGTACAATAACAAAGTTATAGTTAACTTATAGCAGCTAGTAAACATTTATTGTTCTTTTCGCATATTTAATAGCAGCGCCCACCATGTTATTCAAATTCCAACGAAATTTAATTTATAAAATGAATCCATTGGGAAAATAATGCAAAGTTACATTTGCATTATAACTATATAAGGGCAAATACTTTCACTCAATATCAAACAATTTAAAGGCAAAAAGATTTAGAAATATATATCTGCTTCATACATGAAGGAAGTGAATGCTTTAAAATAGTATTCTACCGAGGCAAGAGTGGCCATTCTTCTGGAGTACCTACTTAGTTTCTACATATATTATAGATAGATAGATAGATAGATTACACTTTATTTGTAACCATCTGATTTGCAAAAAAACAAATAGAGAAAGTGTGGAGTGACTAAGATAGGAGGGGATTGGCCCTTCTGGATTCTCTCAGGGCCAATGTCATCATAATCCATGTAAATAATTTCCTCAAATGCATGTGGAGGTGGCGGAAAGAGCAATCCGTTACCTGAATAACGGGGTCTTAGTAAGACAAGATAGAAGAAGCGCTTTCTCTCCTCCAAATAGAAGAGTTCTCCAGTGGTTTATGGGATAGTCGCACCGCGGGTAACAGGTGTCTCCAAGTAATAGGTCTTATATCGGAGACGCCGCGTCGTGTGATTTCAAGCGGTCCCGCAGCACCACAACCAATTCGTTGAGCCCTCAGCGACATACCCGGAGAGATTCGAAAAATAGCTAACGGACGCTTCTAGTAGTTTGTGTATTGAAGTTGGTTATATTTTTAGCTAATTATGTCATCGTAAAAGTCATTTCATGAAAAACAAAGTTGTTATGAGGTTGGTAAATTAGAAAATAAAAATAACTTGTAACAGAAAATATTTGAAGCCTGCTTGAATACCTGCCTGCTGTATACGTATTTTTACACCCTTAGAAATGTATATATGTATATATCTTACCAACTATTGACCTAAATACAAGGTTAAGATAACATCGGCACCATTTTAAATAACTTTCCAACGATATAGATATGATGAAATTAAAGAGAGCGTGTAACTAAAAAAATACTTTAATAAGTAATAACCCACACAACATTATATTATTAAAACAATTTTTTGTTACAAATTTTGTTTAAGCGTGGCCTCGGTATTTTTGTCAAATTTTTCCGTCGCACATTTTATATAAAAAAAAATTAACTTAAAAATTGCGCAATATTCCATCCACAGCTCTGTGCAATTCACTTAAAAGCTTAAAAAATAAAAGAATACTTAAAATGATTGTAACACATTGTTTCCTTAGCGCTGGGCGAACACTTCACGTAATTAAACTTTGTCTAGACACCTCAGCGATGAACATAAAGTTCACGCTGTAGCGTCAATAGGCTGAGAACTCAAGGTGAACCTGTCAAATCAATAATCGGAATATTTAAAACAGGCTTTGAAGACACTCTCTTGAATTAAAAAAATATCGTTATTAGGTTTGACAAAAACTCGTATCACTAGAGTATTTCAATTTACAACCGCAATTTATCACAACCATTTATTGAATATTTAAAACACCTCAAGTCCACAGTTAAGAATAATGAGTTTATTTCCAATTTACTGTTTTGAAACACATTGGAACACATGATATAGGTAAATTTATCGTTTAATAGTTTGCAGAAATAGTTTGTTTTTGATTTAACATTGTTTTAATAGTAGGACAGAAAAATAATTAATGCCATAATGTGAGTAAATTATTTAAACTAAATGTTTACAAACAGCAAATTCTTTAGATATTTATTCTTTGCTCTGGGCATTTATCCTTTTTGACAAACGGGAAAAAGAAATGTTTGTACTCACAACCGTCGTAATGTTACATAACTTCACATCGGATCTCATTATAGCTTTTGCGCAAGAAACAAAAATAAATTATCGATTTAAAACTTATCTCACTCGAACGCCACACAAGCAGTAAGTTTTATCGTTGTCACCGGTTACTATTAATCCGAAGTTGTCCAATCATACAGAATATCGCACGTGACCGCATATCGTGCGATCGTGACCAGCATCGCACGATCCATGTCCCATGTAGTTTAATAGTCGGTTTAATAAGTAGATACGCCAAAGGCTAATAAAGTGAACTATTTGACAATTTCAGTAGAGGTAATACAGACGTGATAAGCGTTCGTGAAATATGAGAAAGGAAAGACATCGTTGCTATACTGTACTGATTACAATATTGAAATAAAAATGACAAAAATAAACCAACTTCAACGAAATTGATTGCGATAGAAATGTATTAAATAGTAGTAGTACTAGAACTGAAAATATGTTAAATATGATAGTTAAACAATCATAAAGATTGGTGCATTATTTTTTAAGAAAATCACGGACATACATGCATAGGGACCGAATACAGAACCTCACTACAGAAAAATAATATGCAAAAGCATTGCATACGACTAAAAACTCTATACGTAATATGTAATGTATAATTATGTAACATACATCAGGCCTACTGTTATATACTTGAACTAGACGTAATTTTACTAACTAAACGTTAATTTGAGAAAAATCCTACTAAAATATATTCCATTGCTTCAAAAGTATTACTTAAGATTATTACTTATTACATTACTTTAAGAAGCTATTTTAGGTACATCACGATCAGTAAGAATTGAACTATAGTAAAAAAATGTCACGGGAACAGGAATAATAAAGGAACGCAGGGTAAAAGTACTAGGGTCTTATAAAATGTGGGTATGTAATAAGGTACCTCGCAGAGCTACCGGCGGTCGGCCAGCGCCTTCCCCCTCATGATCGCCCGCCTTGCCACATCATAAATGCGCGTATGGTACTTCATCATTATTTTGTTGCGGAGTTATTTTAAAACTATGATATTTCCTAAGATATTTGTGGAGATTTCCTCCGACCAGGCGAGGTGATGATGCCTGGGGGGCCGCGGCCCAACGGTTGATGTTGGCGCGAGAACCCCATAGCGCGATGCAGGATTAGTAGTTACTCCGTAGTTCAGCTCGTCTTCGCTAGATGATGTTGGAGTATGTTTTTGCTGTATGTGGAAGTCACCACAATATTTATTGAAATCAAATGATGTTAAGGGCAATTTTGTTCAAAATTAAATACTTACTTGTGATGAATAACGTTTTTATTTGGATAATGATTAATATCACTTTTATAAAAACACATTCACAAATAATGCATTATTTTAGAACAAATTTGATTACCATAAAAAAGGTTATAATGAGTTAATCTTAAAAGATAGACATGGTGGACATATCTTTCGATATATATATCGAAAGATATGTATATATGTTTAAAAGTGAATAAAAGGGACAGACAAAACATTCGTTTCTTCTTTTTTCTTTTTCATCCGTTCAATAGACAGCTCAAAAAAATGAATTTCTTAAGTCTTAATAAAAATGATTTAAAAAATTTAAGTTTATAATGAGCGAGGCTGAACTTGAGTAAAACTTGGAAAGTAAACTTTCAAGTATAATTTGTACTTAAAGAATTCCTCTGATCTCACTAATATTATATACTAACTTGTTATAAAATTTATTTAGTATATAAGCTTACTTTGACTAGACTGACTCACTGAAGCGTGAAATTTGGAGAACAAACTTACAATAATAATTAAGATTTAACCCTTTAACCCTTTAGACATGTTGCATACCGTTTAAAAGTTTGACTAGTTTAGAGTTTTTTTCAATGAATAATACTAGTAACGTGGGTCACAAGCTAAACGTCTGTGTTAGGAGTGGGTTCACGAAGGCAGTGCACTGGGTGGGCTTCAAACCCGCAACCACTTGATCACAAGTCCGACGCCTTAGCCATTACGCTACCGCCTATTTATTTTTATAGCGACCGCCTCAAAGGGAAATGTTCAAACTTTGTATCAGCGGTGTACATAGAGATTAAAGTATTTAAACCATGAATCTTAAAATGAATTTAGATGTTACCAGCAGTCACGACTATAAATTCCTCAATTATAAATGTATCTTTATAAGTGCACCATTATGTACAAGATGCAAGATGTGGATTCCGTCACTTTCGAAGATAAGTACCAATCGACCGCACAAAGACTTAGTGCAAAATGATATATCTGTTTATAACATAGTTTTAAGTTTCATTTACTAACACAGAATATGTAGTATTTATAATTTAGATTAAGGTATTTATCTATAGACATATGCAGCCTGAAATAAATGTTTGATTGTTATTATTATATATAAGTCGATAAGAGTGTAAAGTTGTACTATCAATGTACAACCATTTTCTGTCCTCAATGCATACTTCGCTTAGTCTTCAAAACCTTCCCTTTAAATTTGCAACGGGTCTCGATTTGATCATTCACATAACTTTGACCCGGTACTAGTTCAGTCCGAAGCGTGGAAAACTTCAACTTTTTAAATTCAGAACATGCTACAAACTTGTCGGTTATGAAAAGCATAACTTCAGAATTTGTTATTACGTTTTACAGTTCTGTAATTTTTTTTTTCCATTTCCAGGTTGTTTTAATTACAGTTATGCGGATGTCATTATACGAATGTACGAATGAAATGCCAAATTAAATATTCTGCCTTCAATTTAGTTTCTGTTACAAATAGTCTTATATACCGGCATGTATTGACTAATTGATATAGTTCATGAAAGCGTCAGAGCTTTCTGTGTAATTACTTGTTGGAGTGTAGTGACCTTAATCAATAGGTGTCACA
Source organism: Euplagia quadripunctaria (assembly GCA_963859945.1). Classification (NCBI taxonomy): domain Eukaryota; kingdom Metazoa; phylum Arthropoda; class Insecta; order Lepidoptera; family Erebidae; genus Euplagia; species Euplagia quadripunctaria. Next base: position 25,081,411 of record OY982567.1, on the reverse strand, counting down.
CATGGATGAGTAATAAAAATCAAAAGTCGAAATTATTTATATTTCTGCATAGATTATCTACAACGATGCTATTTATAAAAAAATGACTTTTGAAAGAGCACCGTACGACGAAATTGATAAATATTTGATGATGATTCTGATACATTTAAGTATTTACAGCACTAAGGCCGAATTGAGCTTGCACAAGGTTACTAGAGTCTTTAATAGTTTACGTAGATTACCTACTTACTGAGGCCTGACTTGAATATGTTATGTGACCATACAGAACATGAGATTTTTGTTACGTAAGGTAATTAATTACGTTGCCAGCACGTCCACGATATTGTGAACACGGTAAACAAAAAAGTACTCCCGTCACTAACAAAGATCCCGTTTGTGGAAACGGAAACGGTGACACATTCATTGCGATGCAACCGAACCGGAACCTACAGGAACAACACTAGGATTTATTAAATTTTGTACATTCTTTTTTTACCTCACAATGAAGCAAACCTGGTTAACATATACATGACACCAGATTTTAATGATAATTGAGTATATTAGATTTTAGCTTTATAAGCGGAGTAAATGGACATAAAATTTCATATTTGCAATACGAACCAATGTATGTACTTACTTATCTTCTCCTAAAAATATTTTACTTTTTTCTTTTTATTTTTAACACCGCCAAATTCGTCAACATACTCAGACCCACATAGATCGTTGGAAATCGAATTGTATGTCGGCGCAAGTATTTTAGGAGTGTCAGCATTGTCGCGGGCGAGCACGACCCCACACGTGACCGTTTAGCGAACTGCCGTGCTCTGCATATAGTAATAGAGGAAAGAGGCGAACGACAGTAGGTGAAATTTGGTTTATCTTTCTAAATTTTGTCATCGTCGGAACCTTTATATCTTAAGTTTGTTAAAAAACCGTTAGTAACCTTATATTTTCTAAACTATTTCGCTGATAATTTGCTATCAAAGTACCAAGATAGCAATTCAGAAATCCAGTCTAGATATTTTTCGTGTAAGATTTTCTCCAGGGTTTCTCCACGAACCGCGATTAGATACAAATGTATCAAATAAACAATATTTTGCAAATTCTTTAATTTTCTCAGTCTATCTACATAAACAATGCATCGAAATAAATTGTAGCGACCTTTTCACTGACATGTTAACAAAGACGAAATAACTTTAGAAAAGGGTAAATTAAATAACAAAAGCAGGTGCGTGGGATCGTCAGTCAACTGCTTAGAATAATTTCCCACGAGTACTCGGACTTCTATTGCTTTACCTTCCAACTTTACCGTTCCTCTTAGCGTAATGTATTCAGTTTGTTTTTAGTAATACTTCGCTTTATAAACAATTAAAACGAATAGTTGACTGATTTATTGACTATTAACGCAAAAATGAATCAGCTTTGCATCGAATCACCCTAAAAGTTTAAATCAATTTTGAGAACTAATGACTGTAAAACTTGTCTAGAAGACAATAAATTCAAGATCAGAGTCCTGTTGATTACTTTTTAATATCTCTATAAGGTTCAAGAAATTGAGTCTTAGCCGTAAAAATGTGTTTCAAATTGTAATAATAAACGAAATAAACGTATTACGTCTGCGTTACTAAAAAAGCAGCTAATCAAAGAAATGGCATAGTTTATATCTTATAGAATGGGCCAAGTTATAGGTAGGTAGGTAACCTTGACTTAAATGTTTACTGGAGACTGGATAAAAAAAAAGTAACAAAAAATTAAACCGACGATAATAACTAAAAAGCAAAAAATAAATAAGCCTTTAGGTCGCTAAACAACAAACAGATTAATTATCAAAATTTTATATAAACGTAGAAATGGAGAAGGCTCTACGTAGGTAATTAATTATTTTATTATTTTGCGCCGACTCAAAATTAGTTTATATAAAATTTGATAGTATATGTAAATAAGTTCAATACTTAATTAAGACTTAGAATATTTAGTCCTTTCATGCTTTTTAGTTATTTTCGTCGGTATAATGTTTTGTTAAAAAAAAATATTTCTGCAGTTCGCGTCATCTTTTCATACTCTGACAACTACTATCTTTTTCTTTTCACATTTAATACTAAATACTTTAAAACGCTTTCAAATATCTTTTTTTCAAAGCATATTAAGTGGTTTCTATCACTAAAACTACAGTTTTTATATCTAACTTCTAATTGTGTAGGAAAGGTATGGTTTCCAGCATCAGCGCAGCTTCATGTTGTGATGATTCCTAAACGTAAACACTATTCGTTCTTACAATTTTCAAGGGTTTCTGTCAATTTTATCAGGATCTCATCTTCAGATCCTGTCTTCCTTGACATGGGACCACCCTTGAGGTATACCTTTCTAATAAAAAAAGAGTCATCAATATAAATTCATAAATAACAGAGTGACGGCTGAATATACATACAAAATATATATTACGATCGAATTGAGAACCTCCTTCTTTTATTTCGTCGGTTAAAACAGAAAGTAAGCAGAAATGCTTAAACGAGACTACTAATACGATACAGGTTGTTTTATAATTGAAGGGTCACTTTTCTACGTAACAGTTTGTTTATCGAGTAATCATATCTTAGTTTGTTCTACTGCTAGACGTTACACTTTGGCACAATATGCATGTATGTACAAACTATCTGCATGTGGCGTACGTACTTAGGCTTATATTCTAATCGTGTTTTGTTAATTTATTAATGGGAGTTTAGTCACATTATTATAAGTGTACCTACTGAAGTTGTGGATGAATATATAATCAAATCAATATTTATGAATTATTTACGAAAACGAATAATTAAAATACTCAAAACTACCTGACAAAAGGTTACCTTCGGGAATTACATAATCGTAAATATATTTAATGATTAAATATTCAGACCACTATTTAAAATTGTTAATAGATCGGATACCAAATATCGTTCTTAAAATCAGCACTTTAGCAAATATTAGTGCATATTGTGTCATAGCTTTACTTGGGTGATAATGATAACTAAGACAGTAAATTCTGTGACTATCTTATGTTCTTATGTGTTAAGTGTATTCGCAAGAGTAACTGCCACTAATGAATATATTTTTAAAGATTAGTATCAGCAATGGAGAATCCACATAACTTTTATTCGTGACAATAAAAGGCTTAGAGTGCGTATTGCGGGTATAATATATTTTGTTTATGGACTGTTAACTATTTTATGATATCCGCAGTAGCAAATGAACAGATTTTTATTGAGAAAATATACATATCATAATATTTATTGGTTTTCAGGGACGATAACTGCTGGCCTTGTTTGCGTTATTTAAGAGATCAAGTCATTTCAAATATTGGAATATTTGAAATATACTCCTAGTCAAACTGTAACATGTCTTAAAGTCTTCTCTAACACACAAATTTCAGTAACCTTACATTTCTCGGCATTTTCTATTTTAAGAGTAGAGGAGAGGAAAGGGAGTATCAATCTTTTGTGATATTTCTCTAGAGCATTAACTATTTTCAAATAATAAAGATTTCTCCTCGCAACAAAACTTCTATGGTCTCCTTTCAGTTTTGGATGTACCTAGTTTTATCGCATAAAACATAAATAATTAAACATCCAGTATTAATAGTATTATCAATATAATATAACAGCATAGATAGATAGATGTCCTCTTTATTGTACACAACAGGTTACGTTATTTTACTTATATCTACTTACTAGCTAATGTTACGTACAATTGGCGACCTTATCGCAATTTGTGGTCTCTTCCAGGCTACCATTGGCCAGGCAATCATAAGTGAAAAGAGGGGTAATGTACAATAAAATTAGCTTATGTAAAAATATATATTATTATTATTTCAAATGAAAATAACTTTAAGAAACAGCTATTTTTCTTAGCTAAGTGTTAAAATGTATGAATCAATAAACACAAAATGGCCTTTGTATTCGGTATACGCGTGTCGCCCACTATGCTTCATGCTTTTACGAGGTCGTCAAAAACATTTCAACTCCTATATAACCCTTAAGGCACTGGGGTGCTCTTTATTGTGTAAGGCTTAGAGAGAGTTTTCGAACGGCAGGCCGATATTTGTAAGTTTGCGCCACGAGTATCCAAGAATTTAGGGCAGAGGCAAATGTGCTAAGTTTACCATAAAAAGTCTGTAAATGTGTTATATTTTGCATATTGATTATAGTAGACAAAGTTGTAAAAATTGGTTGTTGTACGTACAAGTATTATATTATAAAGAACGAAAGTCTTGGCCCAAATGACATTTTACACATTTACATTTCTATATGGAAACATGTTTACTTGATGTATACTACATCTGATATGTATGTTGTGTAATTTGTGTACAAAAATTTAAAGCTAAACCAAGCTAAAGTGGTTGCTGAAGAAAAGTGTTGAAGCTTGCAACAGACGGCATTCTCAATTTCTCAGAGCTAACCCCTTATATAACAGAATGAGGCTGCGTGCTTTGCGACTCTCCACTGTAATCAGATTAGAGATTCTTGTGATTACGGTGGACAGTCGCTTACCACTTACAAAATTAAATACGTGTATATATATGTTGTTAGTGGTATCCACAAGATAAAGGGAAAACGAAGTGACGGGTATTATTTATGTATACGTAAGAAATTAAAAAAATACTCATATTTTTTTTTACAGAAAACTAAATAAAATTATTAAAACAACAAACAAGACATCTTTAATCATAGTTGTTAATCTAAAACGAGGGTTCTCCCTATATTTTGACGTATTGTTCAAACAAAAAACTAAATAGGTTCTGTGATATTTTCGACAAGCAAATTATATTTCCATCGTCAGTTGTTACAAAAGCAAGAAAGGGTAACTTTATACCTGCACCGGCAGTGTTGCCAACATTAATTCTAATTACGAACGCGGCTCGAATCACGTCCAAACTCGAGGAATAACTCTCGGGAACTATATATTAATTAAAATCTATCGGCGACTGTCGACACGCCTTATGGTCACAGGGCTGTGCCAAATTATAATAAATTATTTAGATTTATCAATTATGCTAATTTCAATTTATTAAATATATGCATTTTAAAACAAATGACATTACTGGATTTGTTAACGGGTTTGCTTTTCATGGTTTCCCAATGAGGTAACCACCTAATTCCGATTCGACCACCAATCATCTGAACCACACACAACATAGTATATGAATGCTTACAGGCTGTGGTTTCCTAGATAAACTTTGGGATGGTGTTATCGGCTACGTATAGGCTACATGCCTAATAGACTCTTGACATTCAATTACGAACGTTTGAGGATTATCAAATCAACAATCGACGACCTATGTGGCGCGACTGTGGTGCTTACGGCTGCCGGAGGAAGGTTTGTATAAGGGTAAATGGGTAGGGAGAGGAACCTAGGGTGAGGGATACCGCAAGCCTCTGGTGGGGAACGGGACTGATTCTGTAGTAGCTCGCAGAGGCCGCTAGGACAGGAACACTCAGAATGTTATATTATATTATAATATTATATTTATTTGTCACGTAAAAATTCTACAGGCCCAGCGTTTCGCATAACTTTCCTCTACCCCGTATAAATTATGTGAATAAAAACGGCGCGGCGGGAAAAGCAAACTGTTTGCATAATGAAATATTCCACGGCATTCAACAAATCATTTCCCGTCCCGACCGAACTAGTGATGTGACTTGATGCGAGTAAAGCGATTCAAATCGTCGATTTTTGTTGAATGTGGTTCGCCTCTAGTTTACTCAATGCATTGCTTTCGTTGAAATATGTTCTCTCAACGATGGATTTACTTGTTTATTTAATAATGTGCAATTTTTCTGGGATGTTGTGAAATTTTTCCTTTGCTGGAGATTATGGTATACATTTGGTTTATGGGTTGTGTTTTAATGTCGATACCGGTATTGAATTACCATTTTACATCTAGTAGTTAGTTATAGCTATTTAAAAAACATACATTTAATTTTTTTTTAATTAATTTTTTTTAAATGTAACAATTACAGCTGTAGATATTGAAAAAAAAAAATGGAAACCAACAATTATTGAAATTTTGTCCACAACAAGAAACAGATTCATTACAATTGTAGTGTTTTAGTATATGTAGAGATTGATATTTACATTTACTTTTAGCTATGCATCTTTATTATCATTGCTATTAACGTTTATAACGCAATTCCGAAAAATATAATTTTTAAGAGGAATTCGATAATGAATACCGATTTTGATTTGACTAATAAATCATGTTCACCTCTACAGTTTCAGCATAATATTTACGTTTGTAGGAGCTCAGTTATAAATGGGGGTGCTTTGGCTGTTTTAAGTTAAGAGAGCAGTTTTTTTCCCAGACTACGGTCAACGTGATTTATGGAGTAAAATACAGCAAAGGTCTTTATCATACAGTACTGTTCAAGCAGATGTTAATGGTGTTTGAGTATAGTTTTACTTCCACTACAATTATTGGTTGATATTTAAGTGTAATTCTAGAAACGACTCTCAATAATTTTTTTTCGAATATTTTTTTCCATCATACGTTAATTAGACGATGTGCTACATACAATATCATGTTTCTCAAGGTAGATTTTATACTTATAGTTGAAAAACCAATAACAATAGTTTAAGAATACGGACTGCTTTAAGCGTACAATCTATTTATGAAGTTTCCACAAATGATTTTATATATAATATAACACAGTTTAACGTGACTGCTAACTCTAATTCCCATAGCTATACCCGGCTGCTATCGCCCAAGTTAACCAAAGTAGCAAAGCGGAAAGTAATAGCCGCTGTTACGTCGTGTGCGATAAAAAATACGTTAGCGAGTTCTTTGTAAAGAAAGGATTATTCAGTATATCCTATATCGGTTTTGCGATGCTTGGTTCACATTATATTTTGATAGGAATTCTTATTCTATTGCTAAGGTTGATTGTAAAATAATAACGTTATTAGAATAGATTTTATCTTTGTTCGCAGACTTGTGACTTCGATACATACTCGTATTTGCAAATGTAGAGAGACTCTTCCCTGATTTTTAAAACAATGAATAAAAGAATAAAACGTAAGTAAAACCTATTTACTAATCGATTTCTACAAAATACTGAAACGAATGAAATCAGTGCTTGTAACTTTTACGACGTTGCGCGACTAAAAAACAAAATATCATTAATAAACAAGTCAGGTAACAATTTTGACGTTCGATAAGAAAGTTAGTATCTCAAACCTTCAGAATTATTTTGTCTCTTTTCTTCTTCTGTTTTTTTTTCCTTTTTATTATTTTATAAACCTTGTATATCACAGATAATAGGAGTTATGTTAAGGTTAACAGTAATAATGTTAAATTTGACCAACTGAGGGTCACTTTGTCAAAATTAATTTAGGGAGTGTGGTCACTCATATCATAATGGCAGTAAACAAGCATATAGTATCATCAGCTATGTTAAGCAGTTTCTTGCTAAGCCATAACGATCAGCGCTGGACGGAATGAGCTCCCCAGTGCAGTAATTTAGGTTAAACCTTTTTACTTAGTTACGTATTTCATTAATAACAAAATTAGGGTTGGAAAATAATGACTTTATAACCAACTCATATTTGAAAATTTCAAAATGTATATTATCTATTTCATTTAACGAGGTTAGAATGTAATTATTAGGGCTCAGAATACTAACTGTATAAAAGTACAAGTAATTTATACTGGGTCGAATAAACTTAAGTTGTAATGTGTCAAGCCTCTTATCCAAAACAAATGAAAAAACGGTCAAGTTTCGCCAAGTTTAATTACCTTAATAAATCCAGCTGAGAAGTTTACGGCCGTTAAGTTTGCGATACACCTGAGGAATTGAACAAGTTAATGGAATATTGTAACTTTAAGTTAGGAAACGTTAGGAGACCTTTCTCATGATGCATGGTATTGGCGAAGTGGTAGCGCCGTGTCCCTTGTGGATGACCACGGGACCAGAGTTGGTTCGCAATTTTTATTAAAGATGATGGTTGTTTAGCCAGCGGACATACTTACATTTTCACAAATTAACATCATGGCAGATAATTTATTCTAAACCCTATTTAAACAATCGTGTCTATCTTTCCGCAAAATTAGGGAACCGATAACTAATATGCGATCTATTTATAAAATAAAAGCGGCTTTGATGAAATTCGTAGGGATAAACCGATTCTATTGTTCATCATACTCAAGAATCAAGAATCAAAATCGGGTTCGCTGTTCAGTAGGTTAAGTTTCATTATGCATAACGAAGGATAATCTGATGGTTTTGTGGCCCGACAATCGTACTCGGACGCAAATGAAACTCTTTGTACCGAATCTTAAGAGATTTACTCATGAAATTTCGACCTTTAAAGGACAAAAGTGAATAAATTGGAGCCCAGTGAAATAAGTACCTACAAGTTTGGCACATTTTATGCTAGCTTTTGCCTTTGGGTTTGCTCCTGTAATGTAGATCTAAAAAACAATTCGGGTTTCTTTCGGGTTACCGGGATGAAAGGTACTCTATGTCCTTCTCTGTACCCGTGATAACCTTCTCTTCCACCTTGATCTATTTAGGTGGTCAGCTGACCCTACCATGTACCTGTTTTTTTCTCGCACCAAAGAGAAACTGATTCCATTTCTTCCCAGTCAAAGGTATTCCTTTGGGGTGTTTCTCTTGCCAAAACTGTATTAAATATGTATTTTATTTATTTATTTTTCTCTTTATTTAACACCTTTTAAGTGAATTACAAAATAAACATAGGTATAACAATCGGCGGTCTTGCCTAAGGATTTACAACTTATTTTCGGAAAACAGTTTACAATATTGTTTTTGTCTTGCATCCTTACTTCATATTAACATAATGTAACCCAGTCAAGGAACTAAAATACCTAAATTTTTGAATTGAATTGAACCACGCATTTTTATTTTTGGATAAATAGTAAAAATATGCGCTGATTAATAATTTTGATACCCGTAGTCTGGACAAATGGGGCGTAATTTTTTTTTAACAATTTAATGTAAAAAAAACTTTTTTTTCATCTCGTGTGATATCTCGTTTTCAGTACGTTTTGCGTAATTTTTGCCACAAGTATTTAGTTTTCCATTAAATTACCTACAAAATGAAACCTGTTAAAAGTCACTAAATGCTTTTATTTAATAGCAAATGAAGGTCAAAGTTAAAAAAGAGCCTTTTTTTTTCAACATTTATTATTATTTTTTTATTGTTTAGGGGCAAACGAGCAGACGGGTCACTTGATGGTAAATGACTACCGCCGCCCATGGGCACCTGTAACTCAAGAGTCACAAGTGCGTTGCCGCCCTTTAAGGTGGGAGTAGGAGAAGAGGGGGAGGGGTAAGAGCGGGAAGAGGGGAGAGGGTAGAAGGGGAAGGACGGGAATAGGGGAGAGGGAAGTGTTAGGGCCTCCGGTAATGTCACTCACGCGGCGAAATGCAATGCAAGCATTGCTTCACTGCCGGTTTTCCGTGAATACTTTGAAAAGAACGTAGGTACGTAGAAATCTGAAACTTTCTGAAATTGTAGCTTGTAATGATACTATAAAGTGTTATAAATTTCAGCTAGATCGGTTTTAAACAGTTGAGTTTATTAACGATCATTTTTTTTTAAACTACTAAAACTAGTCGGAGCAGCTTAGAAAATTCAATAAACCGTTTAAGTTTATTAGTAGAGCCCGTTAGAATTTTTAAGAAATATCGATTTTATAACGATATTTTGAAGTATATCTTTTTTTCATTTAGAAGTATTTTACTCGTTCATCCTCATAGTTAATAATGAAATAAAACTTAGAAATTCGACAAACTGATGACGATTTTCTTTAACAGAAGGTATGAATATAGATAGAATGCTGCCTTGTCCTATTTACTTAAGAAATGTATTTTTTTATTCAATTACGGGTTCTTAAACTAAATCGCATATTTCCCAATTTTGAAAGTTACTAAAAATCCGTTAATAAAAGCCTCAAAATATATTTAATTTTTTTCCTCCCTTTTCTTAAGTATTTGCAGAGTTTGGGGATCTTTCCGCTAATACTTTGGCTCAAATTAAAAGTTGTGGCAGGCCCTCTCTCTCTTGAATGATAGATTGAATTTCTGATATAATTTATTTTCAACAATTTGCATTTCTTTGCTAGAAAATTTATTATCAAATATTTCTTTGAGAGATGTAATTTTACTTTTTCTTGTTAATTTTTTACAGTTACAGTGTCTTTTCCTCAGAGCTTTACAATTTTAGCGTGAAAATGCAAAAGCAGAAACTACGAGTATAAACGTTTATTTTTATATTCGAATGTCATTACGCTGGCATGTGTAGGTGTTTCATTGTTGACCTTAAACAATAAGATGCAATTCATCGCGGTAATATTAATATGATTGACCTTTTCATTTTATAAATACTTTTTGTACCTATACGTTTTAAAACGTGAAAACACAATTAAGTTTAGGATTTTAATCTTGAAACATTATATTATCGTAAGCACTAATTTAATCAATTTTCTCATCTTAAAAGTATTTTACGATCAACGACTCATTTGAACAAACACTTCTTTAAAATCCAAGTTTAAAGTAGTTGTGATTTAATATTTTCTTTTTAGCAACGGTGTCAGAATTGTTATTATAAATGGAAATTGAATTTAAAACCAAGTATGTTTTTAAAAATGTTCTGCAAATAAAACATGTCACCCAGGCTACTGAGTGTCCTCAGTTTATTCTTAAGTTAGCAGTAGCAACTGTTCAACTATATTTATTTATTAGGATTTCCAATAAAAAGAGATACACAATTAATGACAATAACTGACAACAAGGAGTATTCAGTTAGTGTACTCCTTCATTTACAGGAGACCACAGCAAGCACAATGCAAAAAATAAAATAAAATCAACTTCCTCCTGACCTGACCTCCGTCAGGCGGAGGTATATAATATGTATAATACAACATGATGGACGCTGGTTTGTACCGTAAAAATTGGTGAATTGTATTCATGTCCATTCGCGTTATTATAAGTCAAAAAAGAAAAGTACCTATCTCATTGATCTAGCGTTTCGGTAAGATGGATCGGTTAGGTAAGATGTAGTGGACAAATGGGCCGTATCCTCTCGGAATAAAAAAAAAGCTAAGTCTCTGTACAGGTTTGTAATTTACCCATATTTATCGAGATTAATACTAACTCAACTCTGATAACACATCCATTCTCAGATAGACTACTACTCGCGGAACCACTTGCCTATTAATTAAATCTTCTCAAATATATGTAAAGATTGCCAGAGTTGATCATACATATAAATTGTAAAAGTTTAGTACAGGTATAGTTTATGCATTTTATCTATAGTATGAGTTTTTGTACGGGCCGGTTGTTTCATAACATGTCCTATAAACATCTAAAACGTGTAAAGTTATACCTGGCACAATCACAAACACGTATCACATAAAATTATATTACAGTGGACTTATGCTAACCTGAATCATTCAAATATTAATATGAAGTTCGCTGCGAGCTGTAATCCGAGTCACGTAAAACAAACGACACTTGTTCACAAACTATCCAAAGTTTTGGATTGGAACTAATATATTATAGATTTGCGAAGCACACATATTTATAATCTAGTACAAAAATATATTCACGTAATACAATGCTACTTAAACTTTTTTATCAATGCAGAACCACTTTTGTAATAATAATTTTCTATAAAAACATATAAAATTCACTTTTGTAGTAATAAAATATTTTTATCCGACAATGATAAATTATCTGCAATAGCTACATGAGCTGAATAAACCAATGGCTTGGTGTTGTAACTTTATAATATAATTAATTTGTAAAACGGTGAAGTGAAACGTTCACATCCAAACGCATATGGTACAGGGACTTGTAACACATTGTTTGGTATTTTGGAGAGCCTTATTGGAGTTTACTCTTTAAGAATCGATTTTCATTTAAGGCGCCCGGTATGAAAAAAATATGAAGAGTAAAATTTAGTGATCGGAGGGCAGCGTAACGCTTTAACGCTTTGTTGTGCTTTTTGTACGTTATTGGAGTTTAGGTACTCCTTATCCTCGACACATGTAAGTAGATATGTGTATATACACACCTTTATGTAGAAAATATATATGTATGTATATATATATACTGTGTACCTACAGTAAATTGTAAACTCCAGTCGTGGGTCGGAGCTGACACACACCTTTTTTACTTTTAGGAGTGTTTTAAAAATAGAGACGTCTTAGGTATACCAAGCCTACGCCTACATTAAAACCTGTGAACTACTAAAGATATCTTATGGTAGTGTTTTGATTGTTAAGGTTCCGTAGGTCCGAATAAAAAAAAGACAGAATCCTATAGGATCAATTGTGCCTTTCTGTCCTTATGTCACAGCCAATTTCACTCCAAATCTAATGGACCGATTTCAATTCTTCATCTAAAATACAAATGATAACTAATGAAGATTGCATTATACTGTTAGGGGTTCTTTCTATATATAAAATTTTAAATTCATACGTAATAATACCGAACGTACTTCCTATTTAAGTTTTCATCGCTTTCTCACAACTCGGCTTCATAAAACGCGTTTACGAACGAGAGACGGTGTACAGCGAGGTAACTACCCATGAATTGCTAACGTACAATCAACTGGCACATGATGGTTGAATTTCATTCAGCTCAAGTATACACACTCAAGAATTTCGCGGTACAGAATTATTTCTGGTAGAATATCAAAGACTCAACAGTTTAGTTAGCAGAAATTATAAACCTAATAAGTACCAATTTTTCCATGATAAAACACACACATATGTATTGTCTTCAAGGATCAAGATGTGTGGGTTCGAACCCCACCCGTTACGCTATATACGTGAATCCACACCTAACATAGATGAAGGGGTTAACAAGATAGTAATGTGCGAACCCTGTTACTAGTACCGTTTTTATTTATTTATTATAGACACGCCAACAGTATACATATATACAACATTGAGGAATAACATACAGTATGGCACAGTTCTTATATGTAGACCTATAAAGGCATGCACAGTAGGTATACACCAATAAAATATGAAGGTTCAGTTAAAAGTTATTTAACTACAATTACAATAATCCTAACACACATCCTCACACACACACACACATACACACATCCTCGCAAATTCACAATAACAGTCGTCACGTAGACGATACACTGTATAGTCATCATACATAGATTAAAAATCTTAGGCTTTTTTAACGTTACGGACGTATTTTGCTATAGGCCGGCTAGGGTACCCCTCCGCCACGCCCCATGAGGAACTTTGTTCCGAAAATTTATAAAAAAATTAAATGGAAAATATAATAAATAAAATAAAATAATCATGCATTTTTTAACAAAAGTGGCAAATTTGCGAACGAATTAACTTGGAAAAAATGTTTTTTTTTTTAATGTAATCACCAAGATCATTAAGCTACAACTCTGTCTGTGCACTGCTTACTCATTTACATGTCTACAGTAATTATTGTTAAACTTTCACGACTTTGATACATTTGTATTAGATGTGTAACTCAGGAGTTAATAAAAAAGGTACAATACCTTGTTTTGGTTACCCGACGTTTCGTTCAAATTCCGGTTAAGTCCCGAGTTAAACATCTAATATGTCTTCAATATATTTTCAGTAACTGAAAAGGCTTGATATTTGACATAAATTGTAGCTGGAGCAATGATGGAAATGAAAAAAATGTTTTATATTTTCACAAAATTTTAAAAATTATGCACGTAAAAAATAGTTTACAACACAAAAATACAACAGTTAAGAGAACTATTATGTTTGTATAGATATCATACTTGTTACTGTTTTAGAACTATATTTTTGTTCCGTCCCGTTGATTCTTGTTAGTATCTGACTGGCCGAGATCGCTTCACTCACAGTCATGTTGCTTTTGTGGCGTGTTTTCGACACAATATTTTTTTTTATATAGCTAACCTGGTGCACAAGGCAATTTTTTTCAATGCCTTTCTGTTCGGAAAAGTTATTTTTAACCCTCGACGCAAAAACGGCGGGGTGTTATAAGTTTGACGTGTCTATGTGTGTGTGTCTGTCTGTGGTACCTCCCGAACGGATGAACCGATTTTAATTTTGTTTTTTTTTTGTTTGAAAGCTGAATTTGTCGGGACTCGGGAGTGTTCTTAGATATAATTCAAGAAAATCTGTTCAACCGTCCGAAGATCATTAGCTCTTTTCTAATCGTTGAAGGGATTTTCGAGTCGGGGGTATTTTAAATTGTAAATTTATAATTATTTCGAGCTTTGGCCCGTGGCTATTCTAATGCCGTGTCGATTTCCGTGTGCTGTTGATCCAGCACGCAATGTGTGCGCGTTTCAAATTTAGCAGCCCATTTCAACGTTAAGACGAATAAACGTACTAACTTAATTACATACACACAAATTTACATAAAATTCCATTTATAATAATACTAGGATTTGTAATATACTTACACCTAAAATGACAAATAAACGTGGTTGTTAAAATTTGTAAAAAGTTTAATAATTAAAAATATAGCAAAAATAGATTACATTTTGATATATTTTTTATTTCGAAAAGGAAAAGCTCAAGTAGATATACCTAAATAGTAAGCATTGCTTTTACTTTTACAAGCAATATATACTTACCACAAACATCCTTGAATGGGTTCGGATCAGTGCATGCGCGTTATTTTTCTTTCAAATTAATGTTCAAGGCCAACATGCTTTAACTAGTTTAAATTTAAATCATTGATTATTTTCGAGCTGCCTGGCGATTTCGGTAAATAGCATCTTGCACCGCCTTAGATGCAGCTGGTTGTAATCGGGAATCAGTTTTCAAATTAAGGCCACGGGAAGTTTCTCTCAAAATTTAGAGTCCCGTCCCCAATGTTGCTGTTGACTTTTTAAAACAATTAAAATTGAAATGAATAGTAACTAACAAACAGTAAATAGCCTGTTGGTCTGGTGGTTTGCGATCCTGAGTACTGACGCTGAAGTCGTGGGTTCGGTTCCCACCCAGGACAAAAAATTGTGTGATGAGCACGATCATTTGCTCTGTGTCTGTGTGTAATTTATCTATAATATATTTGTATTTAGAAACATATGAGTATGTTTAATACCGTCCAGACCGTATTCGGCCACTGCGACTTGGGACTGATTATCGAGAGCTTCGTTGATGTGCTCTCCGGTGACTGACATACCCGATTTTTGCCAAGTTACTATTATTATTCATTTTGATTTAAACAAATCATATAATTTATACTCTGTTTCGATTTAAATATTACTCTTAATATATTTATATTACGAGATATACGATACTTAATATATTTATATATCTATATAATTTTCGTAAAATTACATTTTTTTTTTAAATAACACACACTTACCATTCATAAATAACAGTTGTATTCTTAATGTCCAATTACGATAAACATACCCCAACTCATTCCCATTTACGTTCGTTTTTCCCCACGGTTGGTATGCACGTTTGCTGTCAGAATCACAACGCGAATATTTCTTCGGTGAGCTCGTAAATACCGACTGCCTGTTATGAGTACTTGCGGCGAATATAATTCATCTCACCGTGGGTGACTGCAGGGTTAGCATAAGTGAAAGTCAGGATGAATATTTTTGTCCAATTACATAAAACCTGTGAGCGTTCCAGTACTATTGGTCCACTACTCATGTTCTGTTTGATAATAAATAAGGAGCGAATGGTATTTACTAGTAAACATAACCTACCTAGGTTTAGCGTTATGTTATATTAAAAAAAACAGTTTGGTACCACTCCTATTTATTCAAAGTATCCCACTGTTAAACATGGGCCTATTCTCAATAATATACCCTTAATGTTCATATTGAATTCACAACCCATAAGAACTAACATGCATAGTTTTTAAACTTGGTTTAATTATAGTGAAGTATATAGTTCACAGTCCCGGCATGATGTAAGCGATATTGTGAAGGGTGTCCTGCAGGAGGCGCTGTGGGGGAGCGATGGCGGGCAGTGCATGTGACACCGACCATTGAATCATTGAAATATAACTTAAATCATTGAAAGGCCTGAGTTTTTCAATGATTTAAGTAAGTGTTCCAATGTCAGATACACACTGTTTTCTAAAATATTTGGAAAATGTTTACGACTTCTTATTTAAGTGTAATTGATGGTGGTATGGTGTAAGTACAGGTGTTACGTTATAAAGTATGTATAATTAAATCCATTGTAAGATAAACACGCAATAGAAACGACTTTAGTCACAAAAAAATATTTCTACACCCAAAAAGTTTTCAAATACGGTAATTACTTTTAAATTCCTTAAGTAGACTTGTTTAAAAAGTCAGTTTACATTTATGAAAGTTATTTTACCCTTATGAAGCGACAAAAAAAATTAGCAAAACAGTATTAACACTGGATACAAATGACATTATATTTTAATAATATTGAGATGATTCATATTTTTTTTTACTGAAAAGAAAAAGTTTACGAACTTCAAAAATAATCTCTACCATCAAAAGTAGAAACGTTTGGTAACCCTACGCGATACAAGGTTTCATTCTCATTTCCTGCAAAGGAGCACTTAATCAAGTCAAGGGTATTTATGGACTTCTTACGTATCCAGAAAATTATTTTCATTAAGTCGACAGTACAAGCATATATTTGCCCGATACTAGTTCAATGTTAGGAGTACCAGAATAATGAAATAATGTTCGTTATTAATTAGATTTGTTAAGGTGTACCTAACGTAAATAAGTGAAGCAGTTCATTCAAGGCAAGCTCTCACCTTAATTGGATAAAACCTTAGTCGTAATGAAGTGGTAGGTTCGAAAAGATGTTGATAATAATCAGTAGTTTGACATTTAAGTTGATGAATATTAAAAGTTTGATTACCTATATCGCGGGTTTATCTCCCGCTCAGTGCAAATAATGTATGTAAGTCTGCGTGCTTCTTCTATTTTATAAAAATAAACGTATTTAAGTTGTATGTGCTCAGTTCTTATAGCTGAGAAAAAATAAAACAAAACAGCATAGGCTAAGTTTGTACAAAGGCGGACTTAATGCCCACGGCATTCTCTACCAGTTACCCTTGGGGTGATGTAGAAATGTTAAATGGTAGAACATTTAGGTGCAAAGATGTGTTGATATTTTACTATTAACAACTAGCTCTATAATGTCTCAAAATATTGTTCTTGTATGTTTTATACTTCAACGTTATTTCTGTGCATCCATTATTTTCTGTGTTAACATATTACATATACTTGAAGAGAATTCTTGATATGTTTATAATTTTGCGTACGGAGATGTATAAAAAGTTCAGAAAGCTAAAATGTTTAATGAATAAATTTAAAAACTATTTGAATACGGCAACGAAAAAGTACAGGTGTCCAGTATTTTGACCGGTAATGATACTGAAAGGCTTTACAATGACAGTTCAAGTGACACTGGAGAATGAAACAAGAAAAATTTTTTTTTTTTTTTATTAGGTCAGCCAACGATTATTACACTAAGCATTACAGATTTATAACTTAGCTACTAAACATGTATGAGTGCAATAATCACTTATAGGCTAACACCACATGCACAATGAAAAACGGTTATAAAAGTTAAAAATAAAATAGATTGATAAATTACCAAAAACACAAAAATAATAATTAAAAACAAGTTCAGTAAATTATTTACAATTTCATTCATACATTACTTGAGTTTTTAAATGAGCATCACAATATAATGTATAAAAATAATATAAGATCAAATAATAAATTATGGTATAAGTAGGTAAATTAGGATTAAATAAAATGAATCACAATTATATAGATTCAACTTAATTCAATATCAAATTATACATTGGTGAGATACTAATGAGATTGACATTAGTCCAGAACAGTAACATAATTAAATTAAATTTCATTTATATATATTTATATATATATTCAACAAATATAATATTACAGCCGAATCAATAATACAACGTAGTCATTCATTTTTTTTGTGTGAACTGGTCGATAATGCACTTATAAAATTTACCAATGCTATCATGGTGTAAGTCAATTAAATCACTGCAGCCATTCAAAATTTTGCATAATCTAGGTATAATTGAATTAGTACCTGAGACCGTTCTCCTCAAAGGTTGGCACAATGGTGTAATACTGTTTCGAGGATATCTAGACGGAACCCTGAATCTTATGAGACTTAGTAAATCTGGACAATCAATTAGGTTTCTCACGATTTTAAATAAAAATAATGCATCAGTCACGTCTCTGCGTATAGATAATCGGTGAATCTTAAAATACTGCAGTCGGCCATCATAAGTGGTCAGATGTCTACCTTTACCTGACGATATTGTAAGGTATGACAGAAAGCGTTTCTGGACGCGCTCTATGCGTAACATGTGTACGGCATAATGGGGTCTCCATACAACACTACAGTATTCTAAGATACTCCTCACGAGACTATTGTATAACAGGATTTTTGTGTTGCTTTTGAACTCTCTAGTATTCCTCATAACAAAGCCCAACATTTTAGACGCTCTTTTAACTATATTTTCAATCTGAGGTACAAAAGTAACTTTACTGTCAAAAAGAACGCCCAGGTCTTTAATGGTTTTTACTTCTTGGATCTTTAGGTTATTTATAAAGTATTCTGACATAAAGGGGTGAGCTCTCCTAGTGAATTTTAGATAATAACATTTTCCAGTATTTAGTTGCATTTTGTTACTCTTACACCAATGAATAAGTCTGTTTAGATCGTCTTGCAGGAGTTCGATATCACTAGGGGAATCAATTCTTCTGGCGAACTTTATGAATTATTATGGTCGAAATTCGACAACCACACCGACCTTTAGTATAAATAACCATCTCATTACAGTTATTTTTATTGAACAGTCTTATCAATACAGTCATTAGACTATCACAAAATAACTTGGCGTTCCGGATTAAATGTCACTTGTACTTAATAACAGTTACGCTTACCGCTATTTAGCATAAGTACTAGATAGTATCATTTGTACATTATGAGATATCTTTCATTTTGTAACCGAACTCAGTAAAATCAATAACTAACATCACACCACGCTCTCTTAAGTTTACTTTATCACAAAATTGTCTCCACGAATCATAGTAATAACGAGCCCAATGGCGCAGCGGTAGCGCATTCAACTGCTACGCCAGGGGTCGCGGGTTCCATTCCCGCTTTGTGCAAATATTTGTATGCACGAATATGTATATTTGCATTAGTCTGAGTGTTTCTATATATAATAGTTTAATGCGGATCATATGGATTTTAACTAGTTTCATAGGACATGTGTTTTGGTAGTATAATGTAACACTTATTTTTATTTTCCCAAAAAGAACTGATATATCCATATATATGAGCATATTTATCACAGAAAATTTCTCCAGATCTTACATAAATAAGAGATACAAAGGCGCTATAAAGAAAAGACATTTACTTAAATAAGTTTCGCAATTCTCAATATCGACACTGGCCATTCGTAGAATTTCCGTACGCATGATGTAATCAACTGGAGCGCTCTTACCAATCTGATGATGAATTTATTTAGGAGCGAGAGGAATTCTTTAACGGTTTACTGAATTTTAATCTTATGACAGATAAATTTATTAACGTTAGCCATACAATTTGAAATGTTTAGTAAACTGGCTATGATGTTATATAGCATGTGTGTTACATACTTTTATGTTACATTTTAACTGCAAGTATACTACAGTCTAACATACACATATTAGGTCCATCCAGAAGATTTTTTTTATGAAGGCTTAAGATGATCTGTAGTTATTTAGTACAGAATAAATAAATAGTACTTAAGAAATAAAGTCTCACTGATTCAAGGTTAAATCAATATTGACTCTCAGTTTCACGGAATTAAGTGCAAATTAGATAAAAATATTTGCCTATCGCGAGCTTACGCAATTTAAAATTTGTTGAACTTCTATACACTACAGTTTTTTTTATTAAGGCTACATGTAGGTGCTCAAGATGTAAATATATCATTGTATATGTGCGTGTAAGTGATTGCCGTTATATTAAAACACAACACTCAACGGAGCTTCCCCAACATTGTTGCGGCTAGGAAGGAAATAAGAGGGGCCTGCATAAAAAAATAATGAGTGATGCGAGTGCGAATTCAATCGCTATTTTTAAAGCCACTTCTCAGTAATTTCATATAAACGAGTAAATAGGCTTCATCCGATTCGACGTTTGAAAACTTACTTAAACATCAAAGTTTGTGGTATGTCCCATATAAACTAATACACCAAGTACTATTCCTTAAAGTGATAACAAGAAGACGTTTTCTCCCGTTAATGACGCTGACGGAATTCAAATAATCTATTCATGGGGGGAGGAGGGGGGGGGGGGAGCGTGGAGTAGGTAATTAGATAAATTATTCGCGAGGGATTGATTGTTTAAAAAGTGTAAACCTAGTAGTGATCTGTAACCTGTAGTTAACTAAGGCAGCTTTCAGAATAGATAATACGCTTGATTTAGCCGTTCGTTGTCAGCTTGTGAATTATACTAAATTAAAAGTTTCAAAGACAGTGTCTGGGAGTAAAACAACAGCTATAAAACTCAAGCTCAAGTTATTTTCTTTTGTATTTCTCGTTAAAAGCCTGTTCTATCTTTACTAGAAATATCTGTATGATGTCCAAAGTCACTTAAAATAACTATCTTTATAATAGTTTAGTTTAAACTACTTACACTTGAACTCTGCCTTCAAAGTATTACACCCACCCAATGTCATAGGTAAGTAGGTTTATGCAATAATCTTTGGTTCTTTTCTCTTTAGTGAGACTAAATAGGTACCCTATTGTTCAAATCAATCTGATACCTGACATATGTACAGTTGCTTCAATAGATAAAGATACGCTAATATATAAGTATTGTGCATAGTGAAGGAATGTGCTAAGAACTTATATATTTTAGTGACTGCTTTTTTTTATGGTATAGGGGGCAAACGAGCAGACGGGTCACCTGATGGTAAATGACTACCGCCACCCATGGGCACTTGCAACTCGAGAGGCACAAGTGCGTTGCCGCCCTTTAAGGTGGGAGTAGAAGAGGGGAAGGGGGGCGAAGAGGGGGAGAGGGAAGGACGGGAATAAGGGTAGGAAAGGGTTAGGGCCTCCGGCAACTACACTCACGCGGCGAAATGCAATGCAATCATTACTTCACGGCCGGTTTTCTGTGAGGCCGTGGTAACGGTAACGAGCGGCTCTCCCACATAAGAACTGAGAATTTAATATTCATAAAAATATACTTCTTTTTTTCTTCATCTACTTTATGGGTTTGGGGAAAAAGCTCATTCAGCTCATTATTTTGTAAATTGTTACACATAACATGTCATGTTTAACACATACAACGGTACAGTCAATCAGAAATAGATTCTTTGATGTATGCCGACTTGGAGTATCAGACGCTGCCTTCCTGACCTGTCGAGCTGACTGTTTTGGATTTCAGCGTCTTCCAGCGTCCTCTACTTTTCTTCACTCTTTATTCTTGATTTTTTAAAGTGTGGGGCAAACACCATGCCGTGCAAACTTCTCCGTCTGTAACTTTACAGCCTTCTCAGTGTTATCCTTATCGAATAAAGCTTTTCTTTTGTTTTGATTGCTTCGCGACGTTTTTCCTGCAAAATTCCTGTGTATGGTTAAATAAATAAAATACAAGAAAAGTATAACTAGTTATCTATTAAAAGGTACAACCAGTTCTATGCATTTTGGATAGTTTCCAAGGTACATAATAAGTTGGGGGACCAAGGTGCAGTATCGCATAAATTTTTTTTAACAAGCAATATAAACACTCTTAAAATTGAGGTTAGCTTGAAACATCTATACCGTCTATTACCTACCTATTCAGATTACAGTGTAAACAAAAGATTTTTCATATATATATATTTTGCTAAATAAAAAGGCAATAAGTAAAATCAAAAATCACACTTTTTGAGCGGCAAAATAATATTATTTATTACCTGTTATGACTGCATTGTTACCGCGCCGGTGATAAATAACTAACGTTACGTTACATTTTACAAAGGTGCCATAATCACTGTATATTTACTTTAAATCACGGATCTTTTCTTTTCTTCAACTTTATTAGATAAATTTCAATTTTATTCGACTGTAATAGTATGTAATTTGACAAACGGAATGAAAAAATAGATATCGCGTTAAACGTGCATTATTTCAATGTTTCCTTGTTTAGAAATATTACGTCCTACAAAACAGGTTTGCAATTTAAAGCACTCAAAAAGAAAATTGTTCTGGGATAATTCAGTCAAAGATGTGAATTAAACTCAGTAAAATATTTGTAGGTAAGGCCCTATCTAAGGTAATAATTAACTGGTTTTCTTCGTCTCGTATCGGATATACAAAATCGTTTTTACTCACACATGATACATTTTTCATTGAGTATATACTTAAATATCTACTAGTTTAACATATCTGCCTCTATTTTATTTTATTTAGTTCACATATATTTTATAACAATCATTGTATTGTCTGCAAAAATGACACTATTACTTTGAACAACTTAATTATCAACATACGTCACAAAAAAATAACGATCCCAATTTACTCCCTTGAGGAGCTCTGCAATTATTGAATTTCAGGACAGTCTCGTTTCTCGTTCACATTTACTGAAAATATAGCAAGACGCGACTATTATTTATACTGAAAGATACCAATTAAAACGGCATAAGACTCATATATAAATATTAAGCATAACATCATTTCTGAATTTATAACGCATTTGAAATCCAGCATCGAACAGAAATTCTTTGTTAGATATAAACCGATAATTTATCAATGACTAGTTTATCTGCTTCAGCCGTTATAGAGGTGATGTTTACTTACATACATTCTCATTTAGAGGTAATATACACTTAATGCAATACCATTACAGCTAGTTGTGTACGTTTTTCCGCTGATGCGGCGACCGTCCATCCTTGTTTAGCGTTAAGTGTAGTGATATATACTATATACTGAAACCCTTAACGAATACTCGTGTCCCTTTTCCAATAGTAACTTAACCGTTTCTTTGAGTGGTTGCTAACTTGGAATATTAGATTTCGCAAGATTACCGAAAACAATTTCTTACTCCTTCGGAACCATATTAAATAAGGCTTGTTGTTGTACGTTCACCGCTGACGACATGTAAAAAAATTTGCTATTTTTTTTGTAACATTATCATAATTTTGTCTAAAAACGCTACAAGTAGCTTCATTATCGAGCAACAGGGACCACTTGTTTAGTGTACTTCAACGGATGTAGTAATAATACCTACGTATATTGTTCACATTGTCTTATTATATTAAACAAATTAGACAATAATATAAAAAACCGTACAATTCAGTTGAATAACGGTATGGGAATAGAAAATTTATTTTTGATTTAGAGCCTTCCCCTCCCGAATGGCCACTGACCAATCTTCAGTTGACCGCAGATAAAATACACACCGTTTCGGTAAGACGAAGGGATGGATTGCCGACTCACCGCAACATAAAATTTTATCTCATTGCTCCTGGGTCCATGTCAAGTACACAATTCATTTCGACGGGCGCGATTCCCATGGTGTGTAGGTGGGTATCTAATTGCCATATTCATGCAGCCTATTTTTCACGGTTTGGTAGCTAACAGCAACACATGTACATTATCAGTCTGTAACATTTCGTATAGTTCACGGTATTTGTGCTTTTAAAAGAATACTATCAATTTTTTTTAAGAAGTAGCGGATAAAAGAAAGTTCTATATTTATAAATTATATGTAAATTATTTAAATTGAGAGTGAGTATTAACATTTTAGTTAATACTCACTCTCAATTTAATTCATTTAAATAATTACAATCCAATTATCTCCCACTATTACATGTAACCTAGTTATATGTTGAACTAATCAAGAGGATAATTGGATCCGTGCGTATTGCTATTAAATATTTAGTTGAGTTTAAGCAGGTGCAGTTGTTGTCTATATCACGTCCTAACACGAAAGCAGATATTTGGATAATACTCTCCAGTCAACTATCTCTTTAATCTATTATCACAAATATTTAAAGCTATTGAAAGGGACGCTCCTATTAATACTGAAAATATGTGTCAAAGATTTACTTAATGACATGAAAACTTAATCAAATGATTGTGTTAAAAAACCTACCCCTAAACTAGCACCAACCCTCTACACACAGTCTCTTCTTCTTACAGACTCCAGCTACCCTGAGATATAACTCATTTGATATTATAGTAAATAGTATATAGTACTAGACCTATTTTAATCAATGATTCCTTCATAATTTATCTTTAAGTATAAATTATTTATTGAGTTCTGTTCTGTGCTTTCAGTTTTGTCATAAGTATGTTGTAAAGGTAAGGTTTTTCATTTTTTCCTTTTTAGAATAAATAAATTTATTCGTTAAAGATTAATTATAATAAAAAAAAGAATTATCATGACAGAGTTACCTTCGCATTTATAATATTAGTAAGGATATCCTTACTAATACTATAAATGCGAAAGTAACTCTGTCTGTCTGTCTGTTTGTCTGTCTGGCGTGAAAGGTCACTCCAAAACTACTGAACCAATTTAAATGAAATTTGGTATATAGATAGTCTAGAGCCTGAGAAAGGACATAGGCTACTTTTTAATGCGAAAAAAGAGGTGTAAGGGGTTGAAAGGTGGGGATGAAAAGTTGTATAGAAGTATCGTCATATTTAGAGCTAGAAGCTAAAAATGATTTTTTAGGCTGTTGATTCGATATAAATACACTATTCCACGCGGACGAAGTCGCGGGCACATGACTACATGACTTTCATAATCTACATGCTTGAATTTTATTATGACGTCTGAAAACAGTCGCTATTCTGTCTAGCAAATATTTTTGGATTTTGCAATAAAATTTTATCATATCGCGGGGCACAGTCGTTTGGCACTAAAATGTACTAAATTCTGTTGCTATGACTACGTGCGTTTCCGCTGCGAATGTTTTGAGCAAAAAAATGTTGAATAAAGTTTTCATACACACCCCATAACAATTATCTGAACCGTGTGTGGGTGCGGCCGTTTTTTACATGTTGTAATATTTTATGAAGTACCCGTACAGTCTGCCAGCATTTGCAAGTGGTGTGATTTAAAAGCAGTTGGTGTAAGCTGAGAGAGTTGGAAGTTATAGAAAATATATGCGATGGTTTTACGCCTGTAGTTATAAAATAATTATGATAATTGGAAACTAAAGTAAGTGTAAAAAAATAATATTCTAATAAAATTTTAAGTCTAAATAAAGAAGAAAAACAATACACAAAATATGACAATAAGTCCAGGACGTCTTATGTATTGTACTCGCTCGAATAAAAACTTTTGTGAGTGCTATTCTTATTGTTGACATGATTGAGACTGAGGTGGACTGAGAGGTGAGTCTGGCATCTGCAACCGGCGCGGCAGGACGCCTCACCCCTTGATAAAGGCCCCCCGTCGGGTCCGAAACTAGTCGGGCATCCCCGAAATATACACGTGAGTAAAACCGTATATTTTAACAATTGTACTCGCTGCTATGTCTTAATAGGTCTTCAGTTCAAAAAACCGTGTTAAACTAAATGTTAACTTAATGCAGTGCGCAATCCTTACTATCCTATAACTTGACTTAATATTATAAATGCGAAAGTTTGAATGGATGGATGTTTGTTACTCAATCACGCCAGAATGAATGAACAGATCCGGATGAAATTTGGCACAAAGATAGATTATAGTCTTGAATAGGTAACACACAGACTACTTTTTATACCGGAAAAATGTTCGGTTATCGTGGGATATATTTAACAAATTCACGGACCACAGCTTGAACTGCGTACTGTGCACACATTGGAAGATAATTTTGATTTCGTGCACTTAATTTGCACAGGTATGGTTGCATAAAAAGTGCAGGCAGTGCATTGTTGAACAGACTAATCGCTTATACCTTAACTAGTACAACAAAAAGCTTCCTGGTTTCGTATTGTCGCCGCCGCTTGCCAACTGCTCCCAATGTTATTATTGCCATCTCTTGAATCACAAACTACCTCACGTTTGCTCGTATATCTAGCTTTAAATTATAGAAAACGGAGTGTTTGTCATGAAGTGCATTGCTCTGTTAAACGTAATTAAAATAAAAGATTTAACTTAAAACTTCTTTGATAGAAATACTCTTTTTTATGGGCACCTGAAAATCAAGAATCACTAGTGCGTTGCTGGCCTTTAAGGTGGGAGTAGGGGAAGGGGGGCAGAGGGGAAGAGGGGAGAGGGTAGAGTTAGGGCCTCCGGTAATCTCACTCACTCGGCGAAAATCAATGCAAGAATTGCTTCACTGCCGGTTTTCTGTGAGGACCATGGCCTCCGGATCACTCTGGCCGAGCCGGCCCATTCGTCACCGAGCCATCTCTCCCACGAACAGAATTAGAACTTATAAGAATTATGTTATTAGATAACTATGATATTTCCCAGAGCAAGTTGCAGCCCTTTGCTAAAGTTAACCAATATGTTTCGTCCTCCTGATTTATCAGCAAACATTGAATTGAACTCACAGAATTAAGTTTCTGACTAATACTCGTTGACGACTACCTCTATCTCGTAATGGATAAAATGACTGAGACCAGTATATTTACATGTTACCGGTAATATATTTATACAGATACCATGAAAATAAAAAAAAAAACATACTTGGTCAGACCAACGCGAACTCAGCCTCTAAAAAAAGGGGACGTTTATCTTCTGGATAAAAAGAACCTGGTCAAAACAGGGAGTAGCTTAATAAAAGCAGCAGAAAAATCTCAATGATTCTTAAAACAAAGACTTCTAAGCTTAGAAGTAGACATTCCATGACTGCGACCTCGACATCAGTCCCCACGTCGTGTAGTGGTTTGATCCACATTAAATTTATAAAATACTAATTTTTCAATTGATACCAATCAGAATTACACCTGGCCAGTATGCTAATAAGATTTACTAATTTCGAAACTATAAATTGCTTCCTTTTGTCAGTTCACATGGAGGCGCCGCGACTTTTAAGATAAAGTAGCCGAAACTACTTTCGCGTACACTAAATAAGTTCTATATTACTATCTTAAAACTGACCTGATCTTAGAGCTGACCCTTCGTTTAAGAGGTACGTTGTTACATCTATCTATGTTCTAGGTCTAGCTCTATGATTATATTGTATTTTAAAGCTTTTCCATTTTTAATTTCTGATTTACCAATCATGTTATAATATTACTGTGTTGATTCTCATAATTATTATCTGTTACCTATGGATTAAAACCGAATTTAATTTCGTTTCATAGTCTCAATTTAAGCAACTAAAACTATGAAGGTGTTAGTGCCTCATTCATTGGAAAATTCTTTGTAGGGCATAACTGTCAAAGAATACACTTAGTAAAATTATATTCTGACTCTCACAAAGCGACCTTTTAATTTATTAATGCATATACAATGACTGAAACAAATACCCGTTTAAGTCAAGCTATTCCGGCAATAGAGGAGTGAGCAATACAAAATGGATTATATGTTTAAATGCTTGCAACTCAAAGTTAATTATTTAATTTAGTGTTCTCGTTTTGATTCCCAGGTTGCATCAGACGTAGACTGCATTAGCTTACACTGTGGAGCTAAGCGGATGGATCTGGCAACGACATAATCTAGATTTGTATGCATTTGTGAAACTAACGTGATGACGTAACATAGATACCAAGAAAGTTCCATTATATCTTTATGTCACTATTCCATTGTTTTTAATTATGTATCAATTTATGTGATATTGGAACAAAATCTATACATATTTATAATAAAAACGTAGCACGCATTACTGACGTTTTCGAAAATTTTGTCTGTTCACTGATGTATCACTATACATACGAACAAACACATACAAACAAACGCTAAATATTACCCCAAGTTTGCCACTGCAAAACGGGTTTGTTTTATTTCAATCGGTTTGCAAATAATAAAGATATATAACTAATAACAATAATAATAACTTCACACACGGCCGTCTGATCCCAAACTAGGCACAGCATGTACTATGGTAACCAGACTGCTGGTATACATACTTATATCTTTCTAAATACATATATATTATAGATAAATTACACCCAGCCACAGAACAAATGATATTTCAATAAAATGAATGCCGTCAAACGGTTTTTTTTTAAAAAATGTGGGATAATAACAATTAAAATCACAAACGCATAGGTATTACACGAATAGTCATTCATAACACCGAGAGAGCGTTAATCGCGCGATTAGTTGCGGTTGCGTTACAACACGCGGTGTAACAAGCACTCGCACCTGTGTGTTTGGCATTGCTTTAGATTTATCTATAGATTAACGCGAATCTCTAATTATTGAGCTTATTTGTCCAGACAAATGGGTCCGCACTTGGAATATAAAAACCTTTATACCAGCCCCTGTTCATCTTAAGCGAGATCTCGGGATTGTAACTTCGTGTGTCATTACTTTCCGATAGTTAGTTTTTTGAACACTTATAATACAAACAACAATAGTAAGTTTCGTTAGTTTTCTGATCACGTAGAGAAACATCTAATTTATGGATTTTTGAGAGCATCCCATCCGTATTTCCCATGAGTTCCACTTGCGTCGGGAATACATGCAAAATCCTAACTTAATATTATAAAATATACGAAAGTGAGTTTGTTTGTGTGATTGTTACATTTTCCCGCCTTAACTAGGTACTCAACCGATCGTGATGAAATTTGCAAACACGTTGTCAGGAGTACAAAAAAGGGACCTAAGGACTAAGTACTCGTACTTAAAGATTCTAGTAAGTTTACTACTACTACTTTTAACTAGTAAGGTTTAGCTACTTTCACGCAGAATCTCCTAAAGCCTTTGATCAGCTGCTAATTAGGAAGGATTCGTGCTGATTCTTAGTCAAAAGTTATAACATTGTTTTACTAAAACACTACGCTATACTGTTAGTAAACATGTTAAACTTTGTTATTTATATCCAAGTGTTGTGGTCACTCTTTCATCATAATGCTACATTTGAGTTTAAAAAGATAGGAACTTACTAAAAAATGGCATCCATTACACTAAGAATCAAAATATACTTAGACTTAAGCAGCTTTAGTGTCAAGACCTGGTAATATAATACTTTCTTTTCTATTTTTTTTTTATGAAATCAATGCGGGGAAGAATATAGATTAGGGTCGCATCAGATCATCTGGGTTGAACAAATTATACGAATAAAGCTTCAGCCTGTATTAACAAAAACACTCTTTTCATTAGGAAATCCAAAAAAGCTAAAGCAATTAAGGATAATACGGTAAAAAGTATTACTTTTTTATTCATAATTACCACATAATTGCCACAGCTGGCAGCATCCAGTGTTACTGTTCAGACAAGTAATCTACAGAGATTTCAATTTTTTATTAAATTTAAAAAAAAAATACTTTTCAGAGGGTTTATCCTTGTTTTGTAGTATTACAAAATGATGGTTTTGCTCTAGGTTCAGCAGTAGTCATGAAAATAATGATGTATGTGAATATCCAAGTTTCAAAGCATTGTACTTTTTGTTTTCACCTACTCAGTAGCTACATAGACAAAATATGATCTTTGCATCGTACATCACTTTATACAAAATTAAAATGAAATCTTAGTAGTCAGCAACCAGTATTGCTACTATTGCTTAAGTGTATTTATTATTACGTTTCTTAGTCTATATATTATTATTAGTAACGGGCGACGGGTTCTTTAACTACAGCTGACGTCTGAGTCATTTATAAGTAAAACTAAGCATATTAAACAGCCCAATCAGCAAAGTAAAATGTACCAGAGAGTGTTCAGACAGTTCGGTGGACAATCATAATCATAATTTTCATACCACCTGAATCGATCCTCTATATTAGTTTCGTGAACTAGTCAAGTAATTGTCTGCTCCATATTAACTGGAGTCACGTAACAGATTACAGTGTTGCTACTCTGTTTTAACCAGAATATGTGCTTTAGAAACAATATAATATATGAGATATATAGTTAAAATCATGATTCAAAGAAATAAAAGTGTCAATATACAGTATATTCGGGACATAAAGAGCACTCGACAATGTCGAACACACAGTTTAAGAAAGGTTCCTGAACCTTCGAGAGACATAATTCAGGGTCCGTGTTAGGTTGTCATAAATAAAAAAGGGATTCCTCGACGTTTAAGGCCGTGATAAGTCCGCGTTGTGCCTGCCGCTATAAATTTGTATAGTTGTGAGCTAAGGCGGCTAAATCAACTTCAATATCTAAGAAACTATGTTACCGATGACTTTAAGGACCACATGGGCATGGATAGAAAGATACGTGAGTTTTGCGAGTTTCTTTATTTAGTTGACATTTTGATGTCACAGAATGACTGACTCGTCGAATGAATAAGTGAGGACAGTGGACAGGTCTTCAAATAATATTGCTCAAGGAATACTGTCTTATATTTGCCTGTTGTTTTTTTTTTATATCAAAACGATTTTTGTAAATATTAAAACTGAAGAGTTTATTGTTTGGTTGTTTGTTCAAAAGCGCTAATCTCTCCAACTGTCAGTCAGATTTGAATAATTATTTTTGTATTGGATAAAATATTTCTAAAAATATCATCTAAGTATTTTAATGTATTCGACATTCAGACATGAACAGAATTGGTATACCTAGTGCCATCAACACTTTTGCATAATTTAAATCAAATCAAATCGAGTGTTGCGTCCCGCCCTGCCAGTGATAAGACTGCGTGGTCTGAGGACCCTTTAGTGTTGACGGAAAAAAACGCATGTCATGCTTATAATACTTTTTTTGTTGAGAATTCACTCAGCAAAAATTTGATTTAACAGAACTTTTACAATTGAAAAACCAAGTTACCAACGAAATTCTGAATTTCAACAACCGACGTCAACAACAACAAACATGAACGTAATAAATCCGGTGACAAGGACCGAGTCAAGTGACTGTAGTAACTCTAAAATGTTCAAAATTCAGCATGTCTAGTTTTTAAACTTTGATGATACTTAAGTATTTAATTTTCCTCTACTAAAAACATTTACGAATGTAGACTTCCGTATTGTTAATGGACTAAAATATTTGATACTCAGAAACGAGGTACTTTCTGTAACGAAACACGAAACAAATAGATTGCATTAAAAGTTCTCCGATATTCTTGGCTGCATTGTGCTCGGACTAGAAAATTCTTAACACGAACAATATATCGTAAAATCTCTGAGAGTTTTTCTTTAAATCTTTAGTGTTGAACACTTAGAACCTTAAAATTCTATTAAGATAAAATAATTATTTTGCGGTATAAAGTAACAAACGTTAGTTTGTAGCTCATCCATGTGAAGGCTTTCCAGTAGATGCAGCAGAAATTACTGAACACTTAAATACTCCTAAAATCGGAGGAAATGCCTTTTATATTTACAAAGACAGAAATTGACCGAATTATAAAAAGATTGGACTTAAAAAAGTCACCACGATACGACCTTATAACGAACCGTATATTACAAGAACCACCTGAATTTGGCATAACTTTCCGTCACTATTTAACGCCATGACCAAACTGCAGTTCTTTAGCCTGGAGTGGAAGGTCGCACAAATTGTAATGCTACTGAAACCAGATAAACAACCTGAAGAAGCAAAGCATATAGACCCATAAGCCTGCTACCTATTGCATCCAAGATATACGAATCTCTACAGCTGCAATGTATCCTACCTATACTTAAAGAAAAAGAATTAATTCCTGACCACCAGTTTGGGTTCCGCAGTAAATATGCCACTATCGACCAAGTGCACAGACTAACAAAAAAGATCATGGAATCACTGGAGGCAAAATCTTACTGTGCATTCTTGGACATGTCTCAAGCGTTTGACCGTGTGTTGCACGAAAGATTGCTTTTTAAATTGAAAAACGCTCTACCAGATCAACTGTACGGTACACTAAAATCATTTCTACAGCAGCACCATTTCATAGTACAGAATGGGGAAGTACTGTCTGACCTTTGTGCCATAAAAGCAGGAGTTTCACAGGGTAGCGTACTGGGACCCATACTCTACTTACTGTTCACTGCAGATCTGCAGACATCTGAATCCTTAACTGGCTCAAAAAGTGTTGAATAAAAGCACACGAAACAAAATCAGTCATATTAAACAACATTGAAGTTCCAAAGGCAGATCATGTAAAATACCTTGGATTGCATTTAGACTTTACTGGCTCATTGGGCGGAACTCTCAACTATCTCTCGAGAACAATATACTTTTGTACAAAGCAATACTGAAGTCATTTTGAACGTATGGGATCCAATTATGGGGCACTGTATCTCACTCAAACGTAGAAATTATACAAAGGTTTCAAAATAAAGCACTGGGTTATAACATAAGCAACGCTTCCTGGTTCGTACCCAACGAACTATTACACCGTGACTAACGAATACCCACTGTGAGGCAAGAAATTGTTCGCCACACTAAGTCCTAAAAAGAACGCATCGAACAACATCCAAATACTATAGCTCGTTAATGGAAAACCACAACAAAGCGCGACGATTAAAGTAAAATACCTCAAGACTTAATCCAATCACAGTAAATATAACTACTGTCTAAACAACGAGGATGTGAGACAGATCACATGCTGAGCACGCCAGCGTAAACACCAACCAACATACTGCTGAATGTCCCATGAACTTCTGAAAATCAAGATGACAAAAAAACATTGGTTTGGTGGTAAGAAAAATAGTAGACAGAGATTTTTTTAAATTTTTATCAGAACTATCCAAGCTCGCATGGTAATTCTTGTAAATGAGCAAGGTGGTACACTATTGAAGACTACTACTAATAATATCGGCCCGGTAAGAAAATACATAAGTAGTTCGCTAAAAGTAATGCTTCCACTACCTCGTCTGCTGCAACTCCCATGGTGATGTAAAATGAGTGAAATTACAAGTAATCTTTACAACGTCTTAGAGACGCAAGATATTTTACTACGATCGTAAGTTGAAATGCTTCCCCACTCAGGTGACTTAAATTTGAACAAGAATTTGATTATGCTGTGCTCTATCTAACCTGAGTAATACTGCACGCTTTTGAGATAAATCATATATTCCTATAGTAAAAGCAAGGAATAGAATAACATTTATTCAGAAACTAAAAGGAAAACTGACAAAATAATTAATACGTAGTGTACAAAGTCTATAGTAGCGTGAAGGGTGTCAGAAGCGAACACAGAATAATTAACTGCCCAGCGGTGACTCGACACAACACTATTTAAAACTTTCTCAGTCCAACGTGTACAGCTATGAAATGAGCGATTTATTTTTATTATTACTTTAGAAGAATTAATCAACTAACTTTCCTTTAGATGTCTAATTCGGGACTTAATCGCGATAATATTACTTCCTTCGATTTTATTCCTTTCTTCGTGGATGGTTCACAAATACTTTTGGCCACCACCTGATCTTATATAGGCCTCATTAAAATTATCATTAAAATCATCATTAAAATCATTATTAAAATCCTTATAGAAGTATCGTTGTCGAGATACAAGAAGCGACTTAATTAAGTGAATGTTCACAAGCCGAAGTAAACTGCATTGATTATAAAGTTACAGATGTCTGTGGAAAGCCAGAAGATTTTCTATAATAAATTGTATTTACATTTTTTATCATTGAAGATATTAATACTCCATAATACATGTGACGTTAAGTTGTTAAGTAAATGGACCCTAAATGTCACAGAAATACCTACTAAAATTTCTTACGAATAACTCGTAGAATGTACAGAAGATTTCAGATAAACTATTTATTTTGTTAGAACTTGTCTCCCGTTTGCGGTCCGTATCTGTTCAGCCTAGGGCGCTTATCGATGAAAATCGGCCGTCCTGTGAGTTTACAAGACTTCAAGAAAACTTTGTTAGATAAATATTTGAGCCGTATATTGGAATTTATTGCATGCGAGTTTAAGAAAAACTGTGAAAAGAATAAAAATATCAAGCAAACACAGTGGAGCAACCACTGGCTTGGCTTCTAATAGATGGGGTCGATTGAAATGTTAGTCAAGAGGCAGGTCCCAGGAGACTGGTGAGTGATTAAAACAACGTGCATTATCTGCTTCTCTAAGCAATAGTTTTGACAATTTGTTACCGATTAATAAAATTTAAAGGTGAGGAATCTTTTTATTGTTATCTTTTAGGTAGATAGTGGATAAGTAAGTCTACTGTAGTCATTTTAATTCATCTTAAAGCTGAATAAGCTAACAGATTCTGCATCACGCAATGAAACTTGTCGCGTTGATTGGTAGAGTAAAACAGCCCGTCATGTGACCTAGCCTGATCATAGATTCCTGGAATATCACACAGCGTTCTTGCACAACAATTATGGTATCTACTACACTATGGTATTATAGTATCTTATTGACTATAAGATACTCCGATAGTTACTCTATGATAAATCTGTGATCAGACAGTACATGTATCTGTACCTGACCTTTCAGTTTTGCATTAAAGTACGGATATTGCTATTTGTGTCACGTATCAAATTTTGATTTGCAGATTGTGAAGTAATCGGTTATTACGTTTCGTTGTTAGGTTATAGAAAATGTTGTTGTTATGCTGCTGTAGGCATGCAACCAACATACATATAATGTTATTCAGAAAGTGTTCCTTTTGTGGTCTTGAAATTCGTAGCGCGCTTACCTACTAGATTCGATAACCATTTTAAACCTTTAAAAGTAGAGAAAAAATGTTATTATTACTGCATCACTACTTGGAAATTGTTAATTTTACTATTCTCTTTAAAAAAAGCTGTATATCTATTCTAATCCATACTTCTATATTAATATTATAAACGCGTAAGTTAGTTTAAACGCCTTAACTACTCAAACGATAATTATAAAATATTGCCTACATGTTGTCAGGGGTACAGAAAAAAGTACCTTTCATCTAGAAAAAAGTACTATTCCCGAGGGATATCTGAATGATAAAGCCGCGGACAAAGGCTAGTTACTGAATATATAAAAAATAATTTTCAAAAAATCTTTATCTACTAAGTAAATCACGAATAAGTGATTTGTCCCTTACAACATTTAATTTTGAGCGGGTGGTTTGTTTCATAGTAAAATCAACAAGAGGATGGAGAAGCCCGCTTATTTCGTACCAGTTGTGGCTTTCGGAGGCGTAGGCGTGTGTCCAAAGTCACCAAGCGCTGTTTTATTTTGCACTAATTTATTATTCTTATGTACATAGAAATGATACCGGCAAATATATGACTTATACACGAACTTACTTTATTGTTACGCCCTCAAAATACATGAAAAAATATGGAAATATAGACACCCACCGACACTTCCCTTGAATTATGAATACTCATTTATTTTAAGTAACAAACACTCACCGGTTATCATAATATAAAAATGAAATAAAAAAATAAATATATAAAGCCCAAAACTAGTTGAACTTCGAAAGGTCTATTCAAATACCTGAGAGAAAAAGTTAACTGTTTTTTTCTCTGTTGGTTCTTATTTCCCTCAAACAACTCTACAAGTTTATTTTAATATTATTAAAGCTGAGTGACTACACGAAGACATTTATATTTTTCAAGATGCAATAATCTTGCATCCCAATTAAAATGTAATGCCTCCATGAAAGTGTTCAGAAACACGCTACGATGAACGCTTCGGAACATCGTCATTTTAATTTTCACGCGTACGTGCAATAGGATTCAATCACTGTATTGTTCTATTATCCCTATCCTACACGTGAGTTAGAAAGAGAAGGAACCGGCAATCTTAAAGCAGAATTGTTAGCTTGATGCGTACATTGTTATCGCAGCTTCAAGTAGATCGCGTAATTCAGATTAAATCTGAAACACATTTGCATTTTAGACGGTGTTTTGATAACGCGTTTAGTAGAATATGTTATCATCAGATGGAAAATGATACTACACACTAGTTATATGATACATATAATTTACATTTTGTCAACATTTATTTTTAATTATTTCATCTTATTGTACACCGTTACAGTATTAAACAGTACAGACATGGTTACATACATTTAGGCATATCAATTGGAGGTCTTACACTGCGATTTCTTCAACTTACATACATACAAATAGATGTAAATCTTGTATGAAAATAAAATGTCTTTAGACCTTAGATACAATGATATATCAATTAGTATTTCTCTAACGTACCCAATAGTAGCATCACATCGTAGTTTCTGACTTGCTTTTTAAGGATTTGGCATGTTTAATTTGCAGATAAGTTATTCTACAGTTTAACTGCTTACACCGAGAATGACTTATCTGGAATTTTTGTGGTATGTCTGGGCATTTTCAGCTTTAGATTCTCTAATGATCTCAGATGATTTTAGTACGTATTTAATTATCATCTATTTATCATTTCTTACAGCACGTTCGCAGGTTTTGAACGCTTATGACTTATTCTTTTTAAATTTCCAAATATATGCCCATACTAAACCACAAAACATATCAGTCATACCTATTGTATTAAGTGCAGATTAGAAGTCAAGGCTACATTTATCTGTAAAAGATTATTTCAAATGAATAAACTAAAACATGTTCTAAATGTGAGCTGAGCCGTCGTCGAGAAGTAGGTGTAATGACGTAAATACAACCTAATATCCTTGCGATATCTTAATGCGCTTAACAAAGACATTAAAGAGAAAGAAAGAAAAGTCATTTACTTTGTCTCCTATCTGTTATTTTGTCTCCTATCTGAGATAGGAAGAGATGAAAATAAAAGTAACAATTAAAATAATTATGCACTAATAAACACAATAACAGTTAAGTAAAAGTGATTTTACGTCTTTACCGAAAAACATCAACATAGTCAGAGTCAGTCCAGATAGGTACCAGTAGGTTTGTTTTTAACTAACCACCTTAACAAAAAGCAACAAAAATATATTTCATTTAGTAAATAGTACTGACAGATATCTTATTACAT
Organism: Euplagia quadripunctaria; assembly: GCA_963859945.1. NCBI lineage: Eukaryota > Metazoa > Arthropoda > Insecta > Lepidoptera > Erebidae > Euplagia > Euplagia quadripunctaria. Next base: position 25,044,504 of record OY982567.1, on the reverse strand, counting down.
ATTACCATTTACTAGCCGTCCCTGCAGTTTCACCTGCGTTAATGGTCACTGCTCCCCTCCTATTGGTTATAGCGTGATGTTATATAATAGGCATAGGCTATATAACAGTCTTCCTCGATAAATGGGCTATGCAACAATAAAATATTTTTTTCAATTCGAACCAGTAGTTCCTGAGATTAGCGCGTTCAACCCAACAAACAAACTTTTCAGCTTTATAATATTAGTATAGATTATCTACACTGATTTTGAGATTGTTAGTATTTGAAATAATACTCGCGTACACGCTTTGCAAGGCGTGTGCCACGTTCAGTGTGCAACGCAGGACCCAGCTTGAGGCGTGTGTGGTAAAAAAATTAACCAACGCATGTACAGGACGATCGACGCATGCATGGCAGAGTGTGTATCCACCTTAAATGGTTATTATAAAAGAAAATAAACGCTTTTGACAGCAATTTGCATCGTCTGAGTAGTGTGTAGTTTACTCTTGCTGAGTCCCGCCTACACCGTCTGGACAAGATAGACAGTCGAACACTCTGCATATTCAAAGATGTAATCGAAATGTTTTAGGTATTTTACTTGTTAATTTCCAATTAAAATATTGTAAAAAATAATTAGTCAAATTATTTTAAAATAATCAATCTTCCAATACAATTTTACAATTACAATTCAAACTTTTATTTTGTAGTAGATTTTTTTGCAAATTTTTAGCTTATTACTAACTATTAATAGTTCTATAACAAACTGAATTAAAATGAAATGAAATGTAACGTGCCCCACAAAACAGTGCACAGTGTACATACACCAGCCTGCTGATGTAATGGTGTTCACGATGCCTCGCTCAGAATACTGATATCGGTGTAGTAAGGCGATTTATATCCAGTAAGCACGTCGGCCCATGTATCTTGTTCGACGACAGCGTTCACTTCCCAACGCTAACATAATAGAGTAAAACAGTAAATCAAATAAATTATTCTCTTTTGAGATGTAATGACACTCCCAATAAGAATGTGAAGCAAATGGGTTAGCTTTTCAGCATTTAATCTAGTCTTAAAAATATAATTCGCTCAATTTTGTAACCACAATAGTACTCATAAACACAACATAACGTAACGTTAACATACCCACTTATGAAGTATTTAACAGTTATTTGTTAATATTCATGAATCACGTTGTTAATATTATAATTGGGTCTGACTCGAAGAGTGGGAAGTCATTATGTATGGCGTTTAAGATTGTCCTAAAAATATTTTTATAACGGGAAAATAATCTATTCGATTCAAATTGATAATATCATTCAATAATATACAAAAAATTGTGTGTTACGGATATTTTCCTGTATTCATATTATATTCATATTGGTTGTACATACAGTTATATTTAATTTTAACCGTATTCACTATTTTACCAGAACTATGTATGCGCGATCACAGCGCTTGAGAGCTAAGCCTATTTGGGGAACGCACTTAAAATGCTTTCATGGGATGCATGACGTCGCAATACGAAGGGAGTGACGTTATTGAATTCGCTTTTATTCACTTTGTAGAGGGACCGTGCGCTGGGCATCTGTCCATTGTTTTTTGACATAATTTTTAAAATTAACATAGATATTTTTTTTTTATGGTTTAGGGGGCAAACGAGCAGACTGGTCACCTGATGGTAAATGACTACCGCCGTCCATGGGCACCTGCAACTCGAGAGTCACAAGTGCGTTGCCGCCCTTTAAGTAGTAAGGAGTAGGAGAAGAGGGGGAGGGGGGAAGAGGGGAAGGACGGGAATAAGGGAAAAGGAAGGGTTAGGGCCTCCGGTAACCTCACTCACGCGGCAAAATGCAATGCAAGCATTTCTTCACGGCCAGTTTTCTTGGCTCTCCCACATAGATTACACATGTATTACATGTTATTCAATATCGTTCGCAACTATAATTAATTAAGGTATCAGTGCAATCGTCTCAAAAGAGTCATACAAATGCACACAGACTTTAACAAAAAAATAGTCAAATGAAATCACATTTGTTTTCAAGGTAATTTTCATCTAAAAGGAGTTCTGAGTAAAACATAAAGAAGTAAACTGTTTGCCCGGTAACAGGTGACATATTGTCGACAGAGGGCCAAAGAGGAAATACAGCTAAACCCTATACATTCATTTATTTTCTTTTTGACAGTTCGATAAGTAGTCTTTAGTGACGAACTAAAATATTGCCGATTCGATAGGCTCAGGGTCATAATGTGTACGAATTGTTAAAAATAATAATGAAATAAAATTGAAATAGGTTTTCTATACATTTTTCTAACAGTTCGTTTTAATTTCACAGACTCTGGCACAGTTACATTCTCAAGCAATAGTCAAAAAGAAAATAAACGAGTGGACAGAGTTTAAGCAGTATGAGGATGGATATATCACTACATCATCACTCCATATTATAAAACAAAGTCCCCCACCGCGTCTGTCTGTCTGTTCGCGATAAATTGAAAAACTAGTGAACGGATTTTCATGCGGTTTTCACTAATAGACAGAGTGATTCATGAGGAAGGTTTAAGTGTATAATTTGTTAAGATTTTGAGTAAATTGATTAAAATATGTTGATGATTGTTGAAGATGTCTCAGCTACCCGTGCGAAGTCGGGACGGGTTGCTAGTTAGTTATATTTTCATCGACTTAAGTTCTATTTTCTAAAAATTCGTAAGGGAATAAATATCGAAATGTTTACGCCTATAAGTAAAATGCTCTATGGATTTGCAATCAAACTGTACTACAATTTTAAGTGCTTTTATTATATTAATTACCTATCAAGGTTTTGAGCCAATCCCTTCACAAAGGTTTGTTTTATTCATATACATATAGCACAACGTATACATTACGGTAAATATATACAAAAAAATATATTTAAAATTACAACAGTGTACCTAACAGCAACCTGCCTTGATGAGTATTAAAACATTTAATTTAGGTCTTGTTAGTTGGGATTAAATAATATTGTTTTTCTTTTCCTTTGTAATTTGTTTAATAAAGATAAAATAAAAAAAGACAACTCCCGCATTAGGAATGACTCCTGTATCGCGGAGGACTTTACAAACATACAAACAATGGACACAAAGAACACCCAGACTTGGGTGGGAATTGAACCCACGACCTAGGGCGTAGCAGTCAGGGTCACTAACCACTAGACCAACAGGCCAGTCATAGTTAAGTAGGTATTACGTTAGCACGTCGGTAACGCCGGTGACGCGAACCCATAAGTTTTTGCCCCTAAGTACAATAAATTGCTCAACGTGGCTAAAGAAGATTTCATTTCAATAAAGTACGATAGAATTTTCTCGATACAAAAGGAAAGACTTTTATATAATACTTTGTTCACCGTGGCTTAACAGTACGGTACGTAGTACAAGAATACATTTTATAGGATAATGTTCAAAGGGTGTCGTCGGTAATGTACAAGGGGTAACCTTATCGGGAGATTTGTTAGATAAGTATAGCACTAAACATCTAACACTTACAACAGGATAAATAAAAAGACATCCATGTACGACCTCAACTATTTTAAAGCAAAGAATTTTGTCAGTCAGTATCTGCAAAGTTTAGACTACAACCATACTGAAGATTTAATTACTGTTGTTAAATAAATAATAGTCTCATAATGTTAATGTTCCTATATTGTTTTGTACTACATAGATAAGTCTATTTGTAGCTACGTAGGATTCATAAACATTGTTACGATTAAATAATCACATAATGTAGTAAAAGTCTGTAAGTGCACTTACCGCCTGTGGCACAGGTTTACCCTAGTACAGAATTCATATATTTTAAGCTAATTAATGTTATATAGGATCAATGATCTGTATGAATAGATAAATTAATTATTATATAAAGAAAAAATTAAGTTATAAAAATTACCTTTTTTATGGAGCCCATAGTGTAGTGGTCGGTCTATGTGATAATGCTTATTTTAAATTAATATTTTCCATTGATTGCTTTCCTTAATTTTTTGTTACGTATATGTATTAGTAAATCAGCAATGTAAAAAGTTTTTCTTTACCATAAACGGAAGCCCTATTGATTCAAATTTTTTTTTTTCTAAGAGATCAGCAAAATTTCAATACGCCATGCGCTAAATGTTACTTCTAAGTAATTAAGTAAATGTTTGGTTAGATATGTACGTTAGATAGAACGAACTCAAAGAGCAATCCTCAAAGTAGCGCGTTGTCTCCCTTACTTTCATCCAACAACTGACTGAACTGAACTATACGAAAAATGCAAGGTACTCCCAGTTTAAGTAGTAAAAAAATAAGTACAAACAAAATAATACCGGGTATAAAAAAAAAAACAAGTTTGACCACTTTTTATTACTCAGACTATTCGGCGTAAACACTCTTAAATGTACTACCATCCAACTTTACACACGCACAAACGCATTAAAACAAAAGTATGTCCGACAAAATTATTTAAAAGTAGCCTCTCACAACAGTCACAACGCAGTCATAACAGCGGTTACGACATACGCTTCAAAATAATCTTTTAGTGTAATGAGAATGAATAAATTATCCATCGCAGATCCCAAATCCTATGCGAGGCATTTCCCTAGTGCTTATACCAAAAATATTTCAGTTATATGAGATTCAATTTAGATTGAATTCGTTTATTCACAAGCCACGCTCCAGACTTGTCGTTCCAAAAGGTAAATATTTTATGACGTGGGAAAGCGGCAGACATATAAAACTTACAGTATACATTGCTAGATTATTCAACAATCGTTTATAAATTTATCCAATAGATTTACAAAAATTCGTCGTTTACTAAGATTTTTTTTTTATGGTATGGGGGGCAAACGAGCAGACGGGTACGGTTCAGTACGTTTTGCGTAATTTTTGCCACAAGTATTTTGTTTTCCATTAAATTACATACAAAATGAAACCTATTAAAAGTCACTAAATGCTTTTATTTAATAGCAAATGAAGGTCAAAGTTAAAAAAGAGCCTTTTTTTTTCAACATTTATTATTATTTTTTTATTGCTTAGGGGCAAACGAGCAGACGGGTCACCTGATGGTAAATGACTACCGCCGCCCATGGGCACCTGTAACTCGAGAGTCACAAGTGCGTTGCCGCCCTTTAAGGTGGGAGTAGGAGAAGAGGGGGAGGGAGGGAAGAGTGGGAAGAGGGGAGAGGGGAAGGGCGGGAATAAGAGAGAGGGAAGGGTTAGGGCCTCTGATAACCTCACTCACGCGACGAAATGCAATGCAAGCATTGCTTCACTGCCGGTTTTCTGTGAGGCCGTGGTATCGAGCGGATCAGTAGACTGTAATAAATATAACTAGTATTTCTTGCCCAATATCTCTATGAATGTTGAATTATATCCTATAGACTAAGTGACTAGCATGGCCCAATTTGAGTGAGCAATATAATACGATTTAAATAAGCAAATTGACCGGGTTGTATGTATAATGTACCCACCTATTGGGTTATACAAATATTTGTTTTATTAAATTGTTTAAATGATAGCATAATTTGTTATTATAAAATTAATATGGTAGGTAAGAACGAATAGTTTTTTTTTTAAATGATACAAAATAAGTATTTTATTTAAGCTAAGTCAGCTAAGACTTCTGTTGAATAAAAAAACCTAACTTGTGACAGAGAATTGCATCGTGGTTTTAGTTGGTTCAATGCCGACATATATATATATATTTACACTCAAAAGTTCACATTTTTAAACTGCTTAAAACTTCGGTTATTTTCTATCAGTCTTAGCAAACTACAATTTAATTAGACTTGTAAGGCTAAAAAAGGCGAAGTTGCAAAGCTCCTCAGATCCCGTTAAGGTTGGATGGACAAACTTGCCCACAGGGCTTAGAGTCGAGAAATTGAAATGTTTTCTATGTGTAATGGCTTTTTAAATCTGTTAGTAGTCTGTGAGTAGTTTCAAAAAATAATTTTGCAGTGCCTTACACTTTTAAAATAATTCTACTTACTATCAACTACCACACCATGAATAATCTTAACAAATAGGGTACTAAGAAATATTAAAATGAAGAAATGTACAATTACAACCAATCGACAGCAACAATGTTACTTTAAGGAAGGTCCCATTTTCATTATAAAGAAAAAAATAGTTAAGGGCAACTTGCAGATTTGATTAAGTATGTACGAGGAAACGCACACCCGACATATGCCGGGTACGAGTTCATCCAGCATAGTTTACCAGTCACCATACGATATTAACGCGAGTTAGCGTGGTACAGAGTTTAATAATAAAAAAATCATACAAATGTATTTTGGAGGTTAGAGGGCTTGGATTACCCGGCAACAAGCCAATTCGAGTTACAGGTGTGCGACCCTGATCTACTCGAACTTTTTGCTCACAGTCATCAATCGATCCGTATAAACAATATCCCTTTCTTTTCATTGCCTTCTCTCCTACCTACCTTCCCATTTTATTATACTCCCATATTCCCCATCTTTATTTCCCAAAGCGCCCGCTTGTGTTTGCTATTACGTTTGTATGATGTGAGTGTACGTATGTATATTTTGGTCGTAAGTAACACTTATAAACGTTAAAATGTTTTATCTATATTTACATACTTTGTGGTCATATTTTCATTTAATAATTATATGAGTTAGTAACTCACTTCAACCATTTTATCACAAGTACAAAATAAATTACAAAGTATAATTTAAAAAGAAAACCGGTGTTCTAAACATCTAAATAAAAAAATTAACGGATAAAAAGAGATTAAAGGCATTGTGCAACCATGTTGTGACCGCAATTAAAATTAATTCGGTGCAGATACTATTTAGTGAAAACTAAACTAAACGAAGAACACTGCTTTACGGAACAGCACTGCAGTCATCATAAGTATAACCGTTTCACGCACGCGTATCTGTAAGAGTAAAACTATACTTACTACTAATTGGGAGATAACTCTGCTGACTTAATTATCATAATTAAATTATGGTAATATGACAGGAGTAATGATCATATATGGTTTAGTTTAAACCTCATTTTAAAGCCTGTACGAGCTGTGATGATCGAGAGTTCCGTGGCTTACTCCGGCATGGCACGGTTCCGTCACGGTTTGTATATAACACAATTTATGTGTAACATTTGTTTCTGTAAAGTTGAATTTTCTTCCTTCCTTTTTATAATGAAACTCGAACGAAGCTTTTGTCTCGCGAGTTTGTAATAAATGTAAAGGGTGGGTGTATATTAAGAAGGTAAGCGTACGAGAGGTTTTTGGATGTATTTATTTATTTAAAAAACTTCAAGCACAATTGTACAAATATGGACTTAATGCCTAGGACATTCTCTACCAGTCAACCTTGGGGTGATGTAGAAATGTTGTGCAAAGATGTGGTCTATTTGGAATCATTTTTATTAGTTAAATTATTTTTTCCGCATCCGCTAACGCTGTGCTCTCGCTGTCGCTGTTGATGCCTACGTACGCAGTACGCGTACAGTAGTGTTCCTTGTTGTAAAACGGTTGGTGTTTCCCCTTTATGTAAAATTGAATGTAGCAGGACCTGCCGCTCCACCGACACAATAGGTAAAACTCTTAGTTGCATAAACGGAACACTCATTAATGTTGCCTACATTTTTTTAACAGTGTATAGCTCTAAAGTAATTGTTTTCGCAATGCTGAGCTGTTAAACTGCTTCTATTTGGTTGACCTCCATTTATTTAGTGAAATTTTGTGACATTAGTAGTTATTTAACGTATAAATCCATTGAAGATTCAATTGCTTAATAATAATTGACCCGTCAGCAATATGCCTGAGAAATGCCGTTATATATTTGTTCATGTTATAGACTACCTACAAAATTTTAACAACAACTAAACTTTCAGTCGAAAAGTTATAAAATCAGTGTTTAGAGGTAGTTATCGAGATAATCTCGGCAACTTTCTTTTAGTCAAAGAAAACGTTTACAATTTTTTTTAGGTCTTATCCCTGTTCTAAGACCAAACAGAGAATGCCAGATTGTTGCTGCGTTTAAAAAAAAATTATGATTCTGTGAAGTATTTTGTGAGAAAGTTTCAATAATAATGTTAAATATTGACTACACGGATGGCGCAATGGTTGAAATGGTCCCCTCGAGAGCATACAAGGTTTTATGAATATTGCACGTAGTAACAATTATATTATACAGGCTGTTACAGAAATTTGTGGTCAAATGTAGGAGCGTTATATGTAGCCGACAAATAGTTGATTTTGTTTGAAAAAAAAAATCTTATGATAATTAATAAAAAGGATAAGGAGGTTCCTTCCTGTCTTTGAAGCCCTAACCACCGGTGTTTTGGTCCGTTTTGGTCTACTATTTTTTATATTTTTTTAGTTTTTATATTTATATTTTTTTTATATTTTTATGTAAATATTTAAAAATGTATGTATAATATATGGTTTTTAAATGAATAAAGAGAATAATAATAATAATAACTTGACACATCTCACACTGCCTAGTTTAAGATCAGGCGGCCGTCCGTCTAGTCCGTCCTAGTGTAACTGTACATTTCTAAATAATATATTATAAACTTTCATGTTAATTTCAATGATTGATTTCTCATTTTTTAAGCAGAAATTTTCAGAAAAATCTAGACCTTCCATCAACATCCTTGTTATTAAACACCTTCAATTTCATTCATGCCAGCCCTCTCTTACGAAATATTAGCAAAATAAGATTTCTGTATTGAAAATCACGGATTTTCCTAAAATTGTTAGTGCTTTACAATATTCACGGGGTCTAGGTCTAGTAATACGATTCTAATATATGACCACACCTTTCTGTAACACCCTGTAGCATCACCATGCACTATGCAGTTGCAGTACAGTTGATATAAGATATAAATATAAGAAGAACTTCAAAATATAATTTGACTGCGAGGTTAGTGACATGCAATGACTAGAGTTTCTCTTTCAGCTATGCAACCCTCACAAATGAAGGCATTGAAAAGAGTTGGTGACGTAATGAGATATTACCATTAAAGCCCTCAGACGACAACCATAAACTCTTAATTTATTTAGTACTTCTGTGCAGTATACTTTATGGAAATAAAAGGGTTTGAAGCATCCCCCGTAATATCCATGCCCGCCCCTGTCTTATAATTAATTACCTTAGTAAATAAAAACGGAATGAGTTATTAATGGAGGGGCTCACCATTGTTTATTTCATTTCTTATTTCAATTGTTTTTCTTGTGATGCTTAAGGTTTTTCTTCTTTAAGTTGCTATACATTTGTGTTTTATTGTGCCGGTATCAAAATAAATTACACGTGATTTTCCTCAAAATATGCTAAATATTTATTAACAAGTATTAACAATAAAATTTTGGGAGAACCATCCTTCGGCACGTATGGGTCGGCTTAAACGGAGTTATACCACGTTCGCACAGATAACCGGTAGCGAAGAAATACTTGCGTTTCAAAGAATGAGTGAGGTTACCGGAGGCCCTAACCCGTCTCTCTCCCCCTCTTCCACCCTCTCCACCTATTCTCTCCCCTTCCCCTCTTCCCCCACTTCCCCTACTTGCACCTTGAAGGCCGGTAACGCACTTGTGACTCTTGAGTTGCAGGTGCCCCTGGGCGGCGCTAGTCACTTACCATCAAGTGACCCATCTGCTCGATTGTCCCCTATCCCATAAAAAAAAAGTTTAATCGCTCTTCTAAATGTATGATGTGTTATACAAAAAAAAAACAGAGAAAATAATATGTAAATGTACATGTATGCGATATTGCTTTCCTAAATTTTCGTTATTATTTATGGTACTTTGAAAAAACGGGTCTAAATTTTAGTAGGCACCGGTAATTACTGACTATAAGACATGACTTATCCTTGTTTACTAGTAACTGGATGGTAAAAAACAATCTACACGTACAATGCATATTAAATTTCTTCACTTTTCCACATATGGTCGTTTGTGACGTCATTGCCACCATTATTACGTCATAAGTCACGTAGTAGCTATTTTAATTCGCTCATAAAGTGGGCATACATCATGGGCGACGGCGACGGTGCAGTGCGACTCTCAAATCGAATTCCTGCCGTTCGGTGTTTGCCACAGCTCAGTGTGTGATGCGGTACGTTGAGTAAAAAACAATATCGCCTAAGTTTTTAAAATCAATAAATCATATTACTGACGCTAGAATTTCGTTGGATCAAATAAATAACCTTAAAAAGAACAATAGAGGAAAACAACTAATCCTACTGGTATTACAAACGTGAAAGTTTGTGAGGATGGATGGATGTTTGTTACTCTTTCACTCAAAAACTACTGAACCGATTGCGATGAAACTTGGTATGTAAATAGCTGGAGACCTGGATTAACACATAGGCTACTTTTTATCCCGATATTCCCACGACATCAGTAAAACCGCGGGGCGCAGCTAGTTTAAAATCGATTAGAGGGCTATGACGCCCCGACAACAGCCAGTTCGAATTACAGGTATACCTTGACTTGCTCGAGTTTTAGCTTTGCTTACACTCAACAATCCGTCCGTGTAAGCAATATCTCTTTGCTATATATGTGCAATGTGTAGGTGTTTAATACGCCTTAGGGGTAGGCCCTTCGGGGATACAGGCCTGAGTGTATGTATGTATGTAATGTAAAATAATAATATTAATAAAGAGGTAAAAATTGTGAGCTTAGATGTTCGGGGTAATCTCCTGTATCACTGATGCATTTTTGAAAATTATTTTATTGTTTATAGCCCATTTATCGAGGAAGGCTATATGACATCATGCTACGACCAATAGCAACAACGAAAAATGTTGCGAAAACGGGGAAAATTTACAAACGCAGACGAAGTTGCGCGGGTCAGCTAGTATAAAATAAGCCTGTAAGGTAAATATTTAAATCTCCACAGATAAGAGTACACAATAAAATAACACACACGTACACAATAAAATAATTTTTCACAGAAAAATGTAGATTTTTTTGCAACGAATGTAGTCTGTAAAATATAATAATGTTTTTTACATATCTTGTTATACTGGTTTCAATTACTCTGTGTATAGGTTAGAACGGAATTTTTTCTGAGATGTCTGTAATAACGGGTGCAGTCACATACATAAATTATATTGAAGCAAGATTTTACACTCCTCTCAAGTTTCAAAGACACTGCGCAAATTGAACGTTTACTTGGAATTGAGTTGCGTTTTCTAAGATTTTGAACTTTGATTACACTTTTGATTCGTTTGTTAGAGAATTCAGAGCCATAGTTTATAGCTTTAATTACAGTTATTTTGGTGGAGATAAAAGTCTCAAATTTATCCCTCTGTTAACTCTCTAAGGTAATACTAACATAGTTACAGCAAGGGTTAATTTATTTATGATACGCACATAAATTTCGAGATGTCAGAGATGCACCATCGGGAATCGAAGTCGACCCTCTGATGAGAAAAAGCCAATAGCTATACTACTGGTCTAGATTGTTGCTTCATTTTATTATGTACTAGAAACCCGCAACTACTTCGCACGGGTAGCAGCAATCATCAACATATTTCAATCAATTTACACAAACCCTTAACAAATTATACAGTTAACCTTCCTCATGAATCACTCTGTCTATTGAACCGCATGAAAATCCGTTCAGTATTTTTTCAGTGTATCACGAACAGACAGACAGACAAACAGACGCGGCGGGGGACTTTGTTTTAGGTATATAGTGGTGATGTACGTTTCAGACTGAGTGAAATATGAAAGAAAAAATATTTCCTGGACATTTGTCAATAAAGTTGCAAACACGTTGGCAGTTTAAATTAAAACTGAAATTGCTTCAGATAAGTCGGCTTGGTTTAAATTTTTCACATTGTATCTGACCGATTGAATCAACGCATAGCAAATAGAGCAGTGAATTATAAACCGTAAATCAATCCACTCGTTCCGGTACACACTACATACAGGATAAAGGATACATCACATTTATTTTAAGACCGCGGCTGAATTAACAACACAGTTTTCAAAGTAAAACAATACATACACTTACGCTTGAATCACTGAAAGGGTAGGCTGAGACGTACTTACGTAATAGGAGGGCGTGCCTATTTACGTCAACCGGGCACTTTGGGAGGATATTGAAAAGGAAAGGTAGGTAAGAAGGGGAGGTAGTGGAAGTTAAGGGATATTGCTTATACGGATGGATTGAAGTGTAGCTCGAGCAGGTGAGGGACGCATACCTTTATACCGCATACCGGCTGTTCCCGGGCAGTCCGAGCCCTCCAACAAAATAAAATAATGACAGAACATTTTTCTTTTCTTTTCGTGATCGCGTTAATTCCCGTTTAAATACATAATTATATCATGGAATACGAAAGTTTAAAAGCTACTATAAAATTCCGTTTTATACAGAAAAGATCAAACAAGAACACAATTAATAATAATGTTAGCATACCATAATATTACACATAATTATCACTACATATTAAAAACAAAGTCCCCCGCCACGTCTGTCTGTCAGTCTGTTCGCGATAAACTCAAAAACTTCTGAACGGATTTTCATGCGGTTTTCAATAATAGATAGGGCAATTCATGAGGAAGGTTTAGGTGTATAACTTGTAAAGGTTTTTTGTAAATTGGTTGAAATATGATGATGATTGTTGAAGATGTCTCTGCTATCCGCGCGAACCCGGGGCGTGTTGCTAGTATTTAATAGAAACCAATACCAAATCAGTATAGTAAAACATAGATTTAATTATATTTGTGCCCACTTAAACTCTTTGGAAAAAGGAATATATTTATTTGTTTTTCTTTTTTTTTTCGTTTCTACCAAACTTGTCCGGAAAGAAGACACAAAATACTCCACCCACTTTTTTAACTTCAAAAACTAAACCAATGCATAAGATAAAGATTAGTGAACTTACACGTTTCAATACCAGGGGGTAATTTGAGAAATAGCGAAATAAACAACTAATAACACAAATACCTCCCAGAACCAGAATTGTTTGGACACTTTTCACTATGTACCTGGGAGAGCCATGCTTGGGCACGTATGGGCCAGCTCGACTCCGCTCGATACCACGGCCTCACAGAAAACCGGCAGTGAAGCAATGCTTGCATTGCATTTCGCCGCGTGAGTGAGGTTACCGGAGGCCCTAACCCTTCTCTCTCCCCTATTCCCTTCCTTCCCCTCTCCCCCCTATCCCCTATTCCCGTCGTTCCCCTCTTCTCCTACTCCCACCTTAAAGGGCGGCTACACACGTGTGACTCTCGAGTTACAGGTGCCCATGGGCGGCGGTGGTCATTTACCATCAGGTGACCCGTCTGCTCGTTTGCCCCCTATACCACAAAAAAAAAACTTTTAGGATCTTTTGCTTTGGAGTTACAGAATGTAATAACTTTTTCCAAAACTTGGACCAAAGAATTTATATCATTACCATAAACTGTGTTATGGTTCTCATTACTAATTTAGCTACGTAGAAAAGCTGGTAAAAGTTCATAATTTCTGTTAAATATAGTTAAGAGAAAATTGCTTCTAATAATAATCTTAGTTAATTAAGTTTGCCAAGTTAATAACAATTTGGTGTAAGGAGTTGCTTCTCGTTAACGTAAGTATCTCTTAAGCCTGAAACCTGTCGACTCGTGTACTACAATTTTAAAGCTTAAAATCAAACGTTTACCTTTTACAGTACACGTTCTATGCACAGGATTGGACATCGTTAACGAAAAACATAGGACCTATTAGTTGTATTAGTGAAATACTCTTATTTTTGTGTTACTGTAACCTTTATGAGGCTGCTTTATGTAGCGGCCAAATCTAAACAACTGAGCAAAGCAAAGAATTGAGGTGAGCAATCTCTAAGCGGTGCGGGTGAAATTATAATTTATATCACTTAAAGTAAATTACCACATGCGAAAGCGCGAGCCCCCTTTACGCCCCTTGTAATAAATTATGAAGGACGTGCATTCAAATTATAATTTGCCTTAAAACACCAAACAACAATCTGAGGGTAACGAGGGTAATATTTCAAATAAGGTTGTTTTATAATTGTGATTTGTGTTGTTCATTTGCATGTAAGAAACAAATGGTATCATAAAACGATGTTGCAGTTGATTAACCGCCATGCAACTGTTAATACGCTGAGCATTGCGTGTTCTCTGCCCAAATAAAGGTATTCATTATTATTAAATTATTTGCATTGAATTTTGATTGACTTTAGATTACATTAGATCTAACTTTATTTACCTGTTTTTCTTAACAGTCGGTATTGTAAAATACAAGTTTGACTGTTTTTTATATCCTTTTATATCCTATAAACGCAGCAGACCTAAGTTATCATTATTTCGTCTCGGCAGTGTCCTTGACATAACTATCCAACCTCTGTCGGTAAATACGTCATAGGAACCCTCTCCCTGCTTTGATTGTGAAACACAATGAAACAAAAGTTAACTGACCGCCATGTAGAGGTCAGAGATAAGATTATTAGACCCAGGTAAAATATAAAAACATTTATTATTAGCATTGTCAGTTAAGGTAAGGCTTGTATACAAACGACTAGATGTTTTTGTTTGTTAAGAATAAATCGCACAACGATCAATGTCGTTATAATCTGGGGGATAGGCGTCATCAATCTTATAAAATAGATAACTTGAAATTTAATTTAGAAAGATTTATCAAATAGCCCGTAAAAGCGCTGGGGTGGTGGGGCTTACAATTCAAAATTGAAAATTCGTGATCGCAAATGAAACAACACGAACAAAGGCTGATGCTTTATCTGTCACCTGTCAGTTGAGTAAAGCTTGATGTCTTTAACGAAGTACTTTTAGCCAATAATACTAACGATTTTTAAGAGTATGCCTTGTAAATCGATTATTTACCTTAGTAACATAATATAACTTTTCTTACTATCTGAGCTTAAAAATGGTGTTGTAATTTTGCAATTAACTGCTAGGTCCATAAGATTCAACCTTCTTTTAAAGTGATTTTAATAATTTCCGCCATGCAACAGTCTATAATTTCATAAACTATCGACAATTTTATAATAATGAACCTATTTGTTCAAATATTTCAAACAAATTAAAATAAACTATATTTCTCTTTTAGTCTTTATCACGTTGAATTGCATCATTAAATTCTACAACTAAGAATGTTGTTTTTGAAATGTAATCTATTGAACTGTTGTTGTTTATTTCTCCATTACGTTTCATTGTCCCTGAGTGTCCCGCCTACTCTGACAATTTAACGATAAGATTAGTGAAAAGTCGACTCGAAGTCCAAATAGAGATAAATGTATGTGAGGTGCAAACATACTCTCGATTAATTAACTTATAAAAGATAGCCCACTTCAATTCCTATTTTATTCACATCCTACATCAAATTGGTCGAGGAAGTTTTATTGAAGAATAAGCTTTATCGTTGTACGGCAGCACTATTGAACCGTTAAATTAAAAAAAATATATATAAATTGCAAACAACTGCAAAACAAAAGGATGCAATTCCTAATAAAAATAAACTAACTAAACATTGAGCTGTCATATATAATTAAATAGAAGGTGTGACCAGATACACTCTGGCCTGTTGCTTTGTTAGTAGAATCACGCCTCGTTCGCAAACATGAGTGACTGTTGATTGATCAGCATATTGCTGTGGAGTACACATTACTGCAAGGGTTAAACGACGACTCCCTAAGTTCATACCTTATAACGTTTCTAAAGTGTGCTAGACTGGTGACGAAATAAAAAATACAAAAGTGAAATGTTTAAAATACAAGTATTTACATTTAAATTCGATATAACATCTTTATACTTATACTTTTTTTTTTAACGTGTGGAAACCCCCTCGGGTACCACCTCACCGAGCACGGGTGTCTATGGCCGGGAGCTCAGGTAAAACCTAGGAAGGAACTCCCTGAACCCCCGACAGACTTGACCACCTGTCCACAAAGCAGGTAGTCTCACAGTCGTGAGTAGGAGCGGTGTCACCCTTCAGTTAAGAAAGGCGCGTGCGGAACACGTCACGCCACCGTCGCGGGCCTATTTTCTTTTGTTTTGGCGCCGGATTAACCTTCCCAACGCCTTAAGGCCAGCGCTCATGGAGGCCGTAGGTCATTAAGTGCCCTACGGCGCCTGGTGCGTCCTCTATCTTTATAAACCCTAACTATTACATTGGTCAGGACTAGCCTACAAGGTCTTTCTTGTAGGATACTCTGGCAGCCATCTCTCTCCCATTAGTTTTTTGGCGCTTACCTGGTAACGAGTCCGTAACACAGTTACTTCAGAGTCATGGAAAATTGTGTGGTGGAGCAGATATCTCGGTTTTACCAAAATCTTAACGAGGCTGGATAAGAAAAAACCGAGGATAAGAAAAAAAACTTTACATGGAGAGATTTCATCACCGTTGATTATTTGTCATTGCTGTAGTCGTGAATGCGATGGTAGTGATGATGAGTCTATTGGTCAGCTCTATAAAGGCTATCTAGGCTCAGGTTTCAATCACACACAACTTTGGAAGAACTGCTGCAGTGCCCCAACATAAAAGGAGGATCTTACATGCAGCCTAGGTGTTCATTATACAACCGTACATACGCATTGCGTTATGCAGATCAGTAGTTACTACGTAACTTGGCCTATCTTAGCTAGATGTTGATGTGGCAAGGATATTTGTTAGATGTGGATGTCGCTAAATTGGCAAAAGAAAAATTAAGAGGGCTTGGGAATATGCAAGTAAAAAAACACAATCCCATTTGTATTAGATGGTATTTTACAGTCTAATCGTCCACCTAAAGTAATAAGACGCAATAGTTACTTAGCAAAGATCCGCACTCGGTATTACCAACCTTCAGAAAATCCCCTTAAGCCGAACTTAATTAAAACCCTTCACGCGTAACGTACAACTTTGTTATTACTGGAATTTTCGTCCTGTAAATAAACTACTTGAAATAATAATAGCCATGTATATTATATTTAGTACGGAATGTATTAAACCCACGCTTTATATAGCTGGTAAAAATGCTTGGAAAATGGTCGCCCTACTCCACAGTCACATAGTCAGTGTAAATGAGTGGGTGCCAGTAGTCGTCTTTAGATTCTGCTTCCCTTTATGAATTATTACTTGTGTATTAGTTTTAGTTTTCTTCTGGCATCTATTGGTATTTTTCATTACTATCATTACTGACATTGTTAATTTTTACACAATATTAACATTATTTATTTATAACTTCATGGACATTTGTACAAAGGCGTACTTTAATGACATTCTCTACCAATCAACCTTGGGGTGATCTAGAAATGTTAAATTCAAATTATTTATTTGCCATAAATAGGGTTAGTACATATAGAGTTGTTAGGTTCACAATGTTTTCCACCTATTTAGCCGTCAAGACAGCGTGCAAAACGGCCTTAAAACTATGGAGAACAAATATGGAATACTACTTAGTTAACAACTTTATATCAATATTTTTAATGTGTGTTATGTTATGTTTGATGTTTGTTATGCGGTACGTAGGTGCAAAGATGTGTTCTATTTGGAATTACTTATAGTAGTTAAATTATCGCAGGATACACACTATTAAGTACTTACATACATAGATAGATACTTTACGCATTAATACATACTAAGTACACCTAACAATACATAAACTCACATACATACATATATTATACACATAAACTATGAATACCGCCACTTATACACTACATTGACATTGCAGGTATGACATGAATTTTAATGTTTCATTTTGAAAATTTTGAATGTAAGAACAACAACATGTAAGGACTGTGTAATAAATATTATTAAGTTATTTTTTCTATAGTACCTAGCAGTTCTGAGTCTGCTCGCCTAAAAGTCCTGCTAATGGTGGCGTGTGTGTTGGATCGTCCAGCTCCCTACAATATTGTTGATTTGAATGATGGTTGACTCGTACGTCATGCTCGCGAATGGGGGCCGTAAGTTAGGGCTGGTCATTTCTGAACTGCTATTACTTACTACACTGACTATAGTAGTAATTTCCAGGACTGTTTATATTTTAGACAATTATGTTACATTGTTATCACATATAATCTTCACTTCTAAGCAATATAAACATTAAATTTGTAAAATAAAACATGTTGAACAAGAGTGTCCTTGGAGTTTCTTTCCTGTCCTTCTCCACAGGATCTACGTATACAGGTAACCAGCTTCACGACGGACTTATTCTGACTGACTCCTACGCTTGACGATTGAAGAATACTTATTAAATTACTTTAATTAATATGAATGACTTTTAGATAATAATATTTTGAAGATGTCGAACTTACCAGCTGTTGCCAGTTCAACTTACATGTACATACATGAACACACACATACATGTGCTTATACTCCCCAATCCATCCGTATAATAGCCCTCACTCTCCATTACATTCTCTCCTTACCTACCTTTCCTTTGAATATACTACCTTATTTTTCCTATCTTTAATACCAAAAGTGACGCCAATAGACTTGTCCCCAATTACGTGCGTGGGAAGAAATTATATTTGGCAAAATGTTGGTGTTTAATACACCTCCGAATATCCCTTCGGGGATACAGGCGTGAGTTTGTATGTTTGACTTGAATAGGTATCTGTGCTCAAGTAGAATGATATCAATTTGTGTCAATAAAAGGTAATCCTAACTCATTGTTAGGAGGAACAGGTTATAATTATTCAAATCTTAGAACGCGGATGTGTTTGTTATGTTGAAAGTATGTGTTTAAAATTAAAGTAATATCCACTTTCTTTCTTTGGTTTTAAATTGCAAAAAAGGTCCCGAATAATATCTAGAATTACCGACTTCAAACGACGTCAGGAAATGAGAAAACTCTTTTTTGAAGTTTACCGTAGAATTTCTCATTCGACTAATACATTTATTGCTAACGAAGTACAGGAAATCTGCATTGAATTACGATTTTGTTTCTTATTTAATTAATGTTCTAGTTTAAAGTAATTGTTTAAGGTATGAGTGCTTTTATAAAGTATGGGATGCAATTAGTAGTCATAAATTTGCCTGTCTGAGCGAGAGAGCTAGATCGTAAAAAGATCATACTTCACACTTTTTGTACTGATCTAATATAGGCACATACTAAGAGCCTTATAGCTAATCTTAGAATGTCTTCCTAGCTGAAAGGACACAATAGGTGTTAAAGCTAACGTAAGCCAACATTTTCTAATTTTTTAAGAATTATTTTACTGATCATGAAGATACTAGTAAACTATGATTACGTTAATGGTTATTAACGCGATTTATTGGAAATATATAATTATAATTTTTTGAACATTCAATACTTGACTCGTATAGCTCATTAATTTCTTCAGAGCTTTTTCTATAATATTAATGAATTACAAAATTTGTTTTAACAAAAATACTTTCAATTTGAAATCTCGAAATTCCACCGTACCTGTATTTAAAACATATGGCTGTAATAATAGTCGTCATGAAATGATAATTTTCAGACAAGAAGAAGTGATGTCAATATTTTACAATAAGAATTGATGTCAATATTTTACAAGAAGAATTGATGCTAATATTTTACAAGTAGAAATTACACATTGCTAGTACCCAGCGAATAAAAAAATCAGTGAAACGTGATGGTTTTCTTTTTCCCTGTATTAGAACCCGAGTTAATCCTACGAATAAATAAAAGGTACGACTGATTGGGCTTTACAATAGCGAAGGTACAGAGAGAGGAGGGTAAAGCAAACAGAAATCAGTTCGCTTCATCTTGTTCCTGTATATTTTCAGGTGGATATTTTCTCGATAAACAAACCACAATAGCTTGGTCCGTCGACCCGCATACTAATGTACAAGGGACCGACAAAACTGCACAAGTTAATGTACGAATGATGTATGTACAAACTATAGGCGTATTTGCCGGCACTTACGCCGGAAAATACAATACTCACTTCCTTAGGAGGCGGTGACATCCCACTCGCTTTCGGACTCCACTATTGACATAATAATGGATTCTCTCGTTCTCGAAAATATCATATTCCATCATCATCACAACCATGGGACATCAACAGCTAAATGTAGGCTTTTTCTCTGAGTCTTTCTCATCGAATGGCTCCCTGTCATTTTGTCAAGGTCGTTGTTCTGTCTGGGGGAAATCCAATAACAATGTGCTTAACTATGTGCTACATCAGTTACTTTGATTCTCCTAAGTATGATGTAAGGCATTACCAGCAAAGTCCTTCTATTGACGTTAAATGACTTTGAGGCTTTCTATGAGGCCTATAGATAATTATCCATTATCTTGCCCGGTTTCGTAGTCTGTTCCCTAAGTACTTAGCTTAAATTCATTGCTAAGTTCTCTTTTTATCACATTATTGACAAAAATTACGTCATTAATTAGGCAATCCTTAAAGAAACTTGTGTAAGTTGGTGTTACTTTAGTCTAGTATACACATTCGGTTAGCACAGTGACACGTTTGATTGATGACGTTCATCGCGCTGAGTGAGCGCAGCAACTGTTTCAACAAACGTCGCTGCAGGATTCAATGTGAGTTATGTGATTTATGGTAATGGTAGTTGAGTGAGGTTTAAGCTCTGTCTATTCTATACTTTATAGTAGATGGTATTTGTTTTATATGTTTGTTGTTCTAAAATATACTATACATACCACTGCATTGCATTAATAAGAAATAAAAATGTATATATTATGCTGTTGTGATGATGAAATAATTTTCAGTTTTTTAATAAAAAATCTGAAATAGTAATTTAAACCAATAAAAATAAATAGTCTAAATTTATTTTTCATCAGTACTCAAAACAGTACTACGTTAGAACTGTTACTTAATGGCATTTTTTTAAACTCCCTTAACAGTATATACAAATATTAGCTTGGACATGTGCAAGATTGTCGTACCTATATTGGTACTAGGTATCCTCGGAACATTTGAAATGGGAAACTTCACTTAAAAGAAACAATTGTAACACGCATGCGTCAGCTATTCCACACAGCTTAAACGCGTCGGATCAGTTGCCCGGTACGCGCCAAACCGACGGAGTATCTCATTCTTCGAACGTTTATTGTCAAACGTCTTACAATCGATTTACGTAAACTTCGTACAGTGAGACGTTAGCGTTACAAAATTTTAAATTCGATTTTTTTTTAGTTATTGTCAAAACTGATAACAATGAGTTGCTTTAAACGATGTATGGTAAAGTGGACCCAATTGTTTGTACTCGGAGTGACAGTGTTGTGTAGATGCACTAATTCTGTTGGTAAGTAATTACCTCTAACACACTCACATATACAGCTTCGGTGCTTTAAACAAACCTACTTTTTATAGAGCATGATTAATTTGAACATTTTTGTTGACAGTGCAAATAAATCACGTGTATTAATTTTAACTCGGCTGCGTAAAGTTGTCGCAACTTACGAATTAATTTAAACTCTACTTACTAACTGCTAGTAGGTAGATATATACGGCCTAACAAAGACAGGTCCAGAATAATCTAACCTTTATTACAATGTTACTAAATAATATTTCCATGAAACTAAACGTCGGTGAACTTTGGGCAAAGAAAAATCAGTTGCCACATTTTGTGTATAATTTACGCAAATATTTTTAACGACTGTATAAGCCTAATATTTTACCAGCATAAGATTAATTCTGTTTATATGGCTTGGCTTAAATGTCATTTATTAATATATTTGTTATTTATACTCACTTACTGAAACAAGAGTAAAATCTAATGTATTACCATTTAGAGTGTAGACTTTCACTCGCTAGGCACAACCAACTTTTGAGAAACATGATCACTTTTTTCTCCTAAAAGAGTTCAGTTACTTATAAACTGGAATTGTCAATAAAATGAACCGGTAGATACCTACACTGTCGTCGGAAATATTAATCAGTTATAGGCATTGGTTTAGTAAACTGTACAAACATTTCAGGTAATTAATAAAGGCATTTTCAAGATGAAATACGGGCCCGTCCCAGGATGGATTAATATTTATTTTACAAATACCTTTGCAAACTTGCACACAATGACAAGAAATTAAGTACTAACGTTTACATCTTTTCAAAACCAATTTTAGGAGGAAATTATTTTTCATCAATGTATGATTTTTTCGGTTGAATAAACATATTTGTACGAAAGCAGAATACTACCTAAAATAAAACGTATTCAAAAGATACAGTGATACAAAGAATAAAGCTTTTATACACTATTCGCCGTGGGAGCGGAGGAATGACCGAGGCGAGTTTAAGGCACACGCAGGGCGCACTTACATATCAGTGAGCTCAGCAATTCTAACTACCCCCTCCAGTTATCTAAGTAGTAACTTTCGAGACTTTCTTTGTAAGGTTAAAAATGCTTATATGTTGTAAATGTATGTTGTTTTTGAACTATTTTAACAATCAAATTGGTAAACACCACTTAAAAGATAAAACTCAGACAGTCACCATGTCTATATTTAAAGTAAATAGAAATGAATTAGGCAGAGACTGGCGGACTGAAGGGTTGAATAACAATAAGTTGTTCAACCTTTCAGTTCTTAAGTTCTTAGAAAACTTTGTTTAAAATAAAATAAAACCTTTAATGACTTTGCAACAATAATTCTAAAATTTATAATTAATGGTTTTTATACCTCATAGTATGTTGTAGAGCTATACAATGTCTACTGATTTAATATAAGATTGTGTAAATGCATAAATCATAAATTTATATGACATGACACTGTTATAGAAGACAAGAAACAGAAGCAGAGGGCATAATTTATGTACCCAATATAACTTAGATTAACGATAGAGATTTATGATACGTCAGCATATTCTTGGAGTGAAAGTAATACATAAAAATAATGCCGATGGGTTTTCGTCTATTTTTGTTTCTTATGGCGTGATCGGCGTGATCATTGATGACAAGCTTAACTTCAATCCACAGAAGAGGTCTGTCAAAACTCCCAAATATTTTAAAAATACTTCGAACAGTCCTTAAGAGTGGGAGAGCCATGCTTCGGCACGTATCGGTCCACGGTCTCACAGAAAATCGGCAGTGAAGCCTTACATTGCTTTTTGCCGAGTGAGTGAGATTACCGGAGGCCCTAACCGTTCCCTTACCCCCTCTCCTCCCCCTCTTCCTCTCCCCCATCCCCCTTCCCCTACTCCCACCTTAAAGGCCTGTGACCCACCCTTAAAAACTGTGTTCGCTGATAGAGGCATCGTCAATAGTCACAAGATTTATCGTAAGACTTCACCGAGAATCTCTTTCTTCCTTTTGTCGTAAGGCTATAATATAATTAGTGATTGTCAAGTGAATTAATATTATGTTCGTATTTATCTATGGTATAGTTCTAGTTTTTAATGTACTATGCCGCAAAACTATGATATCGCCCAAGCAAACAATGATTCACATTAATTGTAATCACCCGTACTGTTTTATGCTTGACATACTAGAAAGGCTTGTCTAGTATGAGGCCACAGTAAAACACACAATATCGTTTGTAAACTATTTAGCAATAAAAAAAACATTTTATTATATTTTTATATTTTTTTAGTAAGTAAATACATCATAATAGACATGTAAAGTACAAATTTTAATGATAGTCTTGTCACTGGTGGTGTATTACAAATGTATCTAATGGAAAGTAAATAAAATGAAAATTAATTCCAAGCCAGTTTCATACTCTCTTGTCCATAATAAAAGCAACACTTCCCACGCAATAGATTTAGCCCTTGTAATTTCGCTTTTACGCAAGTACGTTATTACATTTTCTTGTTAACATTGCTATGATGACCACAGCTGGCTATTAACAAACTCTATAGACTTTTATTAATTGCTAACCCCCACGTTCAATCAAAAATAAATTGGAAAGGAAATCCAATAACGGGCTTGTCAATCACGCCGGCATTGCATTAAAATTAATTCGTATGTATTAAACATGAATTAAGAATCAATTGATTTACGTTTGGTAGGGTTGCCGGTAACCTGTGGGAAGTAGAGAGGCTGAGAGGCGCCGCTATAGCGTGGGCACGACGCTATAGCGGCAATAAGACCCATCCTACGAGAGTGGCTGGAGAGAGGGCACGGAGCCCTCACCTTCCGGATGACGCAGGTGCTTTCTGGACACGGTTGTTTCGGAAAATACCTGTGTCGGATCGGCCGGGAGCCGGCGTCTCGGTGCCACCATTGTGGTGACTGCCCCAAGGACACGGCGCTTCATACGCTGGCAGAATGCCCAGCCTGGGCTAGCCAGCGCTGTGATCTCGTCGTGGCAGTTGGTGCTGCGGGTAGTCTCTCGCTCCCAACCGTGTTTCTGGCCATGGTTCGGAGCGCGAGCGCATGGAACGCCGTCGCCTCATTCTGCGAGGAGATGATGACCGCAAAGGAGGTGGAACGGGAGAGAGAGCGGAATACGACTCTCTCTGCCCGCAGCAGACGCACCGGGCGCCGGAGGGCGTTTAATGATCTCCGGCCACCTTAGGAAGCGGCCTGCGGACGGCGAACTTTTTGGGGAAGTCGTCGTCCGAACAGATACAGGCCCGAGAGGCAACGCGCAGTGTTCCGCGCTCGCTCTCAGAGGAGTGCGGCCGACGGGTGATGGTCGCACCGGGTGACGGAACCCGTCTAGGGTGAGACGGGTCAATGCCTATCGGGGGTTGCTGAAGAATGCAATGGCGATTCTCGCTCCCCTGAACATAGGCAAGTAGCGGAACACCGGGGTGGTTTTTAGTCGGTAAGAGTCCGACAGACCCTTTCGCCCCCCCAAGGGTGGAGGACATCCATGAGGATCTTCCACCTCGTCACCAAAAAAAAAACACAAAAAAAAAGCACACCACTGTGTATACGACCATGGTATGGTATTCTTCGCAACTCGACGTCTGCCGTGCGCCAATTTTGCGTGACGGGGTGGATGGCTACTATGGTCGTCCCAATACTAGTTTTAGTCGTGGAAGTTTCAGTGGAGTATTAATGACTCGGATGGTGACAAGCTTCAAAAACTTTTCTTTTCTACTAACATATGAACCCTCTACTTGAAGTTCTTGAAAGGCGTAAAGGTGCTTTTGCTATAGATAAGCGGCGCACATTTATTTACGTTAGAATAGTGGGTATGTAACTAAAATATTTTTAAAACGTTTTTGGTGTTAAATATGACATGGGATAATGTCTTGATTTCTGATTCTGAATAAAGTATATTACAACAGAAAGAAATAGGAATGTTCTTGTTTATTCGTCAAGGCCTACTCAAGTTTATTTACAATAAAATTTAAGTACAATTTTTTTATATAAACTATGAATAAATAAAATGTGATTATATTAAAATATCGAAAGTCATAGTTTATTCAAAAAGAAAGAAAGAAAAAGTATTAATTTCTAAAGTGACGTTAACAAAAGTGCTTATATTTGATTAACTTTTTATTTAAATATGCATACCAGCGAGTAAGTCTCATAAGAATATGATGAAATCCGAACATAAATGTGCAAAAAAACTAAAGTAATTAATTGAGAACACTTCTACTTTTTTGAAGTATCTCAAAAACCAATCCAAACAGAATAATACCTAATCTGCAATATAGAAGTTATCCAATACTAGAGCGGACGGACTGTAGTGATTAATAGGCAACGCGATCTTTCTCGAAGACCAGAGAAGAACTTTAATATTACCGGCACTCGACCAAGTTTCGGGCGAAGTTGCTATGAAAATTAATTTACTATTAGCGTACTGAGAGTAAAATAGAGAACTTAAAACTTCTTTAAAGTGTATTTGTCTTAGGTTAGCCACAGTTTATTTCTGGGCTTTTATACTCTCAACAGATGTAAAATGCTACAAAACTCTTTAAAAATTGTTTCCTTTTATAAATTGAGTTTCGAAAAGATAGGGTTTTTTTTGTTCTCATTTATATTTTTATTCGTGTATTGTGCGGTAATCTTCTGGGTGGTCGGATAAATATTTAAAAATTTTCAAGGTACTCCGTCACCGGGAGCATTTGCCTGTAATGTAACTTTACAGATCTGAGATAGATTCGAGCATTACATTAGTGAACAAAGTATTACAGTGCGCAACCTGTAATGATACAATCTGTAACATTTAATACAACTTGTAACATCAATGCGCACCACTTGTATTTGAGCGGACGCGGAGCACGTCCCGCTCAGTAATCAGTGACCCATGCGGCAGTTAAGTGAACCCACGTAGTATAGTGTTGTTGTGTTTAAGTGATGGCCTGGGACAAAGAGAAGACCCTATCATATTTTATAGAAAAATATAGGTAAATAAGGCAATTATGGAACCCTTAGCATCCTGAACACTTTAATAAGATAAAAAACAAGACGGTCAACTAATCAACTCGAATCATAAATGTTACATTACAGTCGAATGCTCGTCAGTCAGGAAAACAATATTGTAATGTAACACTCGAAATCGAATCATAAATCTTACATTACAGGTGAGTACTCGTTTTGTCAGGAAGGCAGTATTGTAATGTAAAACTTGAAATCAAATAATAAATCTTACATTACAGGTGAATGTTCGTCAGTCAGGGAAGCAGTATTGTAACGTAATGATCAAAATCAAATCATAAATGTTACATTAGAGGTGAATTCTCCCGGTGAGAGAGCACCTTTACGTATAAATAATATTTTGAAATTGTGTGGTAGATATGAACGTTTTTTACTTTTGGAGTAACAATATTTTAGTAAGTGTCAATGTCGATTATTTAAGACTAATTATTTAATCTTTAGCAGGTCCTTAGAACAGTAACGTTTTACTAGTAAAGTAAATTAATTGGTACGACCTCTTTTAACTTGCAAATCAATTTAAGTAAATATTAAACATAATATATTCAAATACTACTTTTTGTACTGATATAGTTGGGCCCTATTAAATCTAATCCACGACCTTTAAAGTATCAATTTAATTATTAGTAAATGTACGAACTCGCAATTGATACCAGTATTTGCAAAAACATGGCCATAGCAGATTTAAGTGAGTAGCTAGTATGTGCCACAATTTGGTTATTCCATGTTGATTAATGGAAGGGATTCGGGTTCGGCTGAATGCGGATCGTTGCGGGCGGAACTGACACGGCGGGAATTTGTTTTGTTGAGGTTATTGAAATTATGTAAAACATATTGTTCCTTCAACCATATTGGTGATTTCAAGCTTTTAGTTTATTATTAATTTAATTTAAATACACGGTCATTTCGCCCGAGTGGCACCGCTGTTCGTAGAAACTTAGTCTTTAGCATTTTAAGGACATTTAATTCAACTCTAATACCTCTGCATGGGTATACCGCCGTTTGCCCGAATTTTATTTGCCCTAATATCATTTGCCATAATAGTCAATAGCCATAATATTATATGACGTAATATTCATTTGCCCTACTCTTATTTGCTATATTAGTCACGTGCTAGAAGCTTTGTTTCCCACAAAGTCACTTACCATAACATCATTTGTCATAATCATTGTAAGCCCTAATTATCACATGCCTTAATTATCATATGTCCTAATTATCACATGCCATAATTATCATATGCCATAACATCATTTGCCATCGACATTGGGTGTGTAACGGTTGTTATATCAGGAGAAACTGAATGCAATCGGGACTTTAGGGCACCCCGACTAGGATAGGTTAGGTTAGAAGAGGATGGTGGGGTCTATTCGCTCGCTTCGCTCGCTCAAACGACCCAGCCATCCCCTTCGTGGTTATTTTTTTATAAACCACCCAGAAGTAGTTTTGATTATTATGGCGTTTAAATATTTGTCTAATAATTATTATGGCATTTAAATATTATGTCTAAAAATCATTATGGCGTTTAAATATTATGTCTAATAATTATTATGACAATTAAAAATATAAAAAAACAATACGTATGGCACTCGTATCTTATGGTATCTAAGTTTCGGGCAATTAAAAGTGTATCATATGTCTTTTAGAGCAAACAAAACATTCGGGCAAATGAAATTCGGGAATATGATGATTATGGTATATAATCTTCGGGTAAACAATAGACAACCCTCTGCATGATACATACACAGCTTAAATAAATTAAAACTTTATTTTTTCATGAAGTTGATACCAGTACCAAAGCGTTCAAAATAAAGTTTTTGCAAAATGAAGTATTTGAATAAAGTTTTAAATAAAAATTATAATCCAAGGAACAAATTAAACTTTTTAATGCTCGTCTAAATAAGCAATTAGTTAGAAACTATTATTCGAATATAAATGTGTATTTTTCTAATATATTCTACAGAACTCAGTCGAAACTACATTGAAATTGTACACTTTTTCAATTTTATATTCTTCCTTTTGTGCAATTTATATTTCAGTCGCAGCAGTCGCCACTTGCAGTTTATGAAAAACAAATTTAATGAAGGAACATCGAGACCTATATAAAAACGTTTAATTAATAATTCCACTGCAAAGAGGTACATAAAAGTACGGTTTACACTATTTGTAATGTTAACTTTTGCCCGCGGCTTTGTTCGTGTTAAAGTTATTGTTCAATAGCTCGGGAACACTGTTTTTTCCTGGATAAAAGGTACACTATGTAATTTTCTATACCCCCACAATGTGTATGCAAAATTTAACGATGTTCGGTTAAGTAGTTAAGAGGTGAAAACGTAACACAAAAACAAACAAACAAATTCATATTCGCATTTATAATATATTAGGTAGGAAGTTGGGATGATAAAACATGTTTAATATTTATTTTAATTGTAACAAGTTTGTAAAGAGTACGAATTTTGTAAATAGTGTATGTATATGAAGGAATCTCTGTACCCGCTGTACCTATTTAAAAAAATATTTTAACATGTGACGAGTGCATTATTTCCAATGTACATGGGCTATGTACATAGACAGTACATTGCGAGAGAAAAGAAGGTCGCTTATTAAAGTTGAGACCCGCATGTCAGACTCGAAATGTAGACGAGTTTTCTATACAAGTAAAACAAACAGTATCTATTTAGCATAGACGAAACTGGATTCTGAAAAGGCTTAAGAATGTTAGACCCATACATTTTACATTTTTCAGATTATTTAGAAGGCCGAGTAGTATATTCCGCCACGCTCGTAGCGCCTTTTGATTCTATCTACAATTTCATATATTAGACGTGCAATTCGGCACTGAATATTGTAATATAGTACATTAATATTTGTAAGGTACGATATCTTTTTGAAGCCGGAAGGTTTAACGGAATTGCATCGATCTTGATCACGAGTGGACACAAAAAGAATTGGACAGTTCAGATACAAAATGTTGTTTCATCTGTCGTCAGTATTGAGAGACTAAGGTTTAGTAGACATTTATAAAATGCATTCCATGTTTATAACAGTGCAGGACCAGACTATGCAATAAGATCTTCTTTTCAAAACTGACTTAGTAATAATGACAGAATCGCTGGAAGAGGTTTGGTATATTCGCAAAAACTATGGTTGTTACTCCTAAAAGGGATTTCAAAATGAATATATAACTGGAAAATAATGTTAAACATGCACATTGTGCTCGCGGCTTAGCTCAATTACATTGTTAATATAACAGTACAACGAACTAGTAAGCTCAGTAATTTTATATCTATTACGTATAATTTCCAACAGTAAACGCATGTTAGCTTGTACAATATGTACACAGTTATTTCCTAGATATTTACTACATTAGTGCTGTGGTCTAGATGTTATTGTGAGGCTTCAATTTATACGTTTATTTATATCATCAAAATAATTTAACTGTACTATACATACACATACATCATTGATTACCCTGAAACTTATTCATCATTAATTGTATCTACAGTAATTATTGAACACGTTACACCTCGGGGAAATTACCATAAAATTTACGTTGGACAAAAATACAAAGTACAAAAAAAAATACACATTTACTACATTATGAGAAGTTTTAAGTTTTTATTTGAAAAATCTTATTGCAGTATAGTAAACATATTATTATATTTCATTTCATCATAAGACGACGACATTTCATGAAATGAAAACAAATGAAATGAAATGAAAAATTATATTGAACTCCGCTTATTTTTTACCATGTGACCTACGAGTATAAACTACCATGTCGATTATAGCTAAGAACACGGCCTGCGTCAATGTTTGTGTTCCAATTAAACCAGTAGCGGAGAGAGATCTGTTTGAACGGAAAGAAGTGAAGTAGGCTTTGATGGGAGATTCTATTCAGACTAGTTTTTACCTGGATGGTCATCACTTAGAACATTATTTTAAACTTTTCCTAATATCAAAAATGGCTGCTACTAAATTGGAACAAGAATTCAAATAAATTTGAACTTTTTTAAATCAAATTTTTAAATACATAAATAACCTATCTTAATACAATCAAAAGTTTATATTACCCAATAATTTCATGTAGTTTAACTTCTAGACATATGTTCGTACAAAAGTACCTAATAGATTACAGTACTTATTAATCTGAACTATTGAAAAACAAAAAGTTGAGTATTTTTATAGAAACCGGAGAACAAACTAGCATACGGTTTGGTAAAATTAAATGGTTACTGAAGTTAATGTCTACCATACTCTGAAAATAACCCCCCAGAGGTATGTAATACCTATTTCGCGATCACGTTAAATTACTAAAAAAACAGGTTTCTCATAAATTTCATCAAATATTCTAGGTACTGTGTGAATTTGGATGGTGATGGCAAAATCACCCTTTTTACAAGTACATCATTAAAACATGGAACGCGAAAGTTTAAAAGTTAGCAGACCTTGGTGTGTCAGCAACTATACTTATTCTTATGAAGCTACATAATGTCAACCTTACTCAGAATATCGCGAACGATTTTTATAAAAATGTGACCTGATAAATACAAAAAGACCCGTGTTTTCACACAAGCTAGTATACAGACATTCTTAACCATGTATTACGCGCTATACTTAGAATAAGTAGACATATTTCAGGTCTGACGGTTTTATAACATTGTGTACATGAAAGCAGTAGGTACAGCCTCAAATTTATTAACCATGTATGTCAAGCTGTACAGTTATGAAATAAACGAAACCTGGTTAGAAAGGGTAGAAAGCTTCATATTTTTAATTCAATTCTGTGTGTATGCCGCGCTAGACCATAATCCGAGTAAAACGCAAGCCAGAGCTGTATTGTGTGGCGGTCCATTATTACGGCACTCTATTGTAAGTTCGCAAACACAATGGCACGATTATTGCTAATAATGTGATTTACCGACAAGGTCGGCTTTCATAACTCTTTTATATATAACATATTGAATTCACATCACGTAGGAGTTAAGGCATCACGGAATTTCCCGTTCGAATTTGGAAGTAAGACCTACTGGGAACTCTCTCAGTCGGGTGGCCTCTCCAGGGCTTAGATACTTGTTTCAACTAATATTGGCAAGTAGTCAGAGACTTCAGAGTCCTTTAGGGATAGAGTGGGATTGGAAAAGCGCTATTGAAAATACTCAATACCTCAATTTTCCCATGTCAAATATATAATTGGAACTAAGAAAAAATACAACGGTACATGTTAACTGTCAAAGATCCTTTTGTTGTCCAATGGGGAAGGAAAAAAATATCATATCACTATGTAGTAGAGAATATGAATTGTCTAATAATATAAGGCTTGTGAATTATTCGAGTATAAAAACTAAGAAGGGTGAGATATCGGAAACGTTGCCGTCATATGTTACGAACTGATTTTGTACGATTCCAATAACTTTAGCTTTACACAGAATATTTGAAATGTATTACTAAGTTTTATGCCAAATAGTTTCTGAACTTATCAAACATGAATACTGAGTGTAAACGAAACACACCCGCACGTTTTGTTTTAGAGGCACAGTGATCTAGTTATACGACGAAGAAGGATACCGCTTTCAGTCACCAGAAACTCATTATTCAAATAGGAGTGACAAACATTGCTTATAAATGTAGTAGATTTACATAATGAATTCGGTGCCACGTGTGAGGTATGGGCCTGTCCAGCGTCCTCCTAATGAAGACGACGACATTTCGACTAGAATTAATCACAACCGAACACTAGCGCTTTGCAATGCAATAGACAAGCTTCCAGCCTTTCTTTGATTTCACAATTTTAGGACAACATTTAATTTTTTTCTTTTCCTATAAACCTAATTTGGACTATTGCGAACATTTTAAAACTAAAAGCAGCCAAATCAGATTTTGTTTTTATATTTATAGAGATAATAATACTACTTTTTCCCGAATCTGTGCTTTTGACAAATTAACTGTCTATTAATAAGGTACCTTATTAATAGATAGTTAATTTAGACATAAAAAGAAATCGATCTTGATATAGATTTATATGAAATAAAAAAAAGCCTATGATTCGAAAAAAATTAAGTTCATTATTTGGGCAATATTATAATTATTATATGTACTTATAATATTTTAGTAGGTATTGAATAAAAGAAATGTAATCATTGTGATTTTTATTGCTTGTTCTAATTTTATTAAAATATATATAGTTTATGTGCGTCGTTATAAATTGGTTAACATCACGTAGCTGTAAAAAATTCCGTCAATAACTTAAGCACTCACGTTCGTCATTCGAGAACAATTGCCACGGTGGGCAAGTGACGCAGCCTCCCGAGAATAGATTGCTTCCAATGCATCTCGTGCGCAAAGCCATCGTCGTTGAATTATAGCTATTCGTGTTTCACAATGACTATGTTATTTAGGCAGATAGAAGGACAGGAGGAGAAGAAATTCAGATTTACGTCGTTTAAGTTGTATGGTAACTTAAGTTTTATTTCACTATTGTAGGAGGTACGCAAACAACACATCTAATCTAGGTAACTATAGGTATAGTGTTTTTCTATAGCGTAGCATCGATGGATCGTCACTCGTTCTCTTGTTCTAGTTGCCAACTCGGACCTGCAGCTGCTTTTCACTCACAAGGCCGAATGCGTGTTTTTCTTTTCAAAACAAGGACAAAATCCGAAACCCTGTGTAAATATCGTTTAAGATTAAACGATGTACTAAAACGACTTAAATGCATGGTATAATGTATATAAATATGTAGAACTCATAGTTATATGACGGCAAAATAAACTAAGCGGGGTTAACCTCGGCTTTCTTATGTCGGTATTTTCATAACTTATGTAAGACGATAGTCATTCTTCTGCTTAAAGCCATCATTGCTCACATGTCAAAAGCAGCGGTTTGTTATTGCCGGCCAAATATACTCAAGTCTTATGTATTAAACGACCTGCTTACCTCGTGTTCAGAATATACTGGCTTAGGTCCCGGGATTTTACATGGACGTCATAAATATCTTGTAAAATAGTAGTGAATTTGTCTTGTCCCTGAGAGATCTCGTACCAAATATATTGCCTTATGTACTTAAAGTTTTAAGAAAATGAATTTAGAGTTTGTCATAATAGCTTTTTTTACTTCTTTTTATATCGTTAAAGTGGTAAAAAGGACATGATTCACCCGACAAGACGTGGTCACCCTGGCCTGCAGACTCTTTAATATACCTACTATTGAAACAATTCATATTGTAGTCACGGTACAAATTAAACGTGCAAAAGAAAGTTTTGACTTAACCTGTAAAAATAGTAATATTTCGAATAGCGTACAGCTTGCTTCAGAATTTCGTATCAAATATTTCAGATACAAAAAATTAAATGGAGTCAATGAGGAGTTAGAAAGGTTAAGGAACGTGTCATTTTTCTAATTACCTACACTTCACTGTAACCAAATTACTACCATACTATTATAAAATCCATTAATACAGCAAAACAATTAAAGCACAAGTTATTATTATTATTAATAAATAAATAAATTCAATCACTTTCTTTCTAATATCTCAAATAAGTTCTTTCCAGTTTTTGTAAGTTCTTGATTTCGTTGGTTAGTTGAGTTATCGGCATTTCGCTGTCGATATGTTGTATAGTTGAATATACGTCACTTAAATAAAATCAAACCTAAGTAAATGAAGGCAACATGCTGAAAGCCCTCGGAACAATCATAAAAGTCCCAGTTATCAAAATGGTTGGGATCTACCCCTTCTCTGCAACTAAATAGCTACTTATTTCAGATCACACGTACTAGGACAGACATTTACGAGTAAGGATATCTGGCCTTTATACCCTAGTTAGGATTTGTCACTTATGATAAAGTATTTCTTGATTTAGTTTTATTAGGTGGTATCCTATCTGATATTGTGTCTAGATGGTCATCTCATTTATGAGGGTTTAAGAGACTGTTGATTTAGTGGGTTTGGTCAGGAATTTTGCTTTTGTATGTTTAGTAAAGTATTCAGTCGTGTGTTAATCCAATAGTTTTGTTTATTGAAAGTCTGACTAGTGTTGTGATGGCAGCAAAAAGTAAAATTTTTATGAAATTGTAAAGGATTGAAAATATAAGTTTATTTCATCTAAGTTGTCTCACACTTCACTGAATAAAAATGTAATTCTGAATTCACACCTTTCATTTCCCGCTTGTTTTTTCCAGCGAATGGTCCAGAACAATGTGAGGTCGCACTTCGCGCCCATCTTTTAAAACTTAATCGTTTGTCTCAGGCGTCGGCCCACGACGTTCATCGTTTTCCGATATTCCGATTCGGTACACTTCACTAAAATTCGGCTATTTTCGTATCGTATTCGTGAAACTTCGCCGCTATACCTGTAACTTGTTTTAAAGACTATGGCGCCGTATAACTATGTAGAATTCATTTGCCCAGTTCCTAATCTGCAAAGTGGTAGAGCCTTTTTAAATTAATTAAAAACATTTCTAGCTCATTAATGTAGATTTAATATAAAAATATCCGTAACAATTAGCCGGATACTAAATCTTACCTAACTAAAATTAATTACGTTGATGTTACATCTTTGTGCGTTTTAGGTTTATTACAATACTTTTACCTTCTTATATTCACTTTAATATTAGTTTTATGCAAAAGTTCTTCATTTTTCATCCGGATTAGTTTTGATCCCAGTTTGATGTCAGTGTGCTGATCTTAAATATTACTTTTTATGTTTGTGTGTGTAAACATATATATAAGTATGTGGTTTACTACAGTAGGCGTGCGAGTTGAATGCAGTCGGGGCTTGAGGTAAAGGGCAGCAAAGAGAGGTTTACCGCCCTTCACCTCATTCACTAGATTGCGGGTGGCGGGGCAGATACTCTCATCTCCCCCGTCGCCCGCAATCCGCAATGTAGTGACTAGCGTACTCCTGTACTCTGCATTCAACTCGCGTGACTACTGAACTTTTATATGGGGCATTTAGGCCGCATTTCCACCAGAGATGTGCGAGGATGCGTAGCGAGGGATGTGTTCGTTATAATCGTCATGAA
This sequence comes from Euplagia quadripunctaria, assembly GCA_963859945.1. NCBI lineage: Eukaryota > Metazoa > Arthropoda > Insecta > Lepidoptera > Erebidae > Euplagia > Euplagia quadripunctaria. Next base: position 25,009,310 of record OY982567.1, on the reverse strand, counting down.
CCAATATAATCGCTTCATTTGTCTCACTCAGCGCAGCTCCTGTGTACAAAACAAACGAGGGATGGGTGCGAGGGTTGTGTGCTAGAGATCTGTGCGAGGGATATGTGCGAGAGATGTGTGTGAGGGATATGTTCTAGACGGTGTTTGTTAGAGGTCGATGTGTATTGTACACATTCTCGCACCGCTCATTTGTGCACCGTTTCACAGTGTCGCTACGCATTCTCGCACCGCTCAGTTTCCACCAGAGATGCACATCTCTGGTGCAAACGCAGCCTTAGAACCTACAATGTGGTCTATTCCTATTTGAAAATTCTGCTCTGACTATCACTGATGTAATTCTTGTGTCCTTACTCTTCACACTTCAATTTTAAATTCAAAAGGTTAGACACAATGCTCGTCATAAAGGTGCTTTACTTCTTATTGTCTCCCACAATTAAGGTGACAATAGCGTCCCTTGATTAAAAGCAGAGGGATTATATTGCTCCCAGTCATTTGATTACCAGATTATGTAAATAAGTAGTGTTTGCTTGCTCATGGATCTTTGTAAATGGATGACTGTTTATCGTCCAGATTCACCAAGTGAACAACAATTGACAGATCATCTTTTATTCATTTCCTTATCAGTTTTCAACCTTAAATACTGAACTGTTCGCTAAAGGAATTGTTAACATAGTGAATGGACTTTGTGGCTGTATTGAATGTAATTGAGCATATTTTCTGAAGTGAGGAATATTTCTCATGTATACATCGTGGAGGAATGGTTGTTGTGTCCCTCAAACACAAGTCGAGGATGTTCTGACCAGGCTAGATGATTGCTTGGTGGACTGCGGCCCGACTCCGCTCGTTACCACGGCCCCACAGAAAACCGGCCGTGAAGCAATGCTTGTATTGCATTTCGCCGCGTGAGTGAGGTTACCGGAGGCCCTAACCCTTCCCTTTCCCTTATTCCCGTCCTTCCCCTCTCCCCCCTATTACCACTTTTCCTACCCTCCCCCTCTTCTCCAACTCCCACCTTGAAGGGCGGCAACGCACTTGTGACTCTCGAGGTGCACATGGGTGGCGGTAGTCATTTACCATCAGGTGACCCGTCTGCTCGTTTGCCCTCTATACAATAAAAAAAAAAAAAAAATTTAATGTTGATTTCTACTTCTCAGTGTTTTTCATATGATATTTAGTTATATTGATATATATTCTATAATTTCTGATAACTACCAAATAGCCAATGTTTCATTATCATTATTTTTTCTACATCACATGGAAGCAGTCTATTTGAGTTAAAATGTAGTGCAGTGTGGCTTTCTTGTATTCTTCCCGGTAACAATTTAGGTTAACTAGCTAAACGCAATGATACGTAACACCAATAGATGTATCAACAAATGCTTCATCATTAAAATTAAATGATGAATAAAAAATCAGACTCTTTTTGATGTTAAATTCTAGAACTTTATTTTATATCAATAAGATCCACCTCGCGTCTCATTGTGGTTTACTATCATATTAACCCGTAGTTTAATTATTGATTAAAAGCTTTTCGTATTAATGTTCACATACAGGATAATGATCAGATCTATTTTAAGTGTATATACTCACTCCTACATCTCCTAATACCTAGGGTTTTTTAAATATAATATTTTGGGGTATGGATTACTACATAATATAATATTGCTATAGAAATAAATAAGATAGTCCTTGTATGAATAGACACATATACAAGCCAACATAAGCTACACAAAGCCACAGTATTTAGTTTTGTAATTATTCATACAGGTTATGTATGTGATGTAGTTTCGTTTGTGCCGATAATTTGTAATTAATTTCCATAATTGGAATTAGAATGTTTCCAGTCGTTGCGTTGGCCTCATGTCATACGTGACTGCAATAGTAGATTACAATATAAATAAGGTGCATCAGAAAACTATCTTGCTTGTCGTAAGTACTTAATAGACCAAACCCCTAAGGTGAACTTTACAAGTTACAAATCTTTGCCAACCAATGCATCTATTCTTTTCCAATAGGACGAAATTTTATTCAAAGGGAGAGTACTTTTTTGCAGAAGATAGCAATATCTGTAAAAAAATATAAATAACAAAACGAATAGAGGGCTCGAACTTCCCAGTAACAGCCAGTTCGAGTGACAGGTATGCGACCCGCACCTCAAGTTACCCCCCCCCCCTAATCCATACGTATTAACAATATCCCTTTCCTGCCATTGCATTCCCTTCTGCCTGCCTTTTCCTTTCAATATACAGAACCAATTTTTTCATCTCCAATTCCTAAGGTACCCGGTTAAGCGGTAATAGGCTCGCCCCCTATTACGTGAGTGAGACTAATTTATAGTTGGCAAATTGTGGTTTAATATTTAATGAATACCCCTCTGCCTATCCCTTCGGGGATACAGGCGTGTATGTATGTATGTAATTCTTTTAAAATAAAATTTGAAGGTCATGTAAATGAAGTTGGTCACGTTTATTGACACCGGTAACCAGTTATTATAAGATCGGCCGTGCCTTGTATGTCAATATAATTGTATAACTTGAAGAAAATGCACTATTGGTATTGAAACTTTCAGTAATGCCTCAAACAACCACGTAATGCACTTAGTAGATGGGATTCACTGAAAAGCTGAATTAAGAAAAGCTGTACTTACATCTATTGATTGTAAATGACAGACCGGAATTATCATCGACGCATAACTGGAGACTTTTAAAACAAGGATAGATTTTGCCTCTTTTGCTTTATTGTAACATATTTTTATTTCGGAAGGAATTTCTCAGGTGTTGCCGACGGTCACATTTTGCCATCGGCAGAGAAGTCACTCTCCTAATTTAAAATCAGGTTGAATGCGTGCCATGTGACTTCCTTCAGTTGCTAACATAATTTAATCATTTCCTTATTTTATCGTTATTCGTAAAAATTTGAATAAGAACTTAATATAATGTATGACTTTAATAAACTCGGTACTTGCAAGTAAAACCTCACATGTTAGATACGTCCATCGGCAATTATATATTTTTGGTTATGACCTGTTATAGATTAAAACAAAGTTATTTCGGCCTTAGGTTAATTACACAATCACACATTATTCCATATGTTGCGAAAATTCACAATATCGTAAATCTTTTAGAGAATAAAAGTGAACGTTCTTCCTGAACTGATAAAATCTCTTAATCCCCTCTTAAAACCTAAAGGAAGCCATAACGCGGTTAACACAAGCTGAGCCTATTAAATACGACACTCTATCTACCATCAAGCAATGGTTACGGTTGCTTTTATATCTAAGACCTTCATACAAGATCCATAAGTGCCCGTGTCATTACGTACAGCTCACACTATATCTGATGAAAGCAATTTTTTTACCACGGCCCTTACATTTTATGAGTTTCGATAATATCAGAAAGGGTTATTTTAAGAGGCTGGGTTTGTTGGAAAGTACACCGTAACATTGACGGATAAAATTTAACGTCAGTGTTAGTTATGATAAAAGTTTTTAAAAGGATTTGAAGTCTGGGTTACAATTTGGTGTACTAGAATTTCCTTTTAAAAGTAGATTAAGTATTTTTGTTTTTCAATGTCATAAACAATCCTAAAAAATATTGATACTTAAGAAACAAGACCCAACAGGATTTATGAGAGCAAGTTGTAAAACTTTAGCTGCGGTATCGTGTAAGAGACTTATCATAATAGTTTACCTACTTACAAACCCTGAAGTTGGTAAAACAGACCAAAGTTCCACGTATTCTCGTTAATACGAATGTGATATTCAAACACGCTCACTCCTGTTTTGAAAGTAAGTTTATTAAACATTAAACACACATTAAACACGTATTCAAACACCCATTCATTTAATTTTTATCGGCATTGGTTAGTATGGTTATCCCTCAGTACGTTGAGTACGTACAAATAGGTATTGATCACTAAGCGAGTAATAAGAGAATGAGATTTTTTTAGAATTTGTTGAAACAAAATATTTTAGGTTTTTTTTTGATATGACGATCTTTAATTTTATTATAAAAATATCGTGACGGCCTCGGTTTTTTACTGTCATGTTGTCGCCACATAAAATACTCGTATTTATTTTATTAAAAATAGGGGCAAACTATAATAAGATGATAAAACAGTTCACTATTGAATAGATATGAGTTAAAAGACATTATTATGACTAGTCATAGCGGTAGCGGAGAAGCTACCGCTATAACTTGTCATAGTAATGTCTTTTAAACCCACCATTGTCAACCGACCAATGACGAGAGTCATTGGTCGGTTGACAAAGGTGGGGTGTTACAAAGGCTAGGCATGCATTATAAGTTGGTAACGATCACTTGAGTGCTGATTGTACGAATAACATAGAAATTACTGTTATTTATTGATTTTGATAGTTTATAGCAATAGTGGTGACATTATTGCTAAAAGTCATCATTTCACGGGGGCTATAAGTGTAGTAGTATGTCGAAAACGAATCGATTATAACCATACGGTGTTACGTCAAAAGTGGGTCTATTGCAAGGAACCCGAGAATACCCTAAGAAGGATGTGAACACCTAAGTGTTACGATGCAAGTATGAATTACAATCAGATTTAAATATAAATTGTCACATTGTTCATAAACGATGTTTTTTTAAGAAAATAGATAAGGCAGTAATTTTAAAATTAACTACCTACCCAAGCTTTAGAAGATGATGATAATATATTTAACATTTTATTTAAAAAATAAATATTAGAATCGTTTAAAGATTGTCAAACTCACGTCGTAGTGCAGTATCGCTGCGTTTAAATCATGTGCCAAGTTCCCCGTGCACCGGCCACCGATTGCTCTAGCCGGAGTACGTTATGAACGACGTCACATTATGAAAGATGACTACACTTTTAGCATTACTTCCATCTAAAGACAACGATTTATTTTGTTTACAGCTTTCATGTTTCTGGTTTCAGTGTTTGCTTAAAATTTCGTAGAAGTCTACGGTGTAGCAAATCAATTTGTCTACGTCGTAGACATTCGTGTTTTGTCAATACCTGGCCAACATTTATGTTGAAATAACGATAGTCTAGATTAGTCTTCTTCTTTTCACATTCTTTGAATTTATATTAGAATCCGGTAGAATTATTTATTAATTTAAATTTTTCCTTCAGGATAATTCTCGCCATGAAAGCGGAAAAAATGTCTTTAAAGCTGTTAGATTTTAAGAGGTAGGTCTGTAAGAAGTCTTGGCGTATGCCGGGGAATAAATTTAAAATAGTCATATGAATCATATTATTTGTTCATTTTCACGACGTCGGCGTCGTATCATGTTTATGTGTTTTAGCCCATTGAGCTAGCCGTATGATCATATAGGCTGGTGTTTATAAATATATAGCTCAATTTTATTTTTGAATATGGATTCATTTTTTAGATTTTGATTTAAAATATATGTCATGTTAACGGATACGGAAAGACTAAATACTATATTTAAATTGTTGTAAGAGTCACTTCTGTCTGAACTTTTACCTGTGCCTTATGAAAAAATATCAAATATAAAGCATAAAAGTTAATACTTTTATGCTTTATATTTCCTACCTCAGAGAACCATTTACAACATAAAAACGCACTTAACATAACTTATCGAATTTATTATTTACACCCGTTTAAATATTTCTGAACATTTTTTACTGCCTACGCAACACACTGCGCTTATAGAGTATTTTATACTACATTATAAAAGTAAACCAAATTATTAAACAAGTAAGAATATATTTTCATTTGTAATTATTTTATGAAGTTCATTGCACTTATATAACTTTTTATAAACTATTATGACTTTTAGTTTGGTAACAAAGAAATTTTAATATAGTGAGTTTTAAACTTTTGCGTTCTATTATATAATTATGAACGCGAACACGTAATAGGTAGGTTAGATAGGAGATAGGTTGCACTGGCCGTGGTCACAGGCTGACTCAATTCAAAGCTATATATATGTTTGTTAACCGTCTATGAGATTACTAAAATACTGTCGACGCTATATTTTCTTATTAATATTTTGTCCAATATGATAGAGGTAATTTGTATGGATAAGAAAGACCATAAAATAAACTAAATTGCACCGAATGGTAGTTTTAGGTTATGTTATTTAGAGAATATGATTGAAACAAATCTGTAAATGTATCTCAGTAGATTAATTTTGAACCCGCACAAGAAGACCATGCCATTTTTAAATTGTGAGAATGAACCGCATTTATAGTGACCTATAAAGTGATGCGAAAGTAGAAAGTTACCGCGGGCTAAAATCAAACAATTACTTAGATAATAGTCCAATACACAATTAGTGCAACACATATAAGGAAGTAACAAGACTTAAGGAATTCTCAAGACATTAAACATGTCAAAGTAAACAAAAAATAGAAAGTTGAATAAATTCGCAATAATATTATATATTAACCACTACATTAAATATAAAACATCTTCAAACATCATCCAGGATATCGTACCCTTGGGACTTGTTCTCTTTCGGTACCGATGAATATTCTATAGATTTCTATTGCAAAGGCTGGTGGACTTTCGGCGCTACGCCTTAAGAGTAGTTGCATCTCCTGAGACTATCGGGAGATGGTAAGAAATGTTCAGTTTGTGATAGGACTCGCGGGATTTGTACGATATAATGTTTTTCTTTACCACGTTCCGCTAGCTTTGGACCGCGGTTTTGCTAACGTTAATGTAAAATTTGTCAAACAATTCAGGTCGATAACATCACCTGCTCTTATTATTATTATGACAGATTAAAGGGAGACGTACGATAAAAAACATTACTAACTTGAAATGTAACGTGAAATTCTTTTTGTTATATAAACTGATTTTCCATGTTACTGGGTATACTGGAGCTTTATAAAGAGTAGGGGGACGACGGATACTTCAAGAGGCAATACTGAAAAGACAAAACCTTTTCTTCTCATTTGTTGAAGTTTATATTGCTTTTTAAATCTGCATTTTCACGTCAATATTATTAAGACACTGTTTTCGCTGATGTAAATAAATTAAATCATAATCAATCATTGCACATTTTAAGAAGTTATACAATTGGCAAATTAAATATATTTTCTTGTTGCAGATCTACCAAGATTCATAGCCTCCGGTTCAAACGTCACTGTGGCGGTCGGCAGAGATGCCGCACTCATTTGTAGGGTTGAAAGTTTGCAGGCATTCAAAGTAAGTGTCCAAAACATGTTTTTAACACAATATATAACATATTTATACCAAAATACTTCAAAGTTTAATACAGTTTCACGCTTAATAAAATTATAAAAGCCTACTACTAGTGTGTGCTCTGCACCATCGCTACCGGTCCCATCTTTTTGGATAAAATCGTCGTCTTACTAGAAATACCAGTCATGAAATATTAAAAAAAATGAAAAATTAAAATTATTAATTTCAAATCTTATCGAAAGTCGGCAATCAAAATTCAATTGTGATTGGTTGGTATGAATACGATATTTTAATTAAAATACCAAATAATATATTATAGATTCTGTCAAAAGAGTGTAGAATATGATATCATGTACCAAACTCAAACTCAAGGATTGATGTATTTATATTAATTATGAGCCCGAAACACCATGGGATGGCTTTTGTGTTTTGGGGTCTCCGGTGGTTAAGTTAGCAGATAATAGCCACGACAAGGTGATTCTCTGATATTTTATTATATTTGCTTCCATGTATGAGTATGACAGTGAACAAAATGCTGGAAACAGGCGAGGAAAGCTCTGCACACAATGCATAAGGGTACTCGTTATCCTAATTACATACATTGTTTCAAAAGTTTGCCTCTATGTTCTTTATCTTAGAACTTTATACAAAAAGAAGATTTTTTGTTACGTGGTCGTTCATTTTATGTCGTTATAATTCAAATAACAATTCATCACTAGTGGATATGGCCTAGTTCTTATTGCTATTTATTTAGAAAATACCAAAGATATCAGCTGTCCTCACTCGAATATAAATTGAATAATATTCGAAAAACATACCCGCAGCAGCTGTTCCCGTGTGACACTATATAATTGAGTTCTATATTGCTGAGGTTAGAGAACTTATAAAGCTTATCAACTTCAGTTCGGATATTAATAGGGTGTGAGTTATGATATTAACAAATAATTGCACATTCGAAAGAGACAAAGAGTGTTTTAACAGAGAATGGGCATGGCCTGACACTGAAGACACAAAATTATTTAACTCACTAAGGTAAGGTGTTAGTGGTCTGACCGTAGAGATGTAGCAGATGTGGTAGATAGAAGCCGCTATGTTATTCACGCGACAGTAGATTAGTTGGTCACAGCCAGACGGTACATATATCTTTCAGGCGGTAGGTAGCCCCTAGTCTGAATTAGACTGTTCTAGTAATGGTTCTTCACTAAGGGTAGTCAAAATGCACAGACAACAAATATATTTTTTATACTGAAAAGAAAAACTTTTGACAAAACTTCACTTTTTAAGACTTTTCGTCTAAATTAAAATGTACTTAATTGTTTTTAAACTTACACGACTTGTATACATGTATATTAAATGTTAAGTCCACCCGTTACCACGATCGGTGCGATTCGGTCGAAACGTAGGATAACCAAGTAGGTATCGTACTTATTTATTAATATTATCCTGATTAATCCCGCATTACACATGTAATATGTATTGAACTAACTTTAAAATTTTCGCGTTCCATGATGAAATAATTATTTTGACGGGAATTAATGTGATCATGTATTTAAAAGGTAGACCTTTGATTTGCCTGATTATGATTGTATGGAATTTCCTTTAAATGCGTGATCGAGCATGAATGAGTTTTAACTGTCAAACACCGGCTTCGCAACAGTTTAACGCTCAACACTTGACACGTATCTTGTACTTCAAATTAAAGAGTGTTCCAAAAGCTACCATTTTGTTATTGAAATTTGAAATCGTGTGGAAAAAATAAGTGAACCTTCTTTTTACAGAGGATTTCAAGATTTTAATCTTGTTTGTTTACGATCCTCACCCGCATTTTTGTCATGCTGATGACATAGATACATTACTTTTAATATTTTTTTAGTTTTCTACTTTCAAGTTTTATTTGCAATATTTTTGGAGAGATCTTATATTTTTTTATGTTGCTTAAAAAAAAGTTTTGCATGAAAGTTAATAAAAATATCAGCAAATATCGTATGAAAGATAAACAGAATACAACTCTCTAGATATGAACTAATCTCAGGTGGCGTGGCTCCGCGTCGACACTCAAACTATCCTCACTATCGCCGGCCACGTGATCACAAAGAACCACAGGGTGAGCGTGAACCACGCTGATGGCACCTGGACCTTGACCCTCAAGGAAATAGGGCCTTTAGATGGAGGAAGATACATGTGCCAAGTGAACACCGAGCCCATGATGAGTCAGACTCATCTATTACAGGTTGTAGGTAAGAGAGCATTATAGTGTTAATGATACGATAGGATTCTTCTAGTTTTAGTCACATACGTAATACACCTCGTAGAGTTTATTTATTCTTTTTTTTATATACTTTATTCACAAAATGTGTCAAAGGTGGACTTAATTTACTTACTTACTTAATATACTTATAATAATAAGTGTTCTCTCTTATTCATTAGCTTTTTGCCAGCCGAACGTTTGCGTTAGACCTACGAATTTATTACGTCATAATCAAAATTCAGAAAATATTATGGATACAATTTTAGATCTTGAACAGAAAGAAATCCATAAAGTGTTTGTAACAATATATGGATTTTATAATATTTATTTGTATACAAATAAATAATAAATATTAATTAGTCGAGATCTTAGTGAGTCTGATATGACGACATCAAAAGACTGGCGGGAACAAAGTGGATAAAAACTGCTCAAGACCGAGAAAGATGGCATAAAATGAAGGAGGCCTACACCTTAGCGATTGAAAATGGCTAAAGAAGAAGATTAATAATTAATCTTCTTCTTTAGCCTTTAGACTAATTATTAGTCATATCGTAAAGACTAATTGGAAAATATTTTAATACTTGATGTGTTTCTTTTAAGACTAGTTTAGTTTGCCATTCATTATTAGTGAATATTTCATATAAAAGTAATTAAAACATATATGTATATATGTCCTGCCGGAACTTAAAAAATATTAAGTACTCCTGAAAATTTCATTAAAATTGGTCCAGCCGTTTAGGAGGAGTTCGGTGACATAAACACGCACAGAAGAAATATATGTATAAAGAAGATACATGTACATAGTAGAACATAGTAGTCACTTTAATGTCCTCAAAAAGTTTGGAATCTGCTAATGGTAAAGAAATACGTAATCGGAAAATCTTGGTAATCTGAATGTTCACTATAATGTTCTCAAAAGGACAGACAGTCCTCATCTATCTATTTAAATTATCAATTATTGTATTATCTAACTTATAGTAAGATGTTTTTTCCTAGTTCCACCAGATATCGATGATGACATCAGCAGTAGTGAAGTGTTGGTAAGCGAAGGTGAGACCGCGACATTAAAATGTGTAGCTTCAGGCACACCACCACCTGACATCACTTGGAGGAGAGAGGATCACAGGCACTTCAGGATTGACAATCAGACGTTAGGTGAGTACAGTTATTGATTGTATTATTAATTTTATTTTATTACTTCAGTAGACTTTACAAGATTTAGGTCTGAGTATTTTATCTTAAATGAGAAATGAAAAAATCCTGGACACTTATTTTAATATTTTATAAAATGTACTAACTTTGAAAGTTTTGCGTTCCATGATATAATTATGTATTTACACGGGAATTCCTCCTCGGAACGTCACTTTTACTCAAGAGTTGTACGTGAAGCGATTGAAATTAAAGAACACCAAACTTTCAATCGGGAAGATGCTTTCAAATTATCTACAGCGTGGAATTAAGTGATAAAAAACATGATACTGTTATACTTTATCTATGGGCCTCTAACTTAAACCAGGATAAAATTTACCTGGGTATCAAACTTCAATTTACTTAGCACACAACAACATATATTATACATATTTTAGTAATATATTTTACGATTAGGATTGTTCGAAATTGACACAGAATAAAGTCTGACGCATTATGTGCATGCAGACATCATACATACATACAAAATACATACATAGAGGGAGCTAGTGTAACTCAAAGGGAAACTTTCACGCCTTGGGTGTATGTCATCCTTACTGATACTCTTATTTGATCAGTGCACTCAAACAGACTTCTACACTCGTAAAATTGAACTACACAGCTACACACCTATGCCCTTTCAAGCTTTTAGTCAAATACATTTTTCATTTGACCAGATACAAACATAATTTTAGTATACAAAGGTAACAACTTCTTTTTTATTTACTGTGTAAAATAAATATACCTACATATAAAATCGTTCTGAAACAAATAGTTTTGTTTTCGCCGCACGAAGGAAGGTTTTAACAAGCTGAAATAAATGTGTGGCACAGTACGAATGCTTAGTAATAAAAGCTAAAGAAATACGGTTTAATAGCAAAACAACTTAAAAGTAAAAATAAGTTCCAATATCCACCCTCCTGTGTCCATCATAAGACCAGCTTCAAGATGCCAAATTATAATATTGTCCTCTGGACAACATACACACAAAGTTTCATTTCGATACGACAGTTACAAGTAGGTTAATTAAGACTTGGAAGTCAATTACGACTTCCAAGATTTGTGTATTTAGTTAGTTACAAGTGAAGCTAATAAAAATGTCAACACGCAGCGTCTTATATGCCGCGTTCCTATAGATAATAAAGAAACGATTCGTTTTGCTTACGGACAGTGTAATTTTCCTATAATTAAGAAACGATTCGTTTTGTTTATGGACAGTAAAATTTTCGTTGAAAATTCAACGAAATTTTAGGCCAGAATTTATTTCGAAATAGAAATGAACTAAATGAAATTGATTTTGTATTATGTATGAAAATAGCATTATGTATTTAATTTTTATTGATATGTTAGTGTATGTAAACGTAATTCATTTTTATATTATAAATTTCATCTTCCTGCATAGTCGACATTTTCTTAAAAATGCGTACAAATATCTTCACGTATAATAATATAATAAATATAAATTTAAACTTAAAATCTTAACATAACAAAACACAAACGAACTTTTATATTTTAATTTACTATTCGGTTTTATATAATTTAAAGTACCAAAATAATGTTGCAAAAATTTAAAATAACAATAACATACATTTATTACGACTAATTATTTAGTTGAAATCAGACTTTTTGGAACCAAGTTCCTTATGGAGGGTTGCGGAGGGGTACCCTAGCCGGCAAAAAACGTCCGTACGATTTTTATGTTTAGTCTATGTATGATGGCTATACAGTGTCTAATGTATAGTCTACGCGATTACTGTTATTATTATTATTATATATGTTGTGTATTGTATTGTAAAGTAGTTTTTTGATTTTTATTGATAAAAGAATCATAATAAAAAATGCATCTATACCCGAATAATTATTTTCTTTATACCTCGAATAGAACTTGGAATTAATATTTTTTTTAATAAGGAACTTCGTTCCTATCTGGTGTCCCACGACACCACACATGTTTCTCTTTTATCTAAACTTCGTTTTCCGTCTTACCGCCTTTTGCCGATTGAGTCAGGACAGTAGCTGTTTTTATTTTACCAGTATCCAAATGGAGCGGTCCCTGGCTGAACCTGACAGCCGTGGAACGAGTTCTGTCGGGAGCCTACTTGTGCATCGCAACCAACGGAGTACCACCATCAGTCAGCAAGCGGATACAGATTAACGTGATATGTAAGCTGGCTCCTAGATAAATTGTTTTGTTCATAAATAATTAATCAATTCGAAGCAGGAAAGCGTTAATGTTTCCGGGTGACATGTTACATGTTGCCGACATAGGGACTTGTTACTGTTAGAACCGGTTGGCAATTGTATCTTAAGAGTTTAAATTATGCTTGTGTACTTAAACAAGAGGCCTAATGATGTTATTAGAAATATTAATTTTATTGTCTGTTGTGACAAAACTCAACAGGTTCTGTATACAAAGAAAGTTATGGACATATTTTAGGGTCTAATAGTAGACCCCGTAAATTAGGCAAAGCGCATAACTGATATGACAGCAACTATAGGTAATAAATAGTAAAGATGTTGATAGAATATACGGATTAGTTCTAAAATGGCCGTATAAAAAAAAAAACAATATCATTCGTAAAATGAAAATTAAGAACACGTTGTTTAAAAATATGCACCTACATAAAGAAAGGCATTTTCCAAAGAAATTCTAGACCGATGTGATACCACGGTCTCACAGAAAACCGGCAGTGAAGCAATGCTTACATTGCTTTACGCCGAGTGAGTGAGGTTACCGGAGGCCCTAACACTCGCCCCCCCCCCCTCTCCCCTCCTTCCCCTACTCCGATCTGAAAGGCCGGCAACATACTTGAGTTGCAGGTGTCCATGGGCGGCGGTAGTCATTTACCATCACCGACCCATCTGCTCGTTTGTCCCCTATATCATAAAAAAACATTTTTTACGTGTTCGATTTTTTCAGTCTATACATATTGATTCTTAAATATGGCTACACTGTTCTGTAGCATCTTGTGATTTTCATTTTAAACTTAATATAGTTTTAACGAGAATCCCAAGGATTCTCGTTTAAAACTAATTTATGTTTTTTTTGTTATTGTAAATGTTTTTTTAAATATTGTTATGTCTATCGTAAACTAAAATAACTCTAATATGTTTCTGATGTCTAACAGTTGCCCCGTCGATATGGGCCGGCAGAGCGGCAATACGCGCTCCTTCAAGTAGCTCCGTCACCCTACAGTGTATTGCTGAAGCATATCCGATACCTCTGGTCTATTGGGTGCTTAACAGCGAACATAGGATTTTTAATGGTAAATTTAACCTAATTGTAGTATTTCAATTAATAGTTATAAAATATATACGATATATAAGGGAGAAACACGATTAGTTGTGAGATAGACGTGACTGGTCGCTTTGCTCCTTGATAAAGGGCTCCTGTCAAGCCCGAAACTTTTGCGTGTTTAATAACTAGCTACTAATACTAATCGTTTTAATATAGAAAAGATAAATTTAATAACTTTTGTATATCTTGTCTTAAGTAAATTCTTAATACAAATATCTTAACTATCGATAAATATTGATAGTAATTACACAAAAAAATTAAAGGACAGTCTGAAAAAACATAAAGTCAAGATTATGTTTATGAAACTTGTAATAGAAATAATGAATATGTACCTATTACCGGCGGGTTATTTCCTCGTGATATTGATCGTTTTGAATTAGTGTAAAGAAAATGCAGTACGTAACATGGTGGACATCACGCAGATCCAGCCACTATTATTTTAGAAAAATGTACTACAAACCCAGCAATTAGACAATTTGGGAAGACCGGGAATGGTTGGCTGCAGGGGTAGATACACTAATTATAAAAGAAAGGCTGGTTGAGGAAGCCCACCCAAAGATATCATCAATTGAGCATGTCAACATCATCAAGAGCATGTCTTTCCATAAATTTTCATATTTTAATTTTCATAGAATTAATATTATCGTTTTAATATAGAAAAGATAAATTTATTTACGTTTTGTATATTTTATTCTACATGTCCGTTGATTTTGCACTAATTACTCTATGGGTCAACTTACCCCTAGTGAAGCCAACCAACCCCAGGCATGGGTAGTAGTATATTAATTATTATAATAATTTGAAGGCTGTTTGTAATTTTTTTTCAAATCTTAATAGTGTATCTATCGGATGTGTTGCTTTTTATAATAATGTACATATAAACAAAAATAAAACAAGCATATAAATTTAAATTTGTTCAACCATCCCCGGTCTTACGCTACCACTATTTAATAGGTTTAGTTAAGGATTCTCTCTATTATCGTCATCTTAATTCTTATTAACAGGTACAAGACACCACCTCAGCATAACTACGCGGGGGTACCGACACGCTCTGAGTCTGACTGTGATGGACATGACGAGAGCAGACGCAGGAGCCTATCGGTGCTACGTAGAGAACACGCTGGGGAAAGCTCACGCCGAGATATTTTTGAATTGTAAAAACTTTTAATATTTTTTCCAAAAAGAACACTTTTTTACTTCTTTTGTGAGGAAAAAATTGGGAAAATTTCGTGTGTCCTTTTTTAACTACTGAATATCTGTGCAGTGTTAACAACGACTACGACTACTACCACGACTACAACAACAACGACTACCACGAGTACAACATCAGAGCCACCAACTAGCGCGCTGTCACTACGTAAGTGTCAGTTATTAATTTATTAATTTGATACTTTTTTCATTTTATAGTACACCAGAAATATCTACTGTAATATGTACTCATAGTACAGATTATGTAGATATATCTGGTGTTTCATGTAAAACTCCCGCATTTTAACTTTAAATGTGTCACGGTTGGTGGACATCGTAATTTCAGGAGGGCTCGCATTCCATAGCAATGTATGTAGATCAGATTACAAATGAAGAAGTAACAAGAAAGGACTGTGGGAAACGTTTCTTGCGGCAATGTCGCGAACAGTTCTTATCTTAATTCTTATCATAATTTCAGCCATAGGACGTCAACTCTTGGACATAGACCTCCGGTTGGAAGCGGCCTGCATCCACGAAAGGCCTGCGATCTTTACTAAGAAAACTTCTATTTGTTTTTAATTAAACCTATTAATATTTGTTATAGATACTACTGAGACACATTGGGAGCAGCCGTACCGAGGGGTGCTCGATGACCCAGGACTTGATAACCATTACATTGTATTAAGTCAACAACAAATGCAGAATTTAGGTACCTAACTGTAATTGTTAGAATGAATATAATTTATCTTTTACTTGATGTAGTTTTAGCACATATTTACGTATTGCAGCTAAATCACTACCACTTATTTTACGAAGCTCTGTTACATTTGTATTAAAAATATTAGTCATTTTAGTTGATTTTAGAATATAGGGTTCGAACTAATATATTGCTAATCTGAAGCTTCAGCGATCACAGTTAAGTATATTTTATTTTGAATTACAGAAATTATGACAACGATATGACCAGAGGCTGTAGACCGTCCCTGGAGTGATGGATGGCCGCCTCTGGCCGACTTTGCACCTGTATCAGATGCTAAGCGATGGATTATTTTAGCTTCAATAATAGCGCTCTTGGCGTGACCTGAAACTGTGCCGCGGTGCAACTCGCAGTGTTACTCACTGTGGCACAGTCTAATTGTTGGAAATACGCATAAGAATATTTAAAAGCGTTTATCTCTTTTTCAGTTCTGTTTTTTTATGAATTTTGATGACTTAAGTTTTAAAAGTCAGGATCGAGACTCAAGTTTCTAATGACTGCGCTTACAAAAAAGTATCTATCACCAATATGGTTTTTTTTCATTTGAGTATTATAAAAATATGTGTGTATTGTGTTAATTTGAGTATACGCGTAACACAGTATAATCCTTAGTCTGTGTGCATAAAGTGTATAAGGAAACTGATTTTGTGTAAGTTAATAAAAAATATTCTTAAAAGGGATAAACGCACTTAAACTGTTTCGAGTGTAAAAGAGGTAAGATATTTGGCTCGGGAATAAAAATATACGGCTTTTACTTTTACATACATGTCTGGTTGCTTACTAGATACCGTTATGTTCTTAATAAACAGAAAGTTTCAAGTTTTCAATAAACAAACTACGGCAATATGTATTTTGTTTATAAGGTGCGTATTTCTTTCTTGTGCGGGCATCATTCATCTGTTAACTTAAACTAACTTTAAAAACTACGTGATAAGCAAAAGGCTACCCCGATATCACTTATAATAATAATAATATTTCTTTATTGCCACAAAATAGTACACATTATCAAAGTAAAACATTCCAAAACATACAAGTTCAGAAAAATATCATTTAAATGCTGGTACTTAAAATAGGATAACCTGTGCTATAAGTACCAGCGACCTCTGCAGTGTCATAGATATTCCAATCTTAAACAGGTGATAATGCAACAAAGATTCACTTAAAAGTATATTACATTACAATAGCAGCTTGAATACATTAGCAATGAATACTTGAATACTTGAATCCCGTATGTTAATTTGAGATCAGCCGGATATCACAAGAATCGTTTAACCCACTAGACTCGCGAGTCTAGTGGCCGGGTGACTTTATCGGGTCTTATGTTATTTGAGAATTAATAAAGAGATGTAATGCAAAAATCCTACATCTGCCACAGCATCCAGCAGTGCTGTCTAGAGGTATCGTTTGTCCAAGGTCTATCTCACTAACTGCCGATGTACATATTTATTTTTTAAGTTAATTTCTATAAAAATAAGATATTTGTGGGTAATTAAAAACATCTTAAATAAATTGTAAAACATCGATCGTAAATCTCACTTTTGAATTCGGTAAATGTACATAATATAACATACTATGGACATAATATAAACATACATTCATATTATGTAATTAAGGTAATACAATTTCTTGCTGTACATAATTTGCAAAAAGCCGTATCATATGACACTATATTTATAAATAACCAGCAATTAAGTTAGAAACTTTATAGTACGTACAGTGCGAAAGAAAAACGACTCCCTACTTAGGTGTGTTTTGTCAAGAAATCATGTATTAAAATACTTAAAACACTTTAAATTGTACAGTCAGTCATTACAGTAGAGTAAACATCATTAATATACAAACACTTTTCTTTTACCTTTTTTCACTTACTTTTAAAGATGTTGACTAAAATCGTACTACAGTTAATAGTTGCACTGTTAAATTAGTGAAATCCAAGTCTTATAGAATGAATATCCAATTATTGTGCAGAAACAAAATAATAATTTTGCAAAACATTATAATTTTTTTAAGGAAAAAAATGTTTTTTTTTTTTTAATATAAGCAATAAACTGAAGCTGTAATGGAGTACAATTCAAACTATGTTTCCTAAATTATACGTTTATACACTACATATTATATTAGAAGCTAATTCTGCAAGAAATAAATAAACCTTTAATACCTGAAAACTTTTTTTTTTCACTAACCCTACAATCAAACAGAGAAAGCCGAGAAGTTCAGAATAGCACATGAATTGTCCTGGACTGGACAATATTTTAGTCAGCTTATTATCCATAAAAATATATGAGACTTTCAATTGATACTTAGGCCAAGCTGCTTTCGTAGTATATTGTTACGACGAGGTTATAGCTACTGTCACAGAAAAGATAACTGCTGTAACGTGGTAAAAAATATTCTAAAGTTATGGTTAGAAGTGTTCGAAATAAATTTAGATATGGCAACTGAATTATAATAATAATAAAAAATAATAATAATAATAATAACCTGGCAACACTAAGAGGCAGTCTTCTTTTATAAGCGTATTTCCAATATTTATATTTTTCAAGATAACTTTCTATTGAATCCATATATTATAGAAATCTATAAACGAAAATGCAGATCCAAAATAAAATAAAAATAAAAACAAGGAAAAAATGACGAAAACAAGCTATAAATAGAGTACCTACAAGACATGACATATGTCATGTCATACAAGAAAAAATTTATTAAACCGAAACGAATACAATTATTAACCAATTCCGAAGATGCTTACAAGATCCAGGGCAAAAGCGCAAATACTATCCCCGGACTCGTCGCTCAGCTCCGCCTCGCGGCCCCCGGAAACTACATCGAGTGTACCGACCGCTGTTGAGGCGTCGAGCTCGACATCGAGTGACAAGTTTTTCTCTCCGCCGACGTCGCCAACACCTGTACGTCGGCAGGGGAGAGGCTGGCCACCGAATGGCTTGGGATCCCGAGGCCCACCGGCTTCGAATAGGGCCCCCGCTACCGGTGGTAATGTGCGTCGCATGAGATGGACGACTTTAATAAATGAGAACGTCATGCGAGCATATTTTGTGGCTACAGAGGGAGGAACTAACCTCACTGCGTACCGTGATCGTATGCTGTCTCTGTTTCAGGAACTTGAACCAACTGTTAACGTTTCGGCGCAACGACTATCGGACCAAGTACGGGCCATCCAACGATGTCATTTGTTGGATAACTCTGTGCTTGAGAGGCTGCGCTTGGACTTGCAGACAAGCACTATGGCTTCTCCTCCTTCACAAATAGTTACACAATTACCATCTGGTTTATTACGACCTTACCCTGATGAAGGCGGAGAGGACAGCACTGCTTCATCTGTAAGTACTCAGTATAATGATCAAATAAGGAATACTTTGGAAGGTGCTATTCGAGAATATCGGTCCATGAGTTATGAAAACAGACCTCGTTTGCCGCGTTTGCCAATGGATAAACGAAATAAAGCGCTGGTGTGTGCCCTTGATTCTATGTTAAATATTTATTTAGAAGAAAGCAAAGATCTCAGTGATACACACTCAATTCTGTATTGTGCAGCTGTTGCAGCATGTCGAGTAGCTGGTGTTAAATTCCCAGAAAATAATACCGCTACTCGGCTAAAGCTTGCTGTTCCGGCGTGGCAGTGCAGGATTGGGTGTCGTATTACTGAGGCGAGGGCACTCATTGGCAAGCTTATCTGTTTCAGATCGGGTAACACACGTCCGAGAGTAATGCGTTTTGTGAATCGGGCTTTTTCGGGAACTGGTATCAGTTCCTGTCATTATGCAGCACGAGTCACAGAACGCATTGACTTTCTGAAACAGAAGGTTTATGCATGGGCAAACCGTATACGAAGATACAAAAAAAGAGTGGACCGATATACTCAGAATCGTTCATTCCAAAAGGATGAGAGGTGGGTTTATAGAAGGTGGGAGCAGCCTGATGTAGTGAGTGACACACATTTCCCAGATGCTGAAACTACAAATACATTTTGGCGTAACATCTGGGCAATGCCTGTCACTCACACAGAGGGTGATTGGATGCGAGATGTTGAACGATCATGTGAGTCGATTGATACCATGGAGACAATATCCATCTCCAGCACTGATATAGCTTGTGCAGTTCGTTCGCTGCCGAATTGGAAATCAGCGGGACCGGACGGACTGCATAACTTTTGGTTAAAGTGGCTCCGTAGCTCACATGTACATTTGGCATCTCAATTCCATTCATGCTTAGAATCAGGCTCGCTTCCAACTTTTATGACCACAGGAGTAACTCACCTCCTCTATAAGTCTGGTAGTGCCACGGATCCCAAAAACTACAGACCTATAACGTGTCTCCCAACACTTTATAAATTACTAACATCTATTCTGAGAGTGAAGATAACATCTCATATAACTAACAATACTATTATGGCTTACTCTCAGAATGGATGTAGAAGTGGGGCCCGTGGCACTAAAGAGCTCCTTATACTTGACACGATCATTAATCAACAAGTTCGCCGTAACCGAAAGGATTTGGCGACATGTTGGATAGATTATAAGAAAGCCTATGACTCTGTGCCGCATACGTGGCTCTTGAGAGTGATGGAGTTGTACAAGATTGATACGACTCTATGCACTTTCTTGAAGGCATGTATGCGGCAATGGAGAACGGTCCTCTGCTATCCAGGATGTCGGCGGCCTGTCGGTGACGGCGAGCATATAAAGATCAAGCGGGGTATATTTCAGGGTGACAGTTTGAGCCCCTTGTGGTTCTGTTTAGCTTTGAATCCTCTCAGTACTTTGCTGGAGAGTTCAGGGCTAGGCTATCGTTTGCGGAGAGGAGGTCAGGTTATATCCCACCTCCTTTTCATGGATGATTTGAAACTGTTTGCCTGCAGCAATTTCCAATTGATAAGATTACTAGAGGTAACTGAAACCTTTAGTAAAGGTATCAGGATGGAATTTGGTGTGGATAAATGTGCAGTGGGATGGAACTCACAGATTCCACACACCTTAGATGTCTTTCCGCCAACGAAACTTACAAGTATCTAGGTATGTCACAGGCGTTAGGTGTAAATGAATTGATTATGAAGCAATCGTTACAGGAACGCTTCTTTAGCCGCCTGAAAAAAGTATTGAAAAGTCTTTTATCAGGCGGTAATAAGGTGCGGGCCTATAATGATTGGGTCATGCCAGTCCTTATCTACTCCTTTGGAATACTTAGATGGACTCAGACTGAACTAGATGCCCTGGATAGAAGAGTTCGTACATTGCTTACCGCGTACCGAATGCACCATCCACGATCGTCGGTAATGAGATTGTATATCCCGCGGAAATGTGGGGGTCGTGGTTTTTTAAATGCCAAGACCCTCCATAATCGCGAAGTATGCAATCTTAGAGATTACTTCCTCTCCGTTAACGTGGATGTGCATCGGGATGTGGTGGCAGTTGACAACGGACTCACCCCACTTGCTCTAGGAAAAGAGAACTGGCGCAAACCTGCAGTACTTAATATTACTGATCGTAAGGAGATATGGAAGGGCAAAGAGCTGCATGGACGTTTTTATCGGGCCTTAGATGGGCCCGATGTCGATTTATTAGCATCTGTGTCCTGGCTACGGTTTGGTGATCTCTTCGGAGAAACTGAAGGGTTTGTCTGTACAATTACAGATGAAGTTGTTATGACGAATAACTATCGAAAATATATCCTGAAGGACGGCATGATTGACATTTGTCGGGCATGTCATCGTCCCGGAGAAACCCTCAGGCATATAATTTCCGGTTGTTCTCGTCTTGCCAACGGTGAGTACTTGCATAGACATAACCAAGTGGCCAGGATAGTCCATCAGCAACTTGCTCTTAAATATAACCTTGTGACTGTCGAGTTACCGTACTACACGTATGTGCCCGACCCAGTTCTTGAAAATGGTCGTGCAACATTGTACTGGGATCGATCTATCATCACTGACAGGACTATTGTTGCCAATAAGCCTGATATAGTGGTGATAGACCGATTAGAGCGCCGAGCAATGATTATTGACATCACCATTCCCCATGACGACAATCTCTTGAAGGCTGAAAAACAGAAAGAAATAAAATATTTGGACTTATCTCACGAGATTGTCGACATGTGGGATGTGGATTCAGCAATCATTGTGCCGATAGTCATTTCGGCCCATGGGTTAATTGCTAAGAGCCTCGACCAACACCTTCAGAGGCTCACGTTAGGCAGCTGGATCAAGAGCCTAATGCAGAAGGCAGTCCTTCTCGACACGGCACGCATAGTGAGGAGGTTTCTGTCTCTGGAACCCTAACCACCGGTAGCTTGGTCCCTGTACCCGATACCGGTGGGACACTATTTTTTATATTTTTAAATATATTTTTTTTTTATATAATAATGTATTTAAAAATGTAATTTATATGTATTTAAATGTTAATAAAGAGAAGAATAATAATAATAGTAATATTATCCGAGACCTTCTCAGAACTACATCTCATGATCAATGACTTACAATCAGCTAGCACAGATGTAGGACTTGAAATTAATCTCTCTAAGACCATGATAATGACTAATAGCCTCAAAAAACAAATAAAAATCAATGAATATCCACTAGAGTATACAGACAAATATACTTACCTAGGAAAAACAATCAGCTTTGAAAAAGAAAACAACGAACTAGAGATCGAAAGAAGAGTACAGCGAACTTGGAGTAAATTCTGGAGTCTGAAAGGAATTTTCAAAAGCAACATGCCGATAAAACTAAAAACTAAGACATGGAACTCTAACCTCTTACCATGCTTAACATATGGATGTCAAACATGGAAATTTTCGTCAAAGGCTAAGCAAAAAATAACATCCTGTCAACGCGGAATTGAAAGAAGCATGTTAAAAATAAAAAAAAACTAGATAAGATTAGACATGTAAAGATAAGAGAAATAACGAAAGCCACTAATGCCCTAAGCTCTCATCACGCTGGGAGGATGAGATAAAAAAAGTCGCTGGTCCAATGTGGTGGCAAACAGCTCAGGATAGAGAGAAGTGGACATCGTTGGAGGAGGCCTTTACCCAACCTGGGGACCTTGCTAATAAATGTAACTAAGTGTTATAGATAGTACCTAAATTAAGATGAAATGTAGCAGGATCAAATAAAAGGCTTTTTTATTTTTATTTTATTTTATTAACTGAATTATCTTTGCACAAGCATGGACACAACCATGTGAATAGGCTGTTTGTGCATGCTTGCGTGAATGTGCTCGCGCTTGCCGCCGATCGGGACGACTGTCGGTTTTTTGACACACATCAAAGGGTGAATGTGCTTGTGTGCCTATTCACACGTGCTCGGCAACGTTACTATATTATTGCGTTTGCATCTTCGTAGCGTACGGACGACGGGACGACTGATATTAATTTTTGACGACACCAAATTAACAAATGTCGGAATGGTCTGAACCTTTACCATCCACGAATCGAAAGTGAAAGTAGAGTTCAGAAAGATGTTTCTGAACTATTCTTTGAGTAATAATTAATATTGTTTATCAGGGCCAGAAAATTATGAAACAAAATAGTGTCAATTCTTAGGATTAGAGTTAGTATTGCTTGATTGATTGATGATTAGAGAATTGTAACTAATCGCATATCAGTACGATGTGCAGTAAATTAAATAGATTTGTATATGCCTTAAAACAGTTATGAAACACAGCTAATGAAGAAGCCGCCCCCAATGCTTATCATGGTTTTATACTTAGGTTCAGTTTTGGGGTAGGGCATACTGTTAAGGGATAACTCAACGCATATAACAAAAGGTTTTATAACTGGTGTACCTACTTTAACAAGCTGAAGACCTATATAAAAAAAAACTTAAGGGTGTTGATATTCTTGTCTCTATATATTATGGAAATTGACATGTTTGTTAGAAATAAAAGAAAATTCTATTCAAAAGGTAGTGAGGATAGTAAATTCATTAAAAGAGATCTAAGCTATAAACTAAGAAACGAATCATGTAAAATCACTCTTCGATGTAAAAATAGTTATATGATGTCAATTAAAAAAAATAAGATTTAAAGTTTTGGCTACTAGTGAAAAGTGCTTTTACACCATAAATGATTTTTTGCATGCCTATTTATGTCGGGCTGCTTTTTTCCAATAAAAATAGATCTTGTCGCCTGCGGTATGTCCGGACCGGACCGGACACGGCCTTCAAACCTTCACGAATAGAGCGTTCTCCCATCTCAAAGGCCGGCTACGCCATGGGCGACGGTAGTTACTTACCATCAGGTGACCCTTCTGCTAATTTGCCCCTATAATATATAAAAAAATAATCAAGCCCAAAACAGTAGCCCCCACGAGATCTACGTCTGTGTCGTCTCCCATGTTTGCACTGACTAGCATGCCTGCGAGCGTGTAAATAGCTTGCTTGGCACGTGTTAGTGCGCAGGCTGCGTGCCAGGCTGCATGACGTGCGTCTGAACGCACCATTAGACGTTTGTGGCCAGGGTGGAGATTTGGTGGTGTGATATGTTTTGTTGAATTCAGCTCAATGAAAAGTAAAAGAGACGGAAAAGGTTAAAGGGAGACACAATTGTCTTGGTTTACGTTAAAATTAAATATTGTTTTTATGCTGAAAAGTCAATATTTCTATCAAGTATTGGTTGATTCAGTACGTTCTATAATATAGCTCTAGTTGATTGATGACTATGTGGCTTTAATTCGTATCGAATTACTTAAGGTAGATATTTTTCTATTATTTTAATTTGTCCCTGCATGTGTTTTCTTAAGTACAGTTTAGCTATAACTCCGGTGGCTGCAATTAAACGTCCGTCACACACCTCTGACTAGCCGCAGTTCATGTAGTTAACATATATTTATCACCGTTTGCTTTAACCGTGGTGGAAAACATAGTGTAGAGATATACCATAACGTTCTCGAAAGTTCACGAAGGTTTGCAAATCCGCTCGAGGCCAATGTGTATTATGGGCTAACGACGCTGCCGACACTAAGATCATTATGAGCAGTGGAGAAGTTTATAAAAAAATTGATCTTGAGCCCGATCGTACCCGGTTACGGCAGGTAGCTTATCATCAGCATTTGAAGACACCTCATTATTTGGTAGTAGTAGTTACTATGCACATAAGTATGAAATAGCGAACCGCTGTCATAAACTAATCAATCAAATCTTATCATATAAAGTAAATTGGTAGATTTTGGAAGCAAAATAGTAGCTGTGCTCGTCTCAAAAAAGGAAAGACTTCATTTTATTCTTATTCAACCAAACCTGTACATCCACATACATGTATTAAAAACTAGATCTCAATAACAGGTAAAAGATTACTGCGTGACCAAGTGATACTGTGTAGACTGTAGGAAAGCTAATTTACTACTATCAAGGCCTACCAGAAACGATTTAGTACAGACCTGTGCTTGGCCAACTTGTATGCCTGACCTGCAATGGCCAGGAATAGTTTATCATTTTGGAAGTGAAGAAGATAACCTCAAAAATACTGGCATTCAATTGCGCAGAATAACTTCTTCGACCCTGATCGCCTGAGTTTGGTGGTACTCACGGTACTTAGTATGGGGAAAAGGGAAGCGTTCCGTGAAGTCTACACTATGTATATGAGGGCTTATATTTTATCTCTAAAAAAAATCTTTAGAACATAGGATAAACAGAAGTAAGTAAGAGAATGGAAATATAAGTTCGTTATTATTCTCATTTGCAATAAAATATATTACTTTCTGTAATAAATTTTACGAGCAGGCGCCTTAAACGTGACCGGTGTTAGCTCTTAAGTTTATAGCATCATACTGTTATAAGTGCGAAGTTCATTTTGTATTTAGTACAGAGTGCGAAGCGAACGCGTGCTTTGTACCGTTTATGAAGCACGTATCAAGGTTATAAACGACCCTAGCCTGAACAACTTTGCTCTCTATTTATTATAAAAAATACTCACATCTGTTACAATTGTAAGCTATTAACGTATATTCACTGGACAAATCGTTTGAAAATCGATTTAATTAAAGACAATACATAGTTTTAGCAAAAAATTGGTGACTGTTGACGCCTAAGGGTCTACACAGATTGAGTGGTAAAATGCTCGTTCACTTATTAAATGTGAATAAAATATGAACCTTACTCCATTAAAATGGAGCCGAAAATCGTATCTAAGTAGTATAATCAAGTTCAGTGGACTACAACGCGTGTAAGACATACAGAGACGCACTAGTAACACTACTAGGTTACTAGAGATAGTTTACTAGTTTATATGCAACGGTAACCGCTTTCCACCAGACTATTAGATAGACCAAACAGATTAGTGGACTATTTGCTTACGAATATATTTATATTTACTATACGGCCGACTAAAGCGCAGTAAATTTAGGTACTTTACTTACTTTATTTAAATCAGATGACAAATATAATCACCATACACTATTTTTTTTTCAATAAAAACGATTCATTCCTCATTCGTCTCACCTAGTTTCGCCTCGTTTGAAAATTTCGTTTTCGTTCCACATTTTATTCCATGTTCACCTCGTAAATTTAAGTATTTCACTACAAATTTACTACAGACAACCCAAAACATTTTTCACGAATAATGAATTACTCTATGATAGCAGACCATAGAGAAATTGTTTGTAGAATGAAACAAATTGTCAAGATAAAAAACAAAAAAATAAAGAATTAGATATTAATGTAGCTTAAACTGAATCAGAGATGTTTAACTGTTTGTTGTTTACCAAATAAGTAAACGAAAAATCTTTATTAATTAATATTATTATTGCGAATGTTACTTTGTTTGTTTGTGTACGCTGTCACGCCGAAAGTAGTCAACCGATCATATTCAAATTTTACATACACATTGTGAGGAATATAGAAAAGAAGACAGGTTAACCCCCTAACCTTTCATAAGGAAAAAAAATTGTAAAAGAACAGTAGCATATAAAAAGAACTGCACTGTGATCGAAGCTGTGCGCAAAAGCTAGTAAATAAATAAATTTCTCTGCATTACCCCATTAATTGCAATCTGCAATATTTGCAATTACAGAACGTGTCGTAAGCTTTGTGACATACATCCAACTCTGTCGATGAGTCATCTCGATGAACGATTTGTGGCAAAACATTCTTCAAGAACCCTCAAGCAGTTTGACTAAATAATTTTACACTTTGCGATTACTTAGATTGACTTAAGAAGTTGAAAAGACTTTCTAATTCAACTTATAACGAGGCCCTCATCCCCCCACTTATAAATCAGAGGTTCTTTGCTCAGTTTTATCTTTATCTATGTTTTAAGGCAGCAACGTGGCATTATTTCCGACATTCAGGACAGGCAGTATATTGTAACTACTCTTATTGATTGAATAAACTTTATTATTATTATTTTTGACAATGTTTGGCCAGATATCCGGCGGCAGAAAGTCCGGCTTCAAGGTTTCATATCTAGTGCAAAGATAATCACTTTTAAAAAATCGCCAAACAAAATTTGAAACCGACAAAAATCAAGTTTGACCCCGAAAAAAAACGGGGATGGAAAAAATATTTTTTTAACGTCCATACATTCGGAACCACAAGCAAAATACTCCTTTAACGTCACTAAAAAAAACTGTTATATAAAAAGAGGTTAAATATTTATAACAGGAATATTTAAATGAGACAACGTCCCCTGTGAGAACCCAGAATGACTAACAAACAACACCTCTGTCTGACTAATCATGTGATGCAATCACAGAGATAATACATATCTGAGTGTCTCTTGTGTCGAAGTCAATCTTACGCAATTAGTGATTAGCAAGAGAGCCTTTTTCAGGTAAGATTATCGTGTCAGAGATTTATGAACGTCTTTAAGAGTATTTTTATGACACAATGCCATTATCGCCACCAAAGACGACTGTATAAAAATAATTATCTTTATAACTTAAAGTAAGTATCTCCCTGATGCAAACTGCGCATACAGAAGCACTTACTATTAACCCCTGACCTTTGGTAATGCTCATGAACTTTCTATTTGTTTTCAGTCTGGCTTCAATGAAAACCTTTTGCTATTTACAATATTCTAATTTTACGCTTTTATCTATTCAATCGTGAGGGTTTGTATCGTGATAAGATGAAAGTTTTGTACTTTATTTACATTAGTAGAGAAAGCGAAGCACAGCTGTAAAAGCTGTTGTTGTTGTTGACTAAGCATCTTATAAAATAAATAACATATATTAATTAAAATTGTATTTATTCTGTATATATGTGGTATATTATTACATATATGTAAGATATATTATAAACAAATATAGACTTCTTATAAATAAGTAGCTCGTGGCTAATCTTATCTTATATTCTTTAATGTACTAAGTGGTAACCGAGTAGGTAACATTATAAGGTTAAATAATACTAACCAGTCTTAGGATGGGTGAGCATTCTTAACACATTGAAAACCCTCCGTGCCTCGGAGAGCACGTTAAGCCGTCCGTCCCGGTTGCCAAACGAACATCTGTGGCATTCGTTACGGGTAGTTGGAGTCCTACAAATTCCAACAACGTGGTCTAACTACAGAACTTCGATATCGCCTAGTACTTGGGTTGTGGATGTCTGATGGCAGTCGCTTCACGTAAAATATCGAAGTTCGGCCGTTTCGTAGTTAAGACTGAAACCCGAACCCTAAACTTAGTTGAGAAAAGGCGCGGAGGATGATAGACTTCTTATAAATGTACAGTGAAACACTAATACCACAAAGACATCTATATTAATCAATATATTATACTAGCCGTCCACGCATTCACCTGCGTTTATGGTCACTGCTCCGCTCCTATTGGTCGTAGCGTGATATTATACCAAACAAACTCGTCACCTTTATAATATTATATAGTATGGCGACTTCGACATACAGCAAATATAGATATTTAACAAAGTCGGGTAAGTTATACTATTTATAACTTAAGATTGTCAGGACCGATTTTTGTGACCTTTAAATTGTTGGATTTGTCTTCGCCCCAAATGGTAGAATAACTATTAACACACCAGAAAAATTCACGAAAAAAGAAATATGAAGAAAATTCAATTTCTCATACATTTTATATGAAACTTAAAGCTAAAATTAAACTTAAATTAACACAACATTTATTAATTCTGAGGCGGAATGAAGTTCGCCGGATCAGCTAATAATAAAATAAATGAATGCTTCGAGAGGTTGAAGTCTAGAATAATTATCAATCAATGTGTGGAGTAAGCGCCAGACCGTTTAATGCAAAATAGAAGCAAAGTTTGTTTTAATTGTTATATTGGTATACAAGAACATAACTACGAGTACGTTATCTGTTCCGCTAAAATTGCTCGTTCTACAACTTTCTACATTACTGAAAGGCACCCATTACGACAACAAACTAAGTCTTTGTAAACGTTTCACTTATCTTTAACAAAACAATCGAATACTCATTTCAACTCGGTGCTTCAGGCGCTCATAAATTAATTAAGTCCATAGGTACGTATATTGTATTAATCTCGCCAGCTTATATTTTAGTCAGTCATTAAATTACAAAATTAAAACAAGTATAATAATAATAAGACCCCGACCAACAGCTTCAGAAGCTCACGTTAGTTTATGCAGTTAAAACACCGCTCCTTTTTTTGTCGGGGGTTAATAAAAGAAAAAAGCACAAACATGTATATAATAGTAACAGTGGGCCTCTGCTGAAGTCAGTTTAATTTACTTCTCTGCGTTTATATTGTTACACTTCTCAATAAATGCTGCAGCACTTCAATTGAAGTTGTGAACGATTTTCATGAAGCTTTGCGAGATGTGTAGGATCGGTTTTGAGTGTGATTCCATTTCATCAACTAGTTTTTAAAGTGGGGTTGCTAATATACCAACCCATCGCAACCATTAGAGGGTTGAAATCAACCAACTCCAGCCCTTAGTGGTTGCGGTACTTTGGGAACATACTGAAATATCTCCAGTAGCATTTTTTGGTAAATTTTGATAATTAATATTGTGCGCTTTGTCCTCCATTCGGGTAAGTGCAAAGTCTACCGAATTTATGAAGATTATATATTAATGTTCTCTTTTATTGTGCTACAGTTAAATGCTTATGCCCAAACTGGAGCGTGACACATACTATTGCTACTCCATGACTAAAATCCGTGACGTGAAAAAAACATTTTTACTTGTGTCTCGTTTCAAGTCCCGGGCTAAATGCTATCAGAAAAGATCAGGGTATCAATTAGAATCAAATTGTAATATCTCAAGGGCTCGTCGCAGATAAATACTCTATATTTATCACTAACTGTCCCACGCAACTTCTGCGTGTGTAAATTTTCCCCGTTTTCGCAACATTTTTCATCCTCTGCTCCTATCGGTATATAGCCTATTGTTATATATCAATAGGATATAGCTATAGGCTATAGCTATAGCCTATAGGGTAATGGTATATAGCCTAAAGCCTTCCTCGATAAATGGGCAATCCAACACTACAATAATTTTTCAATTCGAACCAGTAGTTCCTGTGATTGGCGCATTCAACCACACCAACAAACTCTTCAGCTTTATAATTTTAGTATAGATTATGCATCAAAGGTCATTTAATACCGTCTCTTAAACAAAAAAGAAGTTACTTTGAAAAAAAGCGGCCAAGAAGTGCAAGTCGGACTCGCGCACCGAGGGTTCCGTAAAATATTTTTATTAAAGATGATGTAACTAAAAACGTACGGGTTTCGCAATTTTTCCTTTATTTGTGCTATAAGATGTTGCTTCGTATCAAATTTCAAGATTCTGAGTTCACGGGAAGTACCCTGTAGGTTTTGATTCCCTTGCGAGTGTCGAAAAATTGCGGCATAAACGGCTGTATCTTTTGATTGCGTTGGCTTAGAAGTCTGATTTTTTCACAGCTTCAAGGAACAATAGATCTGAGTGTTTTATATAAATTCCAGCTTCATACCTCCATGCGTTCCTGAGAAAAAGGGTCTTGACAGACAGACAGACCTTCGGACGGACGGACAACAAAGTGATCCTATAAGGGTTCCGTTTTTTCCTTTCGAGGTACGGAACCCTAAAAAGGTAAATCATTTATCAAATTAAGAAGCGAGCTCGTCGTATCGTCAGTCAAGAGTGCCTTCAGATTGATTTCCCAAGAGTGCCTGACTCTATGCACATATAACCCTTGAACTCACCTTTATGTTATCTAAAGAGACCATATAATAGTTACAGTTGCTTGATGCAACCGCTCCAAGCCACTACTGAACTAAACACACAATACCAAATAAATAATCTTTGACGTCATCACGAATTTTGAACGAAATGGTCTCAATCGTCATCAAAGTTTGTGTTATACAGGAGTATTATATTATAGCGTGTGGACCTCTTAGATAAGTCAATTTACATTTAGAAGTTAGTTCTTCATTTTAAAATCTTAACTGTGAAAAAAGAAGAACATGAGAATTGAAGTCTGACCAAGGCACGATTTAAAAGTCGACACTTGTAAGTGGCCCGAGTTGAGAGAGATGAGATCATCAATTACATTATGAGTCTCCAAAGAAATTCTCAAAATGTACTTCATTTCAGATTCAGCAGTGTAGTAGTGTAGATAATTACAACTTTGGTGAAATTTAATTTGAAAGTATGTTGTTACTGTTTTATTTTTGTTTATTTTGTATTATATAATGTATTATAACACTAGTGAAATAGCAAAATTCGTGAAGAATATTACATAATAATAATATAATATTTTTTTAGAAAAGACAACTCCCGCACTGGGAATCATTCCTGAGTCGCTCAGGACAACTCGGCGCGGTATAGTGGCGAGGCGACAGCGTTAATCATAGCGCCATGCATGCAGATAAGGAGTAAGGAGTAAACGAGTAAGGAGGGAATAATATTAAAGGAGCTATAAAATAAATATTTAATGGCGCTTTAATGTTAAATGAAGTATAGTTTGAAAAAACTAAAAAAGTAGAAAATAATATTTGATTGATACGTGGTATGTCTTTTACTAGGTATATATTTATAATAACTCTTCTTTTATAAATTAACTATTTTTAAAATTTAATTTTGATGTCAAGCATCCCACGCTTTTTTATAATCAAAAAATATTTTAGGTTACTATTAAAGGCTGTATTTTTTTGGCTTTTTTAATTGTGATTTATTTTCTTATTTTTTAGTCTTGTATTGTCATCGGTACTAGGGTCGGACTAAATAGTGCTAATTTTCAATTTAATCGGACATCTTGAAGCTGGTGATACTACTACGTTGAAAGATTTCGTTACATACGTCACATAGAAACATAGAGATCGAGCTAATATGAAGTGTGTAAAAAAAAAAGTTATTTTGTAGTATTATATTGTGTTGTGTATTCCGTCTTCCATGCTGTGCCGTTCAACAACGACATACTTGCTTTGACACTATTAGGATACCTTTGGAATGCACTATAAACGCTCTTGAACACAATGAAGTGGGCCGAGACGACAAATTAATAAGCTTAATTGTATACTAATATACCATATACAACAATGCTTTGTATAATCAAGGTTCTATTATTCCTGTAACATGAATTAGCCTTTACATTACTAGCCCAGTTCGCTGTCATAATGAAAATATGAATATGTAAAGAAGTAATGTATACTTAACACGGCGATAATAACACAAGTGTATCGACTGCTCTTCAAACAATCATCGTGGATAATCAAACATTTGTACATGATGATAACATAGTGGTAGTTATATACATATAATATGTATAACATATAGATATAGAGAGGCTCTCAAAGAGGATTGTGTAATACAACACAATCCTCTTTGAGAGATATTTATATACGTATGTACATAGCGTAGCTTTGAATTGGTTTCATTGTATTGCGCAATGAAACCCTAGACTGCCCCAAACTGCGGAATTAGTCCTATTTTAGTTCGATAACACAAACAGCTACAATTTTTTAATCTGTCCTATAAGCCGGTTCTTCTCGAGTTTATAACCTTGTTTTTTAAAGATCGAGTTAAAATTTTAAACCCTCTTTATTAACTTAAAATGTATTATTTACTCGTAAGTAATAATAATAACTTCACACATCTCACACACGGCCGTCTGATCCCAAACTAGGCCGAGCCTGTACTATGGTAACCAGACTGCTGATAAACATACTTAAATATTTCTAAATACATACATATCATAGATAAATTACACGCAGAGCTTTACGTGGGAGAGCCATGCTTCGGCACGTATGGGCCCGGTTCGACTCCGCTCGATATCACGGCCTCACAGAAAACCGGCCGTGAAACAATGCTTGCATTGCTTTTCGCCGCGTGAGTGAGGTTACCGGAGGCCCTAACTCTGCCCTCTCCCCTATTCCCGTCCTTCTCCTCTCCTCCCCTCTAATCCCCATCTCCCGTCTTCCCGCTCTTCCCCTATTCCCACTTTAAAGGGTGGTAACGCACTTGTGACTCTTGAGTTACAGGTGCCCATGGGCAGCGGTAGTCATTTACCATCAGGTGATCCGTCTGCTCGGTTGCCCCCTATACCATAAAAAAAAACAGAACAAATAGCAAAATTTAGATATAAAACTTCTCACTCACCCCAGGAAACAATGTAAGGATATAAATTCAACCTCAAACTGGCCTTCGGATTCCATATTCGCATGTCACTCACATTATACTTTTAAGAGATTTTCTAAAACATTTTTACTACAAATTGCCCATATATACTGTGACTCTTATTCGTAACTTGTTAATGGTGAATGTTGAACAGCCACGTAACAATCGCAGGTTTGTGGTTAAGGTGCTCAGGAATTCAGGGTCGAAGCAAATGTGCCAAGTTTACCATAGAAGGTAGTAAATGGCCTCTGTTTTACATATTCATTTTAGTAAAAAATATATAAATTGCTCTCTACCGGTATGTGTGTTAATGTTAACTGTGAATTTGTCATTAAACTGCCTGAGGTTCAGAAAAGGCAAAATTAGATGTTAAAATGTAAAGCGCTAGCTATTTTGAATTGAATTGACTAAAATAAGTATAATGAAGAGGGTACAAGGCAAATTACTGGAACTGGGTATGTATATGAAAAAACTAGAACAATAAAAACATGCACAACGCAAATATACGTAGGTATGTATATTAAACTAAAGTTTTATACTACCTACGTAGGTGAAGGTATGATTAGTATAATATGACATTGGTGTAATAAAATCATTAAGTTCTTGAACTTACTAAGTACAGTGGAAATGATAATTTTCATGAGTTTTTAGAGTTATTAAAGATTTACTAACAGTACTCACTGCGTATTACAGTACCTGACACAACTTGTAGGGCTTCCCTCGGATAATAATGGCATCTCTCAAGTGAATAAGTTAGACATTATGCACATACAAGCATATTTTAATAAGCACGAAAAACTCGTATTTTTTCAATTTTATCTTGTAACGATTGGTTACCTAAATGCAACTTGCTTGCTTAGTTGACAAGATAATTAAATTACCTGAAGCAACAAAAAAGTTTGGCCATAATGTTTACTTTATAAAAATTATTATACTTTATTAAATTTAATTGAATATCATAAAATAAGTCTTAATCTAGCTGTTCATATAGCATGTTTTCCACTATTTTGTCATTTACCACGATTATCGTCTACTAGAAAGGTACACGAGCCAGTTGTCAACCTAGTTTCATTTGGTCTTTGTTTTAAAATTCTTTCGGCACGCCTGCCAAATGTGGCGTGGATTGAAAATGAGGTCGCGAACCTCTTTTCACGGTTCTTTTTCGACAATTTTATATGCCTTCCTTTGCATTCAGCTTTCTGTTTACCCGTTATTCGGATACTTTGCAGACAATATATTACGTGCCTCTTACGGATTGTGGCTGCCAAAATAGTTTTTTTTTTAAGTCAATTATAAGTTTCTAAAACTTTTCAAAAGTCTTTGAAAAACTTTCAATCTTTACATTTGATACTAAATTATAAACTGACAATATTATGTTAGTAAATTGGTTAAGTTATGAGTCCTTCAGATAGTTGAGTCCCTAGTGCATTACTTTAAAAGTATAAAGATAGATTTAGCCATTTTATTAGTTTCAGTAGATGTCTATTTTGTAACTGTTGTATATAATATGTACTTTATATAAGTAAACGGTTCGTACTTCATTCTGAAGTATAGTAAGTCGAGAGTAATAAACTCTGGAGTTTATTCTTTTGACCCTTTTCTATCAAAATGACAGTTTGCGGGTTCACACCCATCCCCTTGGTAACATTTTTATTTGATAAATTACGTTCATGATCAGGGTAAGACATTTGATGCGTGTCCAATATATAATAGAAACTGTTTCATAAATGTATTAGTTAGCTTGGGAAATTATCAGTTTCTGTTTGAATCTAAAACAAGATAAGAGAGGAATAAATTGAATTTAATTAATAATTAACTTTGTTATAGTTACTGGTAACATTCAATTGACGCAGTAACACAACCGTGGCACTAACATATAAGTACACTAGATCAAGTCGCAGAGATCGCAGTTAACTGCACTAACACAAAAACGGAATTCAAATTTGAATTTAAAACAAATTATATTGAAATTAAAATAGCAAGGATAAAGCAAATGAAAGCGAGCTGTTCCGTTCGAGGTTGGCTGATAAGTTGCATTATAATCCTTATCTATATTTTCTTCCTGGATGACTTATAAACCCAACATGACACTGATTTTATCACGACGCTAATCAGCCTTTCGCATTTTCAATAGCAGATTGCCTCAAACTCTACAGTACTTTTTTTCATAATTCAAATAGAAAAAAAAGTCACTATATAAATATTATGTTCCCAAATATTAAAGTAAACGATATGAAATCTATTAATTCCTCTCAATGAAACCGCATTATTGACTTGGTTGACAATATTTTTTTACATAACGATGACTTATGACTTCATTTATTTAATGTTGAGATTTAAGCTAATGAGCTTAAATCTTAACATTAAATAAATGAAGTTTTACATAACAATTATAATTTGAGTAATTATTCAACGGTTACAATAACAAAAGAGTTTTTCCCTTTCCCAGTTAATCAGGCGGGGCGACGCGCGGCGACGACAGGGGAGTTCAACTTTGTACCTGCCGCGGCAGGCAGCGTTCCGAGAACTTCTAAACTTGAGGAATAACTCCTGGGAACTATATATTAATTAAAATCCATTGGCGAGTGTCAACAAGCTTCACAGTTACAAGCCAGTTTGTTGATTTAATTGAATACATTATAATAATTTATAGCTTTTGTCATAATGATATTATTATTCGGCTTTCACATAAAAGCACTTACCATATATAAAACACGATAGGATGTTATTGTAATAAGCGTCTTGACTTGACTTCGATTTGAAAACTCCTTGATTTTTAGGGTTCCGTACCTCGAAAGGAAAAAACGGAACCCTTAAAGGATCACTTTGTTGTCCCTCCGTCCGTGGGTCTGTCTGTCTGTCAAGACTCTTTTTCTCAGGAACGCGTGGAAGTATCAAGCTGGAATTTATATTAAATACTCAAGTCTACTGTCCTTTAGAGCTGTGAAAAAAAACAAACTTCTAAGCCAACGCAATCAAAAGATACAGCCGTTTATGCCGCAAATTTCCGCAAATTTTCGACACTCGCAAGGGAATCACAACCTACAGGGTAGTTCATGTGAACTCAGAATCTTGAAATTTGGTACGAAGCAACGTCTTATAGCACAGATAAAGGGAAAATTGTGAAAACCGTATATTTTTAACATTCGCTCGCAGTGAACGCAAACGTCCTTTCGGGTAACTCTCTAGCTCTCTCTCTCTCTCTCTCTCTCTCTCTCTCTCTCTCTGTATCTGTAACTCTCTTCACGGCTTTCCATTATACCGGATGAAGACGAAAATAAAATCCCATTCCTACTCTATTTGCTGTAATCCAGCAGTGATAAACACAAAATTAAGAACGTTTCATAGAAGCGTATTTGAAAGAACAAAATACACATGCGTTAATGTAATTATAGTCATTCAATTGTAGTAATTTATTCATCATGTCAAATGTCATGATTAAGGAAAAATATAAAGTAAAATACCTAACTTAAAATCAAATGCTGGCCCCTAACCGCTGTTTGCAAGCCAAAGGCAAACCGAAGGTGCGACATATACTCCCCGTTTATATAAATTCAGTCCAGTCCAATCCAGTGTCTTGAAGCCATATAAACAAAAGTTATTTTTTTATTGTAAGAAAAAATTCCAAGAATTTCTGATTGATCTGACAAAATAAATTTGGTAAGCCGTTTTCATTAGAACTCTTATTGCTCATGGCTGCTTCAGTATCTGGATCGGATCGAAGGGGACTGCTTTGTGCATAATGAAGGATGATCCATTGTCGACCATTTCGTGGGTTGCCAAAGCTCTCGGATGAAGAGATGAGATTAGATGAAACTCTTTGTAATGAACTTTTTCCTTAATCTTTATAAGTTAAATTTCGTAATAAAAGCATTTCTTTCTAAAATAAAATCATAAATGAATACGAGGACAGTGACCTGTGTTGCATTATCGATAGGAATTTGTGTTGTCGAAACTCAATTTTTTATTTTCTGTCAATTATAACGCGATAAATAAAACTCTTGGTTAATAAGGATACTTATACTATCTGTGTGTCAAATTTCAACAAAATCGGCTGACCGTTCAGCGCAGTAAGGTAAGAAACACTTATTCACACACTTACACGTACACTCTAAAAATTCTGATAATTTTTTTTTTTTATGGTATAGGGGGGAAACGAGCAGACGGGTCACCTAATGGTAAATGACTACCGCCGCCCATGGGCACCTGCAACTCGAGAGTCACAAGTGCGTTGCCGCCCTTTAAGGTGGGAGTAGGAGAAGAGGGGGAGGGGGGGAAGAGTAGGAAGAGGGGGGAGAGGGGAAGGACGGTAATAAGGGAGAGGGAAGGGTTAGGGCCTCCGGTAACCTCACTCACGTGGCGAAATGCAATGCAAGCATTGCTTCACGGCTGGTTTTCTGTGAGGCCGTGGTAACGAGCGGAGTCGAGCCGGCCCATACGTGCCGAAATGCAATGCAAGCATTGCCTCACGGCTGGTTTTCTGTGAGGCCGTGGTAACGAGCGGAGTCGAGCCGGCCCATACGTGCCGAAGCATTGCTCTCCCACATAAAAATATTCACATATTTAAATAAATTCAGTACCCTTAATGAATTGATCGTTGTGTCGCCTGCACATTGTTTCATTTTAAGAGAAGTTCCTTCCTCGAATCAATAAGAGGTTGAAATATTACGCTTCATTTTATAAAACAGTACAATATTATTTTAGTGTTAGTTCAATGAAAGACTGGAGAGTGAATGTTTTATTCATCACCATTCGAACACTAAATTAAATTGTCTGGCTGATATCGCACACTGGTTTGTCGACTGAAGTCACGTGAATTAAACATGCGTTTGAAAAATGTCTTGAATGACGTTTAAATTAGTTTTGCTTTTTTAGATAGATAAGGACTGTCTTTATTTTTGTTTAAATAAAAATCGAATAAATAACAGGACGTCTTCTGTCTTGCATGATCTTCATTGAATTTTAAGACGTACGTAATTTATCATTCTCACCTCAGTCATAGTACTTGTACTAATGAATATAAATCTCTCCCATAGAGTTCCACTGTGCCACTTTTAGTACGGTAATTTTATGTTTTAAGAATAAAGGCAATTTAAAAGAGGCCGTAATACTTCACAACTTTTGAGACGTTATCAGTAAATCTTCAAAAAAAACAATAAAGATTGCGAAACACAAACAATTATAAGAATAATATATAGCGTTGCAATACATCCGTATTAAGGCGAACTGAAAACACATTTTATTTGTATAATACAATATAGGAACACAATAATACAAACACAATATGATTAAAATGCTTACAAGCCTTTGAAATCACTATTTTGCTATTGTAAATAACTTATCTGGAGTGTTCTTGCCATATCAATAACAATAAGATTTTATTGCGTTTTCAGTTATTGCGTATGTTGCTATATTCAAAGGTTCATAAGTACCTTGTAACTTAGATATACATATATTATATTAGACTTGAACAAATATCGAATAATATATTGAAATTGTCCGTACTGTTCTAGGTGAATCACAATTGTAATCAATCTGTTTCGAGGACGTTACACACGCGCCGCAAAACTACAACTGTCGAGTTGACTGCATAAGAGCTTAGTGTATCTGAACGTATTTCAATATGTCTCCTCAGATTTACTGAATGTATTGCTGCGGCAGTTGATTGGGAACCATTTCAGTTTATATAGAGGAGCTTTTTTAACTACATAGATGGTTTATTCGATAAAATGCTTTGCGGTAAACACATGAAAAGCTTAGTTTACGAAGCTCTTCATGTGTCATTAAAATTCAATTTATTACTCCGGAAATTGTGGTTTTCTTTACCTATTTGTTAAAGATATACGGTTGTGCTCACGTGTGTATTTCGGGGATACCCGACAAGTTTCGGGCCCGGCAGACCTTTTCCAGGGCTAAAGTGCGTCGGTCAGGTGACACAGTCTTTTTTGTACCTGCATTTTGTTAACAAATTACTGTTTTAAAATACTTCAACAATTACACTTTAATTAGGGTAACAAGCTATAGAAGTCACAATTACAGTAAGGTCACTGATTTTTATAAAAAAACTGTTTAACATTTGAAAATTTTAGGTTATTCTATTGAAAACCGAATATTGTGGTTTCCTACATCACTGTACCGTATAACATGGTCTCACAAAAGGCTATCTAGCAAGCGTTGCTCACCTCGCACCATTAAGCGTGACACGCTGCGCTCGGCGGAATTGCACCGAATTGCTGGAACTGCTGAAATGTAAAACATCGGTGACACTCAAGAGACGTTGTGTGCAGAAAATATGTGGTTTAATGTTAGATTGTGACCGTCTCTAATATATGTTTTATAAAACCATTTTCAGTTAATTTTGTACTTGATAATTAATCCTATCAGTGCCTATACTTATGTCATAGATATTTCTGAACTGCTATTACTCCAGAGAGGACTTTAACATATTTTGTTTTCATATGCTTGCCTTTTACGTGAAGCTCTTAAGCCAATTTTAGGAGTATTTACGAACCTACTTGTTTTTCACTGGCACTTAAGATCTATGTAGCTATGTAGAGTGCTGTCAGTCAATCAATCCGTAGTCTTTGGTATGTCTCTTAAACGATTTCAATCGTTGGAGCTCTTAATATTATAATTATTTTGTTCAGACTCAGTACCATCAAGGGTCAATCATCTTAATTATTAGTATGGATATAATAATATAAAAAAGTTACTGATTAAAAGAATTCTAAAACACAACTAAAAAACATTTTTACATTTTTTACATTTGAAACTGGCACCGCACAACGGCCATCGTATTGATTTAAAAAAATGATTATAGCCAGGGTCACTCAGAATGATAAGATAATTGTAACGATATGCCTGCATGTAGCTGAAATGCGAATATCCATATCAATGGATGTGTTGTGTAATTAATGGTGATGGAATAGCGATACCGGTGTGGTCCGACTTTAAGTACCCCGGATCCGGCTTATTTTGCAATCACTTTGTATTAGTGAGCCGAGGTACTTGAAGTAGGAGCAGACCCGTATCGCTATTCTGTTTATCAAAAGGGTTTCACGGACCGCCGATATCACAGAATATGTATTCATTTTGGTTCTGCTGATATTCAGGGATCGATATTCGGCCCGTTTCTCTTTCTTGTATATATTAATGATCTCCCCCATTTACTGGATGGCCAACCTAAAATATTATTATTTGCTGATGACACATCATTAATTTTTAAGGTTGATAGACGCGCCAGTAGCTTTGACGGTGTAAATAATATTATTCATCTAGTACATGTTTGGTTTACTGCCAACAATTTAGTTTTAAATTAAAAAAAAAAGACAAAATGTAGAAGATTTTCTTTGCCCAACGTTAGACACACTGAATGTCAAGTTTTATTAAATAAGGTTTCCTTATGTTATCCTAAGTATTACGTTAGATTCTAAATTACAGTGGGGTTCTCACTTATCATCGCTTTCAAAGCGGCTAAGTTCTGCAGCATATGCTGTAAGGAAAGTCCGCCAAATAACAGACATAGATACTGCAAGACTGGTTTACTAAAGTTTTTTTCACAGTATCATGTCCTACGGGATTTTGTTGTGGGGGCATGCTGCAGATATAGAATCTATATTAATTCTGCAGAAAAGAACATCATTTGTAGTGGCGAATCCCTTAGGGATCTATTAAGGAAATTAACATCCTGACGGTGCCTTGTCAGTATATTTATGAAATCATTATGTAAGTCAGAAAACATTGCATCTATTTACACAACGATGAGAAAGACATAATTACATTACTAGAGAGCGTAATCAATTAGTACAACCAAAATTTAGACTAACAAAAGCACAAACATCTTTCATGGGGTGCTGTATTAAACCTCCTAATATTCTTCGACTAAATGAAAAGAAATTTAAAACTTGCATTAAACGCACACTGTGTAAACGAGCATATTAAACTAGAAGATTATTTAGCGGATAAAAATGCTTGGCAAAATGCTGGTCCTGCTCCACAGCCACACTGATGACAATGACTGGTGGTCTTAAGAAATATGCATATGTCGCATCTTCGGTCATTAGTACGGATGCATAGAGCGCCCTCTATATTAAATTCACCGGAAAGGAACACAAGCGCCATCTATCTGCGTTACGCAGAGTTTAGGTGAAGGAGAATTGGCGTGCGGGCAGACGAATTTACTTTAAGTTTAGTCACCGTCGAGTCAACACTAACCTAGGAACTGTAGTGTTTCTTTGCGTGTTTATAATGGATCAGTGATTAAATATCAAAAGGGAGTTTTCGTACCCACTTCGTGCCCACATTGTGCCTAATTCTGTGCCTGAGGATTCGACACATATATTAATATTCACTTGTATACTAATTTTTATCTGACATAGTATTTATTAATATTTTTTATCATTATTGTCGACATTGTTAACTTTACAAAACATTGACATTATCTTATATGAATTTGATTTCAATTTTTTTATTACATTTAGAAAATTTTGAATTGTACATGTGAGAACCGTGTAGTCAATAACATATTAGGTTAATTTGCTATATTACCTGGCACTTCTCAGTATGTCATGCTCGCCTACACGTCCTGCTAATGATGGCGTATGTGTCGGTCGACATGGTTGAAGTGGACGATGGCTGGCGCATGCGTCATGCTCGTGAACGAGTGCTATTGGTTGGGGCTGGTCATCTCCGAACTGCTATTACTTACATATAGTAGTAGTTTGCGCGACTGTTTATAGTTTAGCATAATACGTTACGTTGTCCTTACATTTAATTTGCGCAAATAACCAAAGACGTAAAAAACGTGTTGAAAAAGAGCGTCCTTGGAGTTTCTTGCCTGTTCTTATCCACAGGATCTACGTATTGGAACAGGCAACTAGCTTTACGACTGACTTAGCCTGACTGACTACTACTCCTGATAATTCAAAAATACCTATAATGGGTTTAATTGAAATAAATGATTTTGATTTGATTTTATTTCAAGTCTACATTCGTTTAGAAGCCACAAGCACTGGTATACGAACCGTTCCATTTCAGAAAACGAAATAAAAATAAATTTAATAAATAAAATAAAATAATTATTTTTATTTAATTATTTCGTAAATATTTTTAATTACATTTTTATTTTACTTGCATTTAAATTACTGGATGATATATATTGTTAAAAAAAAGTTTCAACTATATGTCAACCCAATTATATAGTCAATCACAAAGGTGGAATACTTGATCTTGCATTTACTAACTGTCCGGACTTATTTAAATTGACACCTTACCAATAAATCGTCCTGACCCACATCACCCACCGTTTGAACTCACTATTCGTACCGTTGCTAGTCTTGCACAAAAGGCCTCAATTTATAAACTATGTTTAAGACAAACTAATTACGAAAATTGTAAAAGAGTTATTGTGAAAATAGATTCGTCACAACAAGCATCACTTTGGCGATACAATGATTTAGTTCATTTCTTTTATAGTAACATCTACGTGATTAAAAAAAAAATATACACCAAAGACAAAATTGTCAAAAAATAATTATCCCGCCTAGTTCTTCAGAAGTCTAATTAAAGTACTATCATATAAACAAAAGTCTCACTCTAGATTTAAACGATACGGTAAACCTAGGGACTACGAGGAATTCTCTACATGCTGAGGTAGAATGTGGCGGGTATTGAGTATTGAAATTTTGAGCTGTAACACCTTTTTACCCATGTGTTATGCAAATAAATGATTTTTTGCCCAAAGGTGGTTACTCAAGATTGTTTCAAAACATACATAGAACGTGTAGAGAGTGATTTGAAATTGAATATTAGACAGACTTTTTGGCGCTACACTAAGAGTAAAAGCATCACAAATAATTACCCTATTATTATGTTTTACCCGAATATAGAAAGCAACTCCTGTAAAGAAATTGTTAAGTTCTTTGCAAATTACTTCTCCTCAGTTTATACCACCAGTTCGACTAATAACTACACACCTAACTTTCCATCATCCAATTATAATATTAGTGATCTATTCATATCGGAAAATGACACTGCACAGTATAAACTTAAATAAGGGTAGTGGTTTTGACGGTATACCACCTATATTCATTCACCTATGTGCAACAATGTTACTTAAACCGCCCTCAATTATTTTCAACAAATCGCTACGGAAAATCCCCCCCATATACAAATTCGGTGATAAGCAACATGTATCCAATTACCGCCAAATAAGCAAATTAAATTGTTTTTCTAAAAAAATGAGGGATATATTTATGATCATATGTACAACCACCTGAACGTCATGAAACCATGTTGTAATGGACTCATTAGGTGTGAGTCTATCA
Organism: Euplagia quadripunctaria; assembly: GCA_963859945.1. Lineage (NCBI taxonomy): Eukaryota > Metazoa > Arthropoda > Insecta > Lepidoptera > Erebidae > Euplagia > Euplagia quadripunctaria. The sequence continues at coordinate 24,965,595 of OY982567.1, read as the reverse complement.
CAACATGGTTTCATGACGGGGAGGGCAAACAATTTTAATCTTCTCTGCTATACGAATTATATATGTGAATCATTGAATAATTTAACCGGAAACAGCAAGTGGATTCAATTTATATTGATTTTTCGAAAGCCTTTGATCGCGTTGATCACTTTAAGTTGCTTGTAAAGGCCAAACATCTTGTGATAGGTATTCACGGTAATTTGTACAGAAGGCTTACTTCTTACCTACTCAATCGTACACACCTTGTAGCACTTGGTGGGTATGAATCTGGCCTCTTTTTAAAGACTTCTGGAGTTTCGCAAGGATCTAATCTAGGCCCACTCTTGTTTCTGATTCTCAATGATTTGTTAGATGCAATAGATAGTAAATGTCTAGCTTTTGTAGATGATATAATTTTTTTTAGATCTGTTTCTGATTGCCGTGATTGCGAAGGTCTTCAATCAGATTTGAATATAATTGTAGATTAGTTCGAGGAAAATTCAATGTCACACACACAATATTAGAAAATGTCAATTTATATTCACCAAAAATAAAAATAAACTATTTGACCATCCCTACCATATGGTATCAACCGTTGATTTCAACGGATGGACTATAGAAAGGGTTAAGGTGGTTCGCGATTAAAGGGTAATTTTTAATGCGACTATGTTATTCAAACCTCATTATGAACATATCTGTACCAAGGCTAACCGTATCTAATCGTTTATGCTTCGAAACGCCAGGCTGTAAAAACAAGTTGACTCTTTAATTACATTATACTATCGTTTAGTAAAAAGCAAAATTGTTTTCTGTTCATCGGTGTGGTCTCCTATTTACAGGACCCACATAGATAGAATAGAGGCAGTTCAGAGACGCTTTATAAGAGGACTATCGTCTAAGTTTGGTTTAAGACGGAAACTACCAGATAACGAAAGTCAACTTTCGTTGGTTACTACAACTACTACAACTAGGTTTGAAATTGTGAGTCTTGATATGAGGAGATGGATAAGTGACATGTGTACTCTACATAAAATTGCAAATGGCTCACTTGATAGTGAACTAGTTAGCTTACTAAATTAGCATTAGCATACTTAAATTACTAACGCAATCCGTGCGCATCCTATCTCGCGAATGTGCACTCTATAAAATGCAATAATATATTCACAAACAATGCAATATGTTCACAAGTTGACATTTTTCGTAATAACTTCAATCTATTCAAAAGTATTTTAATTAAAGAATGTAAGCAATGGTTAGATGAAAATAATGAAGGCAAACAATTTATGTGATATTATATTTCTTTTTTGTTTTTGTTTTTCACTATTATTGGTTTTTGTTTTTTGTGTATTTTCGTTTATATTTTTTACTCACATGCGCTCTCTAGAAGGTAAATGATGTGTGTTGGGTTCTCCGTTGGTCGAGAAATAAAAGACTGTGGACTGTATATAGGCGCGCTGGTGTATTTGAAAGCAAGAACAAGGTCTTACAAATGTATGTTGAGCGGTGGACCGGTGCGTAGATGTTTGCCATCGGTGATGCTGCTGGTGCAGATGTACTCCCACGTGCCTCCCACATACAGCAGTAGGGATGCGACGCGACTTTAGTCGATTTGCGTTCGCGGACGATGTCGAGAATTGAATCGATTCTCGACAATGTGTATTTTTTGGATTATAATTGGATTACAGGTCGGAATAATGTATACTGTTCAATATTTCTGTGTATGTGTTGGTCGGTAATCGGTTGCTATACCTATGTAATAAAATACTTTAATAATGTTTTATTTAGAAAAAATTATTAAGAATCTGTCAAAGCGACATGCAAATTAATGGAAATTTTTTCGTTTTTTTTTTTATTAGATAGAATATGTATTTTGTTATTAATCAAAGCCTATATAGCTATATAGGCTAGGTAAGGTAAGCTACCTTACATGGCTTGCATTGCTTATTGAGCATTTAGTTACGTATTCAATACAATTATCCTTTTACTTTTTTTATTTTATTTATTATTTACTCGAAGCGGGCACCAATCACTGGATTGAGTTTCACCGTACGCAAGTCTTCTCCACGGAACGTCACTTTTACTCAAGAGTTGTACGTGAAGCGATTGAAATTAAAAAACACAAAACTTTCAATCGGGAAGATGGTTTCAAATTATCAACAGCGTGGAATCCAGTGATAAAAAACATGCCACCTCGCTTTTATGCGCAGTCGCGTGAACAGCAGAATAGGGGCACATCGGTTTGCTTAGAGAATAGGGACACTGTTAGTATAGTATGTGACGGTACATGGCGAAATCAAAATATTAAAAATATCGAAAATGTGCGGGTGGATGAAGAACCTTCTACCTCACGATCTCGACGACGGAGGGCGTGCACCGCTGAGCCAGTCAGCCTGTGACCACGGCCAGTGCAACCTGGTCGAAACGTCAGGCAATTCAGAGGTATGTAATACCTTTTCGTGATCGCGTTAATTCCCGTATAAGTACATAATTATATCATGGAACGCGAAAGTTTAAAAGTTAGTATAATTATCCTTTTGTTATACATTATACCTATCTAGAGGTAGCTGAAGAGACATAAGAATTTGTGAATTTCAAGAAACCACCCACCACCTATACCCAAGTTTGCTCAGGCATTTAGAAGTTATGGTGGAATAAAAGAAACTCACATAAATACGTACATGAACCTTGAAAATATAACGCTTGCTTTTTAGGCATTCGTGTATAAAAAATTACCTGCTTTATATGTTTGCAGTTTAGTTTAAGCAATATAATCGAAACTGTAATTCTATATGGGTAAATTACAGACAAATAGACATAACTACATGTAAAGGCTTGAATTTATAGAACTACAGAAACTTCAGAATTCAGTTTACTCCTTCTGACATTTAAAATGTACTGTTAGCTCTAGCTGTGCATAGCGTCCTTGCAAAGTGCCTTTGTAACAGTTTAACGAGGCTTGTAAACCAAGATATAGCATGTTGTTTAATCTTAAATGTCTGTTTGTTTCATGACTATGAAGGTCCTTGGCATGTGAAATTGAACTGGCTTATACTCTTTTAATATTCCACTTGCTGTGGTGCGGATGCTGTCACTGACACAGAATATTACGCTAAACTATCAAATTTGAAATGGTGTTGCTGTAGCTACTGTTTTGCTATCCCAAAGCCTTCTCAATCCCATGTCCTTTAGTCCCCTCTCCGTTTTCATCACATCCGAGCAATTTCTTTTTGCTAGCCTGTTGGTTAGTGATTCTAATTGAGCCATGAGCCATAGGTCATGGTTCGATTCCCACCCAACTATGTCATTTGTTCTATTTCTGGGTGTAATTTATTTATAATAATATGTATGTATTTAGAAATACAAGTGCAAGCTAATTGAACACAAATTTGTACCTTCTTTTTAGGGGGATAGTTCTGGTGTTAATTCTTTTGCTTTTCAAAGAATCTAAGAAAAAAGATCATACCTAAGTCATATATCTGACCTACAACAACAGTTGCAATATATGGCAGATATTTTTATAGTGCCGGTTTCCAACCAGACCCAGGTTATGGATCACACCAATGGCTACAAATCAGGGAAACCAAATATAATTAAAAAAATATAGCAATTATAATGGAATTTAATGCAATAAAAATACATCGTAAGTCTAATTAATAAATCCCGTGCCGGTCATTGGATTCCTTGTTTTGGCCCACCAAAGGCAAAGGGACCATTTAAGTTATTTTAAAATAATTATGCAGTCGGTAATTATGCATTAAGATGTACGTATGCAATATAAGTATACAGCGTGTAAGTATCACCGTCGCGAATAACTTACAAAAACGTCTTTCACAATGCAAACATCAGTTCATCATAAAAATGCAAGATTAAGAATTTACAGTCAATAGTTTGATTTTGAACACGCCACACGCGTACTGTGCGGTACGGGGAATGTTCTTCAGCGCACGGCGCCGTCGAAGCAGCTGATTGCATATATGTTTCACATTGCAGTTTTTGGAAGAATGGGGTATTTACTGATTTTTTTTTCGGTAAAATAGTATGTTTACTCATTGTGATATCACTTTTAAGCAAAAAAAATAATGATTTTTCCGGTAGAAATTTCTAATGATTTTTCACTCAGAATGATGGTCTGAATACACTATTTCAGGATTCGGTATGGTGTTACTTACACCCTGTATATTATATACTATGAACTTAAGAATTCAATATAATAAATATAGAAATAGAACAAATAAATTTATATATTTAAGGCTAAAAATAAATACCGTCAGGAAGAAATAAAAAATTGTAACAAGAATATTAGAAAAACCTGGGGTAAAATTAATTCATGGGTAGGTAGGGAGAAAAATAGTTTAGATAGTACGAGGGCTACACTGAAAATTTCGGGAATCAAGGACACACAACATTACTATTTAAAAATGTATTTATTGCTTTTCGAAGTATTCTCCGCGAAATTTGACACATTTTCCATACGATGGAACCAATCATTGAAGCAACCATTCCATTCGGAAGTTGGGGTCTCCAAAATGGCCGTTTTGTAGGCGTCCACAGCTTCTTCAGGTGATGAAAATCTCTGACCACGCAATTTATTCTTTATTTTAGGGAAAGTATAGAAATCGTTAGGGCTTAGGTCGGGACTGTACGCCGGATGGTCTAATAATTCTATGTTTTCTTGCTCTAAAAACTCTTTTGTTCTGTGCGCGGTGTGAAAACTCGCATTGTCGTGATGGAGGATGATGCGACGGTTGCAGTTCTCTTTACGGAGTTCGGAAACGACCTGTGGCAAACAAATGCTAGCATACCATTCTGCATTAACCGTTCTTTGTCCCTCAAGAGGAATAGTCGCAACATGGCACACGGTTTTGGAGACAAACGTGGCCACCATTTTTTTTGCAACACTCCGTGAACGAACAATTTTAGTTGGCTTTAACTCATTTTCGAACACCCAAACTCGTGACTGGTTTTTTGTTTCGGGTTCGTACGCGTATATCCAGGATTCGTCACCTGATACAATGTTGTATATAGCATTTGAGGATCCTGCGTGGAATCTTTCGAGAGTTCTGACGCACCAAGTAATGCGAGCCGCTTTTTGCTCTTCACAGAGCAAATGCGGTATCCATCGGGAAAACAACTTTTTTACACCTAATTGTTCATGCAAGATTATTTGTATTTGACTCATGCCAATGTCTAAATTTGCCTGAATTTCGCGGTATGTCACATGTCGATCTTCCTCAATCAGCTTACGCACAGCATCAACGTTTTCTTGAGTGACTGCAGTTTTTGGACGACCTTGACAGGGATCATCACTGAGCTTGACACGTCCACGTTGAAATTCAGCAAACCAGCGATAAATTGTGGTTTTGGATGGGGCTTCATCACCAAATGCAGAAAGCATCCGGTCAACACACTGATTTTGTGTTAAACCGCTTCGAAAGTCATAATAAATCATCGCCCTTGAATTTTCTCGAGTCAATTCCATTTTCTCAACGACTAAACAAGTTTGAGAAGACCTTGTGAGAAGACCGAGAATCTTTTTTTAAATAAATAAATGGTATTCGATTTTTAAAACCAAGGAGTTTTCAATTAAAAAGATTTTAATATGATGGGAATAGAAGAAATATTCCATTCCCGATACTTTTAGTGCAGCCTATGTATTATATTAAAGTACTTAGGTAATACAGACAGCGTAATTAATATATGCAATAACTTTTCTACAATATTTACCAAAGATATATTAGAGATTAAGCATGTATGCGGACATAAATTTCTGGATAGATCTAGTTATGTAAACGATAGACGAGTGTCAATGAGGTTCCTAAAAGCCTGTTCAGAAGATGTTGCTAAAATTATAAATATGTTAAGCAGTGATAAGTCTGGAGGAGTAGATAATATAAGGGTAAGGGAGATAAAGTATTTAAAAACTAAACTGAGTCCTGTAATAGTCTTATTTATCAATCTATGTATCGAAAAATGGCCAAACCCTGATCAATTAAAAATGGTATTGGTAAGACCCATTTTTAAGCAGGGCACTCAAACAGACCATTCAAACTATAGACCCATAGCTATTTTGTCAATGATAAATAAAATTGTGGAAAAGTTTATTGTGAATCAAATAAGTACTTGCCTAGAAAACAATAATGTACTGCCCAACATGGTTTTTGACGAGGCCTGCGACGCCCTGCCACGTGTGACGATATTAACGAGTGTTTAGACCAGCGGAAGCAGGTGGTGGTGGTCCACGTGGATTTCAAAAAAGCTTTTAACACTCTTGAACATCACCAGCTGCTTCAAGCCATGGAGGAGTGTGGGGTCGCGGGGCCACTTAACAGGTGGCTCCGCGCTTACCTCACGGGCAGAACGCTGCGAACTATGATTAATGGTGTAACTGGCGGGGCCGAGAATGTCACTTGTGGAGTTCCCACCGATTCCGTGATTGGTCCCGTCGGATATACCTTGCACGTTAATACCATGAGTAACGTGGTGCAGAACTGTCGTATATATATGTATGCAGATGATACTTGTCTAGTGTACGCTGATAGGGACCTAAATGTAATAGAAAGTAATATTCAAACAGATTTCACAAATATCATAAAGTGGGCAAGCGATAACGGAATAGTCATAAATAACAACAAAACTAAATGTATGCATAAACGCTCACCCTACCACAAAAGTATCGGGCGGTCTCCATGCCTTGTGGGACACACATATGAATGCCTGCACAGTGAGTTCGACGGCAGAGCGAGCGAGTGTGAGTGTGAAGCTATTGAGGTGGTGGAGGAGTACAAGTACTTTTAATTATTGATACCAACTTCTCGTTGAAAACGCACAAAACACAAATATGTGACAAATTACGTTCCGTTCTTGTAAAATTCCACCACCTCAGTGCCGTACTGGACAGGGCCACTTTATATGTAGTATGCTATGCGCTGGTAGATTCACTGCTTTCTTATGGACTGGCATGCTTCGGACGGACGTTTAAAAGTTACTTGGACAAAATAAAAGCATTATAAATCAAATATATGAAGTTAAAAATTACTAATTATGAGGAATTGTTCTGCGAATGTAAAATACTGATAGTACATGAGAAATTAGTGCTATTAGTAGCATTAGAACATTATGATCGTGAAGATTACAAACTCCGTACAACACACCTAAGACCTAGAAGTGTAAAACATAGTAAGACATTTGAGGTGCCCAATTACAGTAATTATTATGGTCAAAGATGTACCAAATATCTAGTTAAAACCATTTAACAGTCTTACTGTAGATATTGAACGTAATTCTGAGTCAAAACAATCATTTAAATATAAAATAACAAAGTTCCTCCAAAATGTAGTCGGGGAAAATTTGATATATGTATAATTTGTGAATAAGAAACAAACATGTAATATCCATAGGTGCACCCTCCAAGGTTCTGGTGGTTATATATTATAATGTAATATGAAACATAATTTATTAATAATGTTGCCAATCTGTATTCACGTTTATTTATTATTATTTAATTGCTGTTACTAATTTTTTATTTTTTTTATTTATTAATACTGTCATTTAAAATTTTTAAGTTTGAATTGTAATTTAATTAATATATGAGAAAGTGTAAGTAATTAACAAGTGAAATTAATTGATATTATTCTATGGGAGCTACATCTGCCAACAAACTGCTCTGTAGTTTGGCAGAACTAAAAACTGTATCTTAAAATGTGTATTGGCTGAGAATAAACACTTTTTTCATTTTTTTTCATGTATGTATTAAAAAAAAGGTGTCTATGTTTGTCCGTGTTCTAAAACCCATAATAAAAGCTCTTCTTTTTCAGGATCTAGATGGAGATGCGTGTATGTCCCACGGTATTATTATTATTATATAAACTCAGCTGCAATAAAGCAGATATTTCAGAGTGTTTTACTTAATCATAAAGAATTTTAAAAGGTAAATTTAATTGGTTATGAATAAAAAGAAATAAAAAGCTTCATTACACTTGGATCTGAAGCGTTGAAAAAAAATATTAACCGAATAAAAACCTTCTCTTTATCGGAAGGTATTGCCAATATCGGTAAGTAACACCAGTTTGTCTTTGAAGTCGACCAGATTGACTCTCAAATAATCCAGTGAACGTGAACTCCTTGCATAATAAAGCTAAATTATCCGCGCTCTGGATTGAGGATAGAGGACTTGAACTTATTTAGTAAAGATTTATTGATTTATTTATAACTGTCTTCGACTTTCTGTAGATAGATTAACGCTGTTTTAGATGGAATATAAATCTTATTATGGCTTGTTTATCAAAGCTTAAATGAAATATAGAAGTTAACGTAAAAATAAAGGCGATTTAAAAACTGTAAATCTGTTAAATGAACCACTTTCAGTCCAAAAATGTATTATTGCACAAACATTAATTAGCCATAACGAAAAAGAAAAATAGGCGCATGCGAATGTGTGTGTGCTTGTTTTTGTGTGTATATGTGTGTTTTGTGTGTTTGCGGGCATGTGTGCTTGATTGAGACGGTGTACATATAACGACGATTTTAGTTTATGACGGAATTAACGGTCGGTTTGAAATGAATGTAGCTCTAAAAAGAACTTTTTCAGATATTTTTAGCTCTCAAAAGAACATTTTCAATCGAATGTTCAATTTTTCTTAAGAAAAATCACTATTTTGCTCTGGTACATTGCATAAGGAGAAGGCCGCGTGAGTGAGCCGCGCGACTACTTTATACGTAGACGTCGACTTCTCTCCCGTACCGCGATCTCGGCACAGGCACCCGGCAGCAGAACGCGCGATCAAGCGCCACTCTAATTTTATACGTATCAACGACTATATATATTTTTCATTATCTCCTCGACAATGCATCCAAATAAGTTGTACGTATTCGCAATGTTACATCAGAATAGCTCTAATATTTTGTCTCTTGTCGCACACTTATAAAAAATTCACATAAACCTTACATATTTCCATACAAACTTTCATTACCTATTCCCTATTATTATTTTACACCCTTGAGGGTAAAACTTTTACAAACTTTAAATGTCATATTTATTTATATCGAATCAACAGCCTAAAAAATTAGTTTCAAGCTTCTAGCTCTAAATATGACGATACTTCCGTACAACTTTTCATCCCCACCTTTCAATCCCTTACACCCCTTTTTTTCGCATTAAAAAAAAGGTCTATGTCCTTTCTCAGGCTCTAGACTATCTGTGTACCAGATTTCATTTAAATCGGTTCAGTAGTTTTGGCGTGAAAGGGTGACAGACCGACAGACAGAGTTACTTTCGTATTTATAATATTAAGTAAGGATTTAAATAGTTTAAATTTATCCTTAGTGGTGTTTAATTTGTTTGAACATAAATCCTTATAAATATACATATATATTGGCCAGTTAATGTCCCTGCCCTAGTGGCCTCAATCACAGGACGGACAGTCATTGGTGGACATTGGTCTCTTCGAGCTACTGCCGTCTCCCTTTTCCCCATTCGAGACTTGCGGTATCCCTTACCCTAGCGACCTCGCCATTTTCCTTACCCTAATTTACCTTCTTCCTTTGTACCGTGTGAAAACGACTACATTCCCAAGGGGGGTTGGCATCAGGAAAACGGCCGGCCATAAAAGAAACAAGCCAAAACGCTTTGCAAAGTAAAAAAAAAAAAGTTTTTTTTAAACAATCACGTGTAGGTATTACATACTTACACTTTACAGCGACCCCAAATAAAATTGGGAAAAGGGCAGGAAGGTGATGATGATTTCTTGGTAAATTACTTTTATCTCGGATGAAGTGACGAACTAAGAAAAACTACTAGTTTGCAATACTAGTAATTGCCGGTAACTTACCTGTGTGCAAAAATTGCAGCCTATAACGTTGACATATTTTTAACTTATTTACTATTTATAAAATATATTTACGCTGACTAAAGGTATCCTAATTCTCTGCCAAATTAATTTAACATGCATAAATGTTGGTGAAAATGTGTGAAACAGACAGAAAGACAGATTTATTTTCAAATTTATAACATTTGGTGATTTCACTTCAATTTTGTTAATGCTGAATGTGAACGATCTAATAAACAGTCATTAGACCATGACGAAATTGTCTGACGTTCCGATTACTGAATTGTAAATTGAAATTTCACTAACACAGTTTCGACAGCAAATTACAACCCTAGAAAGATATAACTACGCCATACTTTATGGAATAATCGGTCTAATGGCAGTATTGATATAAGGGTGTTTATCCTATGGGTGTTTTATTTAATTAAATTTTAGTACCTTGTCAAACACTATAGCAACATTCATAAATGATTAGTTCGCTAATGATTGTTCGATTGTTAATAATACGGCATTGATTACATTTTACTTTTTCTTTAATTTTGTTATTGTTTCCCTTTTACCTAGCGGGAATATCACATTTCATTATTTTTATCCAATCGAAATACACCATTAAATATCATATCTATACTTAAGAACTAAATTCCAAGCCGCCATCTTTTGATTGATTTCAAATTTGTACTATCTTGAAATTTTATGAACGTTTATTAAACGAAATGCAACATTTATTATCCAGTGATAATAAAGCTGTTAAAAGAAAACTATTTCAAATACCAAAATACATTTCTTTTAATATTTAAAGTAGGGTTTTGTCAAACAACTATTTTAATTATTTGTTATGAACAACAAACAGTTACGTTTGTCAGGGCATAGGTACATAAGGTGTACATTTGTAATACATAATTATATTTGAAACATCGCATCGTGTTTCTAACATTTACTCGTAATAGTAAACTTAATACTAACGATTATTGTAACTGCCTTCGAGATCATTACCCTACGCTCATTATATTTAAATTAATTTGTTTAACGAAAATTAACTTGAATGTTTCGTTGGCTTGTATCTCAAGAAAAGCTTATTGTTGTAGGACAATTAACCTCACAATTGTACGTCTTAGCTGTTTATGATATTATTCTATCTTTTTCATCTAAAACATTTCAATGATCAATTTGCAGTTATTAGTTCAACCTCATTAACCATATTTCACTTGGTAGATACTTCAGCGTTTAACTTTTTTCTATAAACAGTAAACTTTCAACTTGCACGATAGTTATCTGTAGTGTATCCCTACTAAGATTCTTAGAAAAATCCTGAAAACAGTCTTGTTCAGCGTGAAAACTAGTATCAGTGATACCGAACTACTACTGTTTACCACCTTTATGCAATATTATGCAGCATATATATATATATATATCAATGTTTCCTATATAGTACATTACCAGCAAAAACATTTCATACTACAGAAGAAACGATCAAGAACCTTTTCAAAATCACATCAATCAAATCAATCAATGATCAGCCTATCGCCGACCACTGCTGGACGAAGGCCTGCTCCACGGAACTATCCCGGTCAAAATCACATCGTGGTGATTAATTTATTTTTATAGACCAGTGCTGGAAATTTTGCTTTGCTATTGTTAATCACTTGGCATTTACAACCTTTCTATTTGATGATTTTCATCAATAGGAACAAAGTTGTTTTTGTCAACAAGGGACAACATAAATGTTGCATAAATAAGGCAACCGTTTACCATCAGAAGAGTTAACTAAGAAATAAAATTAAGAGTGAAAACTGCAAAGTTGTTGCTTCCACTTCACGTGAGAAAGATTCGTGTGATTTCAGATAATATTAGATTTCCAACATTTGAAATAAACACCAAACTATAGGTTCAAGTCTAGTTGAGCAGGGATTGATATTTTTAACAATTTTCGAATTCCTGTACAGTGCAGTTGGTTAGTTATGTTGTTTTACTTATAATTTACATCATTGTCCCTGTACCAGAGAACCCGAATGCGCACATGCCTGTCGCCAATCTAACTGCCCGTTGACATATAATTTATTAAAAAAGTGCCAGGGCAAGGACATTTTATCTTCTTAGTATCACTACGTCAAGTATTAATGTATTGTTATCCGAAAGTTTTTTAGTTTTTTAATTTGAATCTTACTCAAGATTGCTTGAGAAAAATATATCTGAATGAAATTTCAGTTGCTACCCTTACAGACCGACTTCAATCCAGCAGAAATTTTATTAGGTCTTTATAAGATTTAACATTTACAAAATTATTTTACTCCCCGAAAATGTTTTGTGTTTCATTTCTTTTGTTTGTCAAATATTAAAATAAATTATCAATTCAAAGTTACATGTGTATGTACCATTGAGGTTGAATTCCCAAGTTATTGGATACAGTTTATTCATAATTATTTTATATTTTAACGTAGAAAGTAGATAATGAATGTTGAATTATGTTTATTATATCATGGTGTGATATTTGAATAGTTAGATTGTACGCCTAATGTATCTTATAAGAATTTATAATGCAAAATTTGTATTTTAATCAGTCCTTTATAATTCTTAATTATTATTCAAACTAAATGTATGGATGTAATGAATGTAATAAAACCAGCCTCTGGTTTGAGCGAATACGCTGAATATTTATAGCGGCAACACAAATACACACTTTGAGAACAACTGTCTACTTACCGCTACATACCTACAGCTAGAGATGGCTAATCACCTAAGTTAAAACCCACGACTGGGTAAAATCCTGGGTGATTACCCATCTATAAAGATGGGTAATCACCCGGGTTAAAACCCATTTCTGGGTAAAAACCCGGGTGATTACCCATCTATACCTACAGCTCGCGGACAGACAGACACATTTCTTGGGGGCCCCATACAAGAAACGTGATATTTAATTTTATTTTATTATTTGTTATTGCAGCGATAATATACATAAATACACACTCTGTGCACATTTCAACTGTCTACCTATTACGTACATGAGATACAGATGAATTGAAACAGTTTTGTTTTAGAGATTGACACAAAAAAGTAAATCAATGAATTATTGTATTTTTAAAATAAGCATAAAATCATAATTATTAATAACTTTTATGAGAGTGTTTTTATCTTTGTATAGCCTCAACATAATATTTCATTGTGTGACTAGGAAACACACCTTATTGTATAACTTTTAATAGTATTTTATATTCACAATATTTATGATTTTGTATCTTCCACAACAAAAAACAATTAAAATATATATTAGAAACAGTCTCACAACCACTGATATAAAATATGAAAATCACTAACTAACAGTAACCGCCAAGTTGTTCGTACCACTATTCGCACTCAAGACCATGTTCTGAACTTACTACTACCCTTTTTATAACCCCACTATTCATTAATATTTATCAATCGACCAATACCATTGCGTTACCGGTATAACCAGTCACAATAATGTCTATTAACTTATTCTTATTAAATAGTGAACTGTGTTATCATCTATTATAGTTCGTCCCTAATTTTAATAAAATAAATAAGAGTTTTTGATGTGGCGACGACATATATAACCTTCATCTAATTCTTATGTTATTAATACCTACCATAAATGTGGGTATAAATTAAATTTTATAAAATTCATTTAGCCTCTGATCATTTAAATGTTATATAGCCAAAGCAACATTAGTCCTTACATTTAGAAAGGTGGTGAGCCCGTAATCTGGGAACTGAGGCGTGACCTCGCAATAACGGGGATATTGGAAAACTTGGTGAAACTTCACCACAGATCTACGGTCTCGACCCTCTCCAGGTGCGGCTAGCGGCGCTAGTGGCCGGGCGACGTTCTTGAACTGTATTAAGAAATAATGTCGTGAAATTTTTCAGTGCTCGTAGTGCAACAGGAAATGTATACAGGAGTTAGGTCTTTAGAACACTGGAGGATAAAAGCATAGTCTTATCCGTGTAGAAAACTTAAAAAATTTGAACTAACCAATTAAAAAATTATATGAGGAGTCACAGTTAAGTCATCTTTACACAAGGATGATCGCAACCAAAATAAACTAGTAGTTTGCCGAGTTAATTAATATAATGTAGAATAAATTTTCAAGGTTTAAAGATTAGTAAATTTATATATTTTTGTTTTTTCTAGCGGGGTTTCAGTTTGGTTCGTGAAAACCTTTTAAATATCACTCAAAAATTGTAATAGGATTCCGACTGCCCAGGCCGAAATCACCGTGAGAATAGATTAAGGATATCTATATCTACTTTCCGTCTTCTTGAAGGTTAATAAAATCATGTTTAACCTATAAGGGAATTAAGGCGTGAGAGTGTGCACATATTCTCACGCCTTAATTTCCTTCCTATGTATGTATTGTATATATATTGTATCCTATGTATGTGTTCCTTCATATTTTTAACCTAAGTTTTAGATGTGTCTGGCTGAATTATGTACATATGAACTTCTAGAACATTTTTTCTATTTATAATTTTATTGTAAATATTCGAGGCTATAGTATTTAAATTCTAACGAAATTGGTGAGAATTTAGTTTCAGTAGCTTAATTGATTCCTGTTCTAGAAAAGTCGTATGAATTTTTTATTTTCATTAATTAAGTGAAACAAACAACTTTTATTTATTAAAATTTTCTTAGCACCAAATGTGGGTTCTTAGGTACTGGGATATATTGGAAACAAACTAATATCACTCTTCTAGTTTATTCTCTACCCACAGCCCTTTGAAAAGTTTTTATTATGGGATAACGGGCGAACGTGCAGACGGATCACCTGATGGTAAGTGACTACAGGCGCCTATGGGCAAAGTTTCCCACAGTCAAAATACTTCTATAATAGTAACCTAATTACAATAAAAATACTATAATAATATCCAATATTTCACTCATTTGTCCCAGTCTCAGTCCCGTTCCCCATCCGAGACTTGTGGTATCCCTTATCGTACTCTATCCACTGAACCATTTTTCTTATACAAACTTACATTCTTCCATCTTTACCGTTTTAAAACGACTACATTCCCAAGGAGGGTCGGCGTAAGGCAGGCCGCCGGCCATAAAATAAATCAGCCAAAATCTTTTGCAATGTTACACATTACACCGACCCCAAGGAAAATTGGAAAAAGTGCAGGAAGATGATGATTTCATCCATTTGTTCTGTGTTCACCATTCACTTGTCACTCCAAAGAGAATACACATCTTGGGATATTATGAAGAATTTTTCAGTGTCAATTGACACATAGATAAATGCCACTACATGTGACGCAGCTCGTCGTATACAGATGTCATAAAAATTGTAAGTAATTAGTAACGTAGCTAAAGTTTTACTTGTAGTTATAATTTATTGTCACAGTGAGATCAAATGTCGATACGCAGTCAGATTTTGCAATAGTTTTAATAAAAAAACAAATCTTCTAAAATAAATCGGTTATTAAATCAGAATATCTTTTAAAGAGCCACAGCCAAAGACATATAACAGCTAGACATAAGATTCAAATTATATACATATAAGTAGGAGTTCTTTTCGCATCTATGATTAAAAATACATTTTAAACTGTCATACGTCATTGATCATAGTTTCGAATCTATTTATTATCTAAGTTTTGTTACAATACTTCGAGTGAAATTTACACGAATGTAATATATTGCATCGTCTAATTCAGCTCTAATTACAAAAAGCCTACCTACGCAAGACATTAATTACTCAAACACAGAACAACAGACTAATCGTATCAGCGCGATTACAATTAAATATTTAGCTGTTAATTTATCTGTATTAACGCACTCAGCAGTACACGCTGTCACATATATGTTGCGTCTTTCAACATACATTCATATATTCATAATCATTTACTTATTGTCGACTTTCATTTGATGTAGACGCTACGTGATGAGATACTATGAAATCATCTGTGTAACACTGCCGAGCAAGATCAAGCTGTGATCATAGAAATTCATAGATTAGAATTGGCTAAAAGGACGAAAGGTCTGGCTCGTCCGATTATTATAGGCATATCATTTTCGTCACAGTGGCTAAACTGGTGACCTTCTCACAATCATCGTGAAACCGAACTCATCTCGAACCTTCATTATATAAGTATAAACTACTTTTAGGACCTAGTCCAACTGAGTACCGGTACCGGTTCGATTTGCTTTTAATATGATTGATGATGTAGTGTTTTTTTTTGTGTTAAAAATATACTCGTGATAGATAAGTGTTCAGGTACTCTACTGTTTTAAACATCAAAATAAAATAAATGGACTTAAATTCGTTACTAGTTCAGTTTAAATTTGAACCATGTATTAAAAAATAAACTTTAATAGATTTTCATTTTAATAGTAAACATGTCATATCCATGTTATACATATTACTATTCGCAGATATCTACGAATAGTAAGATCGTTTTTGAACAGATCCGTTACCGTAGCAGAAGCAAGTTCGCACGAGCCCCCGTAAACAACAGGGGAACAAGGCTCAACTGCACATGGCCTGTTAGTCGTTAGGGGCCCAAGTCTGCTCGGTTTCATAAAGGATTTACTTGACATCAGGTGGCAACCCCCGGTAACAGGCTCCGCTGTTCTGAGAAACTATATTGTTTAACCCTATTTCAAAATAGCCGCTGTTATTTTCTGCGAGGTGGTTTCAACGGATGTAAAATAAATAATAGTTAGTGAAAATATTACTACACTACTGAAGAGATTTTTGTTTGATTGTTTGTTATCTAGCGCTAATCTCCGAAACTACCATTCAAAAAAAATATTTTGTATTGGATAAACTATTCATTGAGGAAGATTATAGGCTATATAACATCACGCCACAACCGCACTAGCCGTTTTCCGCAGTTGAAACTGCGGAAAACGGCTAGTGTATTATATAAAAGCTTAAAAAATTTATTAAGTAAAAGCTGTAAAAGTGTAGTGCAAATGTATAACTCATTTTTTTGTGTGATTAGGGGCAAACGAGCAAACGGGTCACCTGATGGTAAGCGACTACCGCCGCCCATGGGCACCTGCAACTCAAGAGGCACAAGTGCGTTGCCGGCCTTTAAGGTGGGAGTAGGGGAACGGGGAAGAGGGAGAGTGCGGGTAGGGGGAGAAAGGGGTTGCTTCACAGCCGGTTTTCTGTGAGGCCGTGGTATCACTCCGCTCGAGCCGGGAATTACTCTTACATTGTAAGGCGCCTGGCTAAGAAACCTCCCCATAGTCATCCTGGACTTCTGAAGTGGTAACAGTTCATTTCTTGATTAGAAGTTGCTGCATTCAGCTGATATTCTACCAACGTACAGTAGAGAAACAGTGATAGTGGGAGCGAATTCATTGTAATTTATTGGAAGACTTTTCCATATTCACCACATATGGACTGGCCTCCTCCGTGTCTAGCGTGGCCTTCTCCGATCATCAGAAGAGGACAGGTCGGCAGGACCTGCTGATGGCTGGTCAGTACTTCTGTTCTATAGCAAAACATAGTGTTCCTTAAAGGTGTATATTATTCTCGGTCTCCTATTTATTAGGTTAGTGCCAGGTATAGCTAACTTTACAGTGCTATTATATTAAAAATAAGTATTTCCTATTAATACACATATTAATAGTGGTAATCAAAATATTTTACAGCCAGTTTACCTTGGTTGAAATCAGCAAAAATGTATAAAACCGATTCTTTTTCATACTCAATAAGTAACTATCAACTAGTACGTGAAGTTATCAGTTTAATATTTATTTGCTGGTAATTATGTGATTTGACTGTAAAGGATTCCCTGGATGACGATTGTCCTGTAAAGCGGAATTCGTCACCAATAGTTGTGGTTGTGACATACAATTTATTCGCCCCTGTGATGAAATATAAACTCTCGAACGTACTAAATGCATACTAATTACACATAGTTCATTATTTGCAATTTGGTTCGGTTTGCATAATTGATTGTTTCGTTACTAACGTGTGTAGGATGAGATTGAATTTCCAATAATAATATTAGCAAAATCCGAGTAAGAGATTTAGGCTAATGTATGTTTGAGAAACGTATTCATTCTAATTGAGTTATGTGATTTTAACATCAAAAACGTGACTCTAGCACTTGTAAGTGTTTGTTCCCTTTTTTCTGAATGTGTTAATAAATTAAATGTATTTTAATTACCAAGGAATGACAGGTTGGAACTGTTTCCTTAACTTAACAAATCTCTGGAACAAATTGTCGCCTGCGGTATTTCCGGACCGATACGACCTTCAAACCTTCAAGAAAAGAGCGTACTCCTATCTCAAAGGCCGGCAACGAACTTGTGACTCTTGCGTTGCAGGTGTCCATGGGCAATAGTAGTCACTTACCACCAGGTGACCCGTCTGCTCGTTTGCCCCCTATAATACTCATAAAAAATATTTTTTTTTGGTATAAGTCTTTTACATAGGTTTATTTTGCAAAGTTTTGGAAAAAATTCTTTAATTTTCTTATTCAATAGGAATAATCCTGTATAGTTTAGTTTTACATTCAAACAATGCACAAAATAAGCAATAAATATGAGACCAATCTGAAATTACTAAATATGCAATGACTTATGCAATTTATATTAAAATGTTTGTATAATGTATAAATTAAATAGATTTATTACAAACCACAAACTGTGGACAACCATAAAATGAATTATTTAAGTGCTTTTAGTGCAGACACAGACGTTTAGAGTTATTTAATTTAGTAGCGACTTCGATTCCCTGGTCGGTACGGATATAAAGTACACCGGACTAGTGTTGGCAGTTGAATTACGAAATAATGGATACGGTTACAGCAAGACGTAAAAAATGAATTGCCATCTCCGTAAAACTTACCATTTAAATAACTGGTGCACTGACCGTTTTAATTTTTTTAGGTAAATGACACATTTTCTAAACTGAAAAATCTTTGTAAGATTGGATTGATCATGATATTTAGATTTATAGTAGGTATAAGGTACTAATTTATAAAAAAAATATTTAAATAATTAAGTTTTCCCTGAAGAATTATTCATCTTGGTGATTTTCACGGTCACATAAGTATATGTAACCTGTCATGGATGTAACATGTCACTGTGAAAACCACTAAGAATATCTTTGAATATCCATCAGCATTTGAATTTCATTATTTTTCTAATACGACTCCAGTTTCTCTGACTGCCTTGCCAAACTTTATACGCCTAGAATAAATTATTAATTAATAACATTAAAATATTACTAAATTTCGTCACGTTTAATTTATATCAGGAGGTAGGAAGGTTTATTGGAAAGTAGCGCATCTGGAATTTGTTTATCTTCAGATACATGTATATTTATTTAGTTATAAGATGTTTTAATCGAGGTTAAATCGTGGTAAGAGTTTGAAAACATTCATTTATTTAGCATAATATATTTAGGATCCCTATTCAGATACAGAAATTGCACGTGCAATAAATTAATTAAGTCATTAAAATAAAATTTGTAATTATATACGTCCGTTTTCCTAGAAAGCCACCTTAAAATATCTCAATCGTTCTTGGGATAATTTAAAATGGTGTAATATCATATTGGGTTAATATGATATAAATTATTTTTAGGAGACCGTATAGTACCGAAACTGTAGTCTTCGAAGTGAGTACTAGACAGTATATATTTAGACCGCATTGTAAATATTTTCTCTAAAAATTGTAAATTTTTTACACAGACTGTAAGGAAAACACTTGTGTTCTAAATACATATAATCCTTGGTTAGACTTTATTTGAGCTATTATTACATATATGAAGTATAACAGTAAGTGCCATGACCAGTGAACAATCATTTAACTACCTTGATTATTATAACATTGTTATACCCTAATTTTACTTAAAAATACCGTAGACAGTATTTTACAATGGTTATTAAACTGGATTAGATGGAATAAATATTATAAAACCATTACAGGTGAAATGAAATCACTTAAAAGCTTCCCCACGTCTATGGTAAATTACATCGAATTAACGTAAATGTTAGGAAATGAAAGGTATTTTGCCTCGTTACTACTAGAGTAATTAAAACCTGTTTTATAGTTACATATTTGTAATTAAGTTGATTAAATTGTGTAATTCGAACCAGAATCTTATAGTTCTGAATGTGTAAACTAATATTATAAACAACAGACCGAATTTTAGATAGTTATTTTATTCAAAAATAGCTTAAGCTACGTCTTATTTCAGAAATAGTAATGGTTACGGCGGACGAAATCCCAAGCACAGTTGGTGTTAAATATTTTCCTAAAGTGTAACAGAATCCTAGTCTTCAAAATGGTCACGCTGTGTACTGCACCCAGCTTGGTTTGAATGAATCACTCTAAATTGAATAAGGTTATGTTCGTGTCACGTCCTGTGACGTCATACACAAGGTTCTGTGATGTTAAAGTACCGCTACATAATCCAACGTCAGCGTTGATGGACGGCGAACAAAGCGATTCAGTGAGATCATAACTGCGATTCCTGTGTAGTTCACGAGTTGTTTTGTCTGTACGACTAGTTTAGGGTTTAGATCAAATCTCTTAACGAAGTTTTGTGTAGTAGAATTATGCGGGTTTCGAAAACAAATAATAAGTATTTGGATAACATCCGGACTAATATTGTTAACGCGAAAGTGAATTTGTTTGTTTGGTTATTTGTTACGCTTTTTCGCCTTGATTACTAAACCGATCGTCATGACATTTGGCACACATGTTGTCAGGCGTTCACTGAAGGACATAGGGTACTTTTATCTAGTAAGTATTAAAAAAATACTGTAATGTAATGCCTAAAGTTATTGACCAAATCTACATTCACGTGAGCAAAGCCGCCGGCAAAAGCTAGTTATTTATACAACTAACTTTGTGATAATGGTTTACTAATGTTTGGCAAAAAACGTTCCCCAAAGTGTCACATGCCAAAGTATGCTTCTCAAATTTTCATTTGGCAAAAAAACATTTGGCAAAACAACTTTTCGCAATTTTACAGTTAGCAATACTATTTTTGGCAATTTATTGTTTAACAAATATTACATGGCAAAGTTTCATTTTTCCAAGTATTAGGTAGTCAAATATGGATCAATTCCGGCGCTTCGCCGGGCGCTGCCTGCTTCAATTATTGTACCAACTTCTGTATTCTGATTGTGTGAAGAAACAAAGAAAGAAAGAAAAAAAGAAAATATGTACACATAGAAACGATTTAATAGGTAATAATTATAATTATAATATGATTTACATCAGACTTTTCATGTTTTTACAATTTTTCACCCATATTAAAATCAAAATTTGAACGAACTTACTTTTGGAATATATTTTTTTTCAAAATAAAGCATTTGCTTAATGTATATTTGACTCAATAAAAATGGAGCAAGTAAAAAGTTGCCAAATGAATATTTGACGAAGTGATTAAAATGCGAAATATAAATTTGCTAAACATTCTTTTGGGAAATGAAACTATGCGATAAGTTTTTTGGGAAGTGAAATTTGACGAAACATATTTTGCCAAACGGCAGGATCCCGTGATAATAAAAACATCTCAAAAATCTTTGTTAAATAAGAACTTAACATTATGTTTAACCGACGAAACACCCAAATTCTACTTTCAAAATAAAAGTAGCCTAAGTCACTCCTTATAACCAGCTATCTGCCAGTGAAAATCCCGTGGAAATCAGTCCAGCCGTTCCTTAGATTAGCCGTAACAAACAGACAGACGATTTTTTTTTTTTTGTTAGTTTGATTTGTTGTTAAAAAAGTTTTTATTATTTATATAACTACCTTTATTACTTTGTCTTCCTCCTTTCCCTAGAGTGTTAGTGACCATAACTACCAACAGAAAGTACCAATGAAACGTTTAACAAAACTACTAGAGTAGATAGTAGTGTTGTTAAACAGACTAATGTTTTTGACAGGCAGGGATACAGTAGTCATGCAGCTTGAAATGAAGCAGAAGACCATTGTGCACTAACGCCTCTCACTAATTTCTAATTTTAACACGCTTTTATCACTTACTTGTAACTAACTTAACAAACTAATCAACAAATCTTGGAAGTAAAGTATACAGTAAGTATACAGTTTTACTCACGTGTATATTTCGGGGGCCCTTTATCAAGGGTTGAGGCGTCCTGCCGCGCCGGTTGGAGGTGCCAGTGCCACACACAGTTGGCACGATACTATAATTTGGTGAATAGTGGAACTCTTCAGTGAATACTGGTAAACCCGTCTAGTTTCGGCTCATATGATTTGTTTAGAAGAGTCCAACAGAAACTTTTTTTTACTTTTTAATTTGGTTCGCCATTAAAGTGTGTTTTTAGTTTTACTAAACTATAATTATTTTATTTAGGGCACAACTGAAGGCATTTCACTGATCCACCATATTGATTCTAAAAAAAGAGCTCCATAGAAAGGCGCGGATGACGAGAGGATGGCAACACTAAAATAGTCTACCCGAGACCATGGCTGCTGAAAAGCAACTGAAACGTCGGGATCAGTATAGATAGTAAAATAACACCAAATTAATCGCGATAGAATCCCTGAAAAATAGTTTTATTTCAACACTAAAATAGTAATATTTATTAGCCTAAAAATGTTTCCATTTACAGTACACAGTATTAGAATATTCTTTTTTTTTGTGGGATTCTGGCGCCTAAAGTAAGCTCTAGGCCTATATTTAAATGGCACCCTTGGTTTTGCGACTGAATATAATATGTATGTACTGACAACTGACACCGATGTAGTTAGTTATGACTAGCTCTCAGATGTTCAATGCTCGATAAGCTTCTAATAGCTGTATTATTCTTAATGTGTATTACTTCCATATTTCAGATCAGTTCAGAAAATGTATTCTAAGCACGGAAGCAATCGTAACGCTTGTACCACGATGTGGAGAATATTGCGTTACTGTATTCTGGAGTATTTGTAGCGTGGGAATTAACCAATTGCAGTTACCGAACGGAGTTAGAACGAGCGCTAGATATTAATCAGGAACTGTGCATGTTGCTGCTGAACAAGTAGCGTTGGGAAACAAGTTATGAGCGTTATTTAATGTTCCGAACAGCAATAATAATTAGAATCCTGCTTCTGCCTACATACTACAATATTCTTGTGTCAACAATCAACGGTCTGAGGATGTCTATTAAATTAAGAAAGCGAAAAAGACTAATGGGTTCGAACAACGTTTCAATTACAACTGTTTTTTCGAGTTTCATTTGTATCCTGAACCCTGGTACTTAAGATTAACAATCTAAAAATATTTTTAAGATTAACTTTTTACATATTATTTAACATAAATTTATAAAACCATAACAGCAAAATTTCACTACGATAAAAAAAGCTCTGAAATTATACGCTACCTATAATATTTTTTAACACCCGACGCAAAAAGCAGGGGTGCTATTAGTTTAACGTGTGTATCTGTGTGTCTGTCTGTGGCATCGCTCCTCGAAGGATGGACGGATTTTGTATTATTTAATTTTTTTTTTAAAGGAGGACCTGATAGAGAGTGTTCTTGGTTAGTTCTTGTAAATCAGCAAAATCAGTTCCACCGTTCGAAGGTAATTAGTTCTTTTCTAATCGTTAAAGGGATTTTCGAGTCGGGGCTATTTGTAATTTATGGTTGTTTACAGTGAATAATGTCAAGAACACATTTCTAAATAATGTTAAATGTATAAATGCAAAAGTGAGTTTGTTTATTTCATTGTTTCTTTCTTCTTTTAAAAAAGACAACTCTTGCACTAGGAATCATTCCTGTCTTGTGACCGACTTTTTTTATTTGTTGCACTTTCACGGGCACTAGCTGGTAATTTAACTAAAAATAGTTGAAAACCTACTTATGCTAGTTTGTAGTAGTACAATAAGTTGTTAGGCATGAAATAATCCTGCGATCTTTAGACAAAATACTATTAACTTTTATTGTTAGGCTGACAGGAAACCGTCATTCATACTTGATTCATTGTTCAACGCTGGTAATAAGCCAAAAATACAGCCTTGCTTTTTAAAATTACATTTTGATTCAGCAATAACTAGACGAAGCTTCTAGACTGCCAACATAACATTATGCTTTCGGTATTAATATAATGTTGGCTATAAATTATATTAAATACTTATCACCATATTACAGTTCAAATTATCCTATTGATAGAAGTTAAAGAAATTTTAGAGGGCGCGGTCTTCCCTTCGATTACCTATCTTACCTGCCTTTGCCTTTTAATATACCTACTTCAATTTAATCCCCCAGTAATTCGCCTTCGCTTCTGTTTGACACTGCAATCATTTTCGACAATCCAGCAGTGTCCGTTTCAGATCTATGTAATACGGGGCTACTCCGTTAGAAATGTCGGGCATATGCCAACAATTAAAACAAAACTACACAAAACGGTAAAAGTGATGGATCCATTCATAAATTTGTATTCAATTTTCATGTCGTTTTAGCGTTGTAGTCCATTCAACTTTCGTAACTTTTGTACGTGTTGAAATAAATAATATTAAGTAATAATATATCTTTAGGCTCTTTTCCTCTCCGGTACGCAGAGACGACATATGACTTATTATGCTTTGAACTAAGACTGTTTAATACGTTGTTACATTAGCAGTTTTATTAACTTAAATAATAAATGCACAGTACTGATAGACATAAAATGTGTGAACGGTGTTCGTACCTTACACGCGTAATAAAATAAACATGTACATGTCGTTAAAATAATACAATACAAACACATAAAATAAGTATTACACAAAAGTCATAACAGGGAATAGTAAATGGCGCGATTAGTCGCGGCCGCGCTATAACGCGCTAATTAACAAGCGGGCACACCTGTGTGTGGCCGTGCGGCTTCAGATTTATGTACAGATTAGCGCTAATCTTTAATTATTAGCCTTTTTATCTATTGGAGCTGGAAACAAATGACTGTGACTGTAACGGATGGAAGCGCGTTTGGAAAATTTACCTCATTCAGTTGCTTGGGGGAAGGTAACTTGGTAGCGAGCCGTAGTATAACAAACATATTGACTATTACATAGTTTTACACTAGGTGATTGGTTGGCACTAATATTATATATATGCTTGATCTTTTGAAATTTCTCGTTTGTTTGGGTAGTTAGAAGCAAACTCTAGTCATGGATCAGTCTAGGCAACGGAAATTACTTCCGTCTCACGGGAGTATCAGATATTTTGAAAATCACTTACCAATGTACATTTTAAGAAATATTTAGCGCTGACTGTTAAATTTATATACTCTTGATGATTGAAAGGAAATACTCAGATAACTTGCTCAACCAACACGCCACTGTATGAAAGTCAACTCATTACCGTAATTGAGATTCAGAGAGACGGTACCACGATCTTCTTTATGTCGATTGAGACGAAAAGAAAAACAGTTCTTTCCGTTATTAAACATTTTATTTAACAAAACATCAACAAAAAATATAATTTGCCTTTATTTTAGCTTTACTTATTTATACCGTTTAATTACTATTATTTGAAGTCAAAATACACCAAACGTAATACGAACTCTCTTTAATTTAGTTACGCATTTACAACACAGTTAATTGGGCAAAGAAAACAATAACAAAACAAGGCAAAACAGCTTTGTAATTGACCGTAAGTTCCAAAACGTAAAATCTCCTACAGACTACACTTAAATTATATTCACCATTTTCTAGAACAAAATAATAAACCTTTCTCTGTAGCTTGAAATATTATTCTAGAATTTTCAATACACGTCATCGTCTTATATTTTAGAGTTCAGACTTCAACATGGCTTTATAACGTAGAAGTATAATGTACAGTAGTTCGAGGGTTTTATAAATGGAATTGAGTGTTGCATGGCTTATTCACAGTGTATTCATAGCGGAAGATTAGTCTGTTCTATATTCCAAAATAGAACTGATTCAATAGTCACTTGAAGGTTCGGACTGAATAATTTATAGCAGAGAATTCAAACCTGGAACTGAATAATACACGTGTAAGAGAATAATTTTAAGATAAAGCATTGTGTGATATCAGCGAGTCAAGACAAAAACATTTCAAACAATAAATTACATTTTGTAATGAGAGTTCATTCAAACAGTTTTAGATTAAATAACTGTATCTGGTTGATGCTATTATTTATTAATGTAATTTAAAGCAAAAGAGAACAAGTTAGGTACTTATAAAACTTTTTTTACCGCCGTTTATCTTATTTCTGGCAGCTGCCATCACTGTTCTCACTCCTATCATTATCATCACTGTTGTTATCGTCATTAAGAACACATGTGTACGGGTTAACGACCGTACATTATGCGCGGTCAGCCAATTCAAGCTCATCACACACTATACCGTCACGGTAACGGCACGGCTCCACCCCAGCAATTAAGTTGTCATTCAAATCTGAGCTTTAAAACGTGGTGGTATAATACATTTCATAATGTCAAAATAAAAAAGCCAACGGCGGGCTGTAAGCCCGCTTGCTGCAACCATACAACTTGACTCGTAGGTTGACTCTACTCGGTCGTAGCTTACAGCGCGCCGACTGCGAGACGCCAGCGAAAAAAATTCGCGTCGTGTCGCACTTGAGGACGATGACATTAGCTTGCACCTCACGGGCGGCGCGCGGACTGCGAGTTTGCACCTCGCCAGCGATGTGTGGTAAAGCACGCTGCCGGCTAGCGGTAGCCTCAATTACAGGCGGCGCGGCGGGCGCCGTACTGTAGCTGTGCCGTTGCAGTGCCGTTATAGTGTATGATGACCTTTAATTTACACATGCTTTAGTACGAATTTCAATCAGTGGACATTAAGTTACCACGTAGTTCACACACTATCAATATATTATTACTTACTATACATACATCTATACATCTAAGTAATATGATTTGTAGCTCTGGTAGTTTGTGCATTAAATCTGTTTCTAAAAACTATATATTTCTGTAATGTAACAAAAAGTATTCGAATGTAGTGCAACATAAATAATAATTTAATTTTCGCTCTGTAATTATTATATTAATTACATTAAAAGAGGATTAATGATATGTCAGGAGAACTTCCGAGCGATGCCAACCAATGCAGTCTAAGTCAAAATCATCAATCATGACTTTTGACTTTTTGAGTGAACGTGGAATGGCATTTCGTCAGTCAGCGCACGGAAAGCGTTAGAGTCTGACATGCATCACGCTGAAGAGACGCTCGTGCACTCGCGGAGCCTAACACCGGCATTTCGTCAGTCAGCGTTAGAGTCGGACATGCATTACGCTGAAGAGACGCTCGTGCACTCGCGCAGCTTAACACCGTCAGTCCCGTGTAATGTTTTAAAGTTGGAAAAATTATTTATATTGACATTTGAGACTCTCTGAGTTGTGGGGTACTAGGAATTCTCAATATACGAATAAATACAAAAGGTGTTTGATTATTATTTATTAGCTTATGACACATCCGATCGCGTTAAAGTAATTTTATAAATAATATATCTTTGTCAGTACCCCCGAATAACATGTATACAACATTTTATGACGATCGATTGAGTATTTAGGGCGTGAAAGTGTAACAAACAAACTCACTTTTATATTTATAATATTAGTTAGGATTTAAATTTTCATTATAAACTCACTAACAATGTTTAAATTCATTTGATGACGTGACCGTGGTATTGGTATTGGTATTGGTAAAGGGCTCTGTTTCCGCATTTAGACTCATAGGCGATCCATTATGCGTTCAGATAGGCTGGCTAGTTGAGCCAGCCTAGCTCCTTCCAGAAGCACAGAAGCCTCCTGGGGCTTTCACAGGCTTCTAGGAGCGACCTCGCTCCTGCGAGGGTATTTGCCGTGACGTGCCGTGACAGTGTTTGTTTTTAATTTAAAAGTTATAATAAGTATGGTATACTACTTTAGTAAACATTACATGTTCGTTTCATGTTATTTATTTGATTTCAGAAGTTAAAATTTAGTTACCAATTTAAAGAAGACCACCAATCACATGCTTCATTAGAAGATGTTAAAAAAAAAATCGAATTGAGAGCCTCCTCCTTTTTGTGAAGTCGGTTAAAAATATGGCTACAGTGATCCCTTTATAATATCCAATCTTTTACCCAACGCTTTCTATTTTTGCGTTTTTTGCTATAATTACAATCAGAATTGCAATACAGGCTTTTTATGAATATTCATATATAATCTTGAATGAACACGTGTATTTTCTACAAAATCTCTGATATGATTGACGGTCAACCAGATTGAGTATCTAATATCGATATAATTTCATCGATCACCAATTATCATGACTTTTAGAAATGATTGACGCTTGCATGAGCGTCTAATGGACGCCTAACGTTTAGTTGTTAGTCAGATATTAGATTACACTTACAAATCCTAGGTATAAGGTATATTCATATCAGGAGCGTGTTGGCACACGATCTATATTAATCGTCATTTATGTCATTTGTGAGTAACTCTTCATTTTACTCTTCATATATATCTTCTTGTTAAAATAAACTACGTATTTTTTCAATATTGTTTTGTGTTAAATTACACAAGTGTATCGTATGTACCGTGTAATTCAAAGTAAATATCATACTGTGAGTGTATAACCTTGCAAGAGGTTTGATGATTAAAGAAATTATGATGATAATAGATTGATTTCAATACAAATTTATAACTGTATTTTTTTAATTTTCGTGTTTTAATGGTCGATATGAAGAAAGCGACCATTTCTTTTTCACAGTGAGAAATTGTAAATCTTAATTTAAATTTTTGCATTATTAAACCACCATTTCATACGGCGTAAATTCTTTTGTCTCATTAAACGTATTTATAGCAGCAATTAACAGTTTGTGCGCATTATTAAGACTTACTGGGCACGTGCACGCTGGAAAATGTGTCGCACTAAAGGCCACTAAGCTAGTGATAGGTTCCTGTAAACGAAGAAGTTTTTAAGATGCGAGAAGCTGTAGTTCCTTGTTAGGTTTAAGTGAGATAAACGACAATGTAAACTACAAACAACATCAGCTTGTCAATTTATTTAGGTAGTCGGTGGGAAAAAATACGGTGAAAATTTAGGGGAATAATAAATATAGAAAATCTTTACCCTTCTTTTTATGAAGGCAGTTAACGAGAAAGAAGTTGTTGTTAACTTACTTCGTTATTTCTGACCTTCCCACAAATATTGGGATGAGATGTACCCAATATTGTGCCCTATTTTGTTTTTTTAGTATATTTTTTTACGTACTTAAACACAAAATTAATATTTATAATAAATGTAAATAGCCATGCCGTGTTTTGTGAATTTTATGCAAATAGTTATGTTCTGGGTTGTGAAGGTGTAAGCTATGAAAGAATGATCCATTCTTTATGGAATATATTTAATAAACTTAAATGTCGAATAATTTGCCATTTAATATATCAATAATATGATTGCACGGGTGGTGCAATGGTTAAGGTGAGAAAATCGCCACTACGCCGTGCCGATTGTGGGTTCGATTCTTACACGCAACAAATATCTGTGTGATTCACAAATACTTGTCCCAAGTCTGGGTGTTCTTTGTGTTCGTTGTGGCAATTTTGTAAAGCCTCCGCGCTACGCGAGGAAACATTCCTATTCCGGGAATTATCTTTTAAATTAACATCAACATCATATCAAACACACACATTATTTTCGTGGGAGAGCCATGCTTTGGCACGTATGGGCCGGCTCGACCAGAGTGATACCACGGCCTCACAGAAAACCGACAGTGAAGCAATGCTGGTATTGCTTTTTGCCGCCTGAGTGAGGTTACCGGAGGCCCTATCCCTTTCCTCTCCCTATAATAATTATAATTATTGTTCCATAAAGTACCAGAGTACAATGTCACAGAAATATTTCTAGTCTTCTTAGTAAAGAAGTACTAACGATACCATGTTGTGATGTACGAGTATGGGTCTGTGAAGGACCAGCGGTTGGATGCTGTAACTGTACATTCTGACAAACATCTGGCGCATTTGTACTGGAGTTGTCGCCCGATGGTGCAAAGCATGAACTTTACAATACAAAGTTTTTCACCCCACTTAATATTTTGCATTCATTTGTGTGGCCTTGCATGTGGAATTAGGGAATTGAAACAATGAATTATGAGGAGGTATAAAGATTAAGTAATATTTATTTATACTCATCATTAAGAATGCTCTTCTAGGCCGAGGCTAGGGGGGTACTTGGCGATAAAAACTTCTGTCAGTGCACCATGGGCAAAGGTAGCAATTAACACTTTTTTGTTTTAAGACGTTACTGTTTCTGGTTAATTTTTTGCCGGGATCGAAGCTGTTTATGTATGTATCATTCACATAAAAAGTCATAAAGACATAGTTCCTATACATTCGACAATGACCATTATGAAACGGATCAAATAAATTTCTTCTCTTGTAACATGGCCTTGGTTTTGAATGCTGATATTTAGATTGTCATTTTATACTATGTATTTTATCGACTCATATATCGCTAGTTCTCGTCATTTGAACCTCAGCCGTAAATTGTACAATCTATATGCTGGTCTCAGACAACTTGTATTAGTTTCAACACAACTTGAGCTGTTTCAATAACGTTAAGTGTTGTATTTCGTTTTCTAAGAGCCACAGTTTTTAAAGGTTTTGTGTATAAATTTCACGTACATATATAGAGTGATCTTGGATTTCTACCCGCGCAAAATAGGAAAAATGCTTAACTTTGAAACTACTTGAATAAGACGTCCAGATAGAAACAACGTGAAATGTACCGTTGAATTCATCAAAATGGTCACAACTCTTCATAATAAAATTAAAATAATTGGATTTTTTTTGTGCGCATACATTGGCTGTGGATAAATTGAGGCCAAATTTATAAAAGTCATCTATTTATTACCTTACCTATTATCAGCATCTATCTACTCTTGTCGAGGTACTTGAAGTCGGAGCAGACTGGTATCGCAGTTTCATCCAGCGAAATGGTTTCAGGACTGGTGAGACCGCCAAAATCACAGAAAATATATTTAGTTTCGGTTCTGCTGATTTTAAAGCCAATATTCTCCAGCATTTATTGCCACTTTTCTAGTCTGCTCTGGACCTCGCACCCAATCTCATCAACCATCACAATGTCGTCTGCAAACAGCATGCACCAACATACCTCCTCCTTTATATCCGAGGTCAGAGCATCCATTATCAGCAGGAAGAAGTATGGATTTAGAGCTGGTTTCTGGTGCAAGCCTACAGAGACACTGAACTGTTTGGTGTTACCAGCGATGGACCTTACAGAAGTGCTAGACTCTCATACATAGCACAAATAATAATAATAACTCCACACATCTCACAAACGGCCGTCTGATCCCAAACTAGACAGAGCCTGTAACTATGGTAACCAGACTGCTGATCAACATACATATATTTCTAAATACATACATATTATAGATTAATTACACCCAGACACAGAAAAAATTATCATGCTCATCACACAATTATTTGTCTTAGGTGGGAATCAGACCAGGTAGCGGTTCCTTTAAATAGACGTATTGCCAACTCTATTTGCGGTAGTACCTACTTATAATTATTATCTAACCTTCCGTTTCCATTCTATAGTATACTCATATGACAGAAAAAGAAAAGAGATTTATAAATGCACGTAATTAAGAATATAAATCAATTTCACTTACTTACCAGGCACTTCTACTTCTTTGAAAGCACACCAAAAAATCTTTCGGGGTACTACATCACACGCCTTTTCTAGGTCAACAAACATCATTTGCGATTGATTGTTTCCTATATAAATTTACCTCTCGTATACGATTTTGAATGAAAAAATGTTTTATTAATGAAAACCATTAGCTGCGATACTAATATTAATTACCAAAAAGTAGTCATTTAAAAATATCCTGGGTACGAATGAATTAATTAGAGGTACAAAGTAAATAATTATGACATAATACAGATTGATTATGAGATACGTTTTTATGATTTTACTTTAATTGAATTGGCAACACAAAAAGGAAAGGAAAAGGACCCTGTTTATCAGTTTTATATCCATTTGTTAAATGCTTTGCTTTGCCTCGCCGGGCCCGTGAGCTCAAGTTTTGTAGAACATTTTGGGAATCAAGGAATGCTTCATTGGATGAAATAATTGTAATTAAATAAACTTTTCCTTTTTGGAATATTTGTGTTCGAAAGTATTATAAATGGGACTTTCTAAATATTAATCGTAAACTTTTGTAATAGGGGTGTAATCAAATGATTTTGTTTAAGCCTAAGGCTATGGCTAGTCAAAAATTTTCAAGAAGGCGAAGAAAGTTTTAAGATCTTTTAAAGGTCTATTTCAGCCTACCTGACGTATTGCCAACTCTATCGGGCAGTTGCGGAAGTACCTACTTATAATTATAATATAACCTTCCATTTGCATTCTATAGTATACTCATGTGACAGTAAAAGAAACAGATTTATAAATGCATATAATTAAGAATATTATACCATTAACAATGATTGATAAGCACGTTTTTTAACGTCACTTTAGAAATAAATACTTTTTCTTTCTTTCTACCGAACTCTCCTTCATTTTAATTTTAATGTTAACCTACCCTTACCCTTTTTACCCTACTAGCCGTACGTAACGTACCCTTTTTAATTTGCGGCAAGAAAGAGTGTAGTAAAAGAAAATGTGTCTCAAGATAAAATAATATTTAAAGAAAATGTATTATTCATTTGTAATGTTGATGAAGATGAATGAGATGTTCTCCTAATATTATCAGTATTCTTCAGATATGTATGAAGTAATTTTATAAAATGAAATATTCCATGGTGACAATAGGACTGGAGTGTTAATACATTTCATTCATTTGCTCTTTCGCTTCTAAAAGAGAAAGAGCAAATGAAAATGAAAGTGAATGAATTAAATGTTAAGTTACGTAAAAACTTAGGTTGTTGAGATATATGAGTTGATATTTCATTAGAATAGGCAGTCACTTCGTTAGAATATTGTCGTCGCCACATCAAAAACTCTTATTTATTTTATTAAAATTAGGGACAAACAATAATAGATGATAACACAGTTCACTATTTAATAAGAATAAATTAATAGACATTATTTTGACTAGTTATACCGGTAACGCAATACTATTGGTCGATTGATAAATATTAACGAATAGTGGGATTATAAAAGGGTAGGAATACGACGAGAACGGGGGTCTTGAGTGCAAAGAGTGGTACGAACAACTTGGCAGTTACTGTAGTTTGGTTAAAGTGTTTAAGTGACAATAGTTCTCCGGGATTCACTATTCAACACCTGCCGCGTGATAAAATTCAGCAGATATTCAAATTAAGAAAGCTGCACAATATTTTCATTAAAACATTATACTAGCTTAGAGGTAGACGTAACTGAAACTTCAACATTGCACAAGCTGTGCTTGTAACTAATTGTCTCTGCACCAGAGGGCAGCAATAAACTATAATTCTTCATTTACTGATTGTATTTGTACTTGTGTCTTTATATACTTACTGTAGAATAATAATACATAACAGAAAAAAGTAAGGGGCTCATAGTTCTCGGCAATCCCAGTTTGACTCGCAGGGATGCGACCCCAACCTTCTCGAACACACTCCAGAATCTATCCGTATAAACAATATCCCTTTTCTTCTATTGCCTTTCTTTCCCGTTCAACTAAATCCCAATTTTCCCATTTTTAACTTCCAAAGTGCTCGCTTGACGGTACGTGAATGAGACCAAATTATAGCTGGTAAAATGTGAGGGTTTACTACACTTCTAGCTACCCCTTCAGGTATACAGGCGTGAGTGTATGTATGAACATATTATTTTGTAGAATAGTTTATCAAACATGTTGTGTAACGGATTACATCGTTGTTTTATCAAGCAAGCGTCTGTATCCTAAACAAACAATATTTGTATAAAAACTTTCGTGAGTGGTATTCATATTAATTATGGATATATATATGGTTTTACTCACGTGTATGTTTCGGAGATGCCCGACTAGTTTCGGACCGAACGGGTGCCCTTTGCCAAGAGGTGAGGCGTCTTACCGCTACTCACGTGTTGGTTGCAGACGCCAGTCTGCTGTCGCATATCTTTAATTAATATTAAATACTGTAATTGTACGCCAAGTTTGTGTTACATATGTATTTTACATTGCGCCACAAATTGAAAATGCTAACAATAAAAATTTTATAGAAAAAAGAAGTTTAAACTAAGAAACCGAGATGGATCAATTAAAATTTTTATTCTAGGAATAACTAAATGTATTACAAAATTAAATATATTGAATAACAAAAAGAAATTGACAGATTGGCGATTAATGTCATGGTACCTAGCATCCACAGTGGCAGGAAGAGTGTCAGAAGCGAGCACCAAGTAATTAACTTGCAGCGGTGACTCGACTCGACACAACACTATTAAAACTTCCTCCGCTGAAAAGCTTGGGGCTATTTCAATAGCGATCTACTTTTTAGGTTTTATTAAATTAATTTGTTAGTGTGATCGGTATCGCTTAAGCCTCAAAAGCAATTGGCCACCTCTCATTTTATATTTATCTATGGTTTTCGATAATTTCCTTCATCAAAGTTCATCGTAAGATTGAGGAATAATTGAGGATTAAAATTTAATTAAAATCATATTATGTTGTGGTTTTGTACTGATTTCAAAGACCTCGTCTCAGGTACGAATGTAATAGCTATGATTACTTTTTCTTTTTAAGAGACACGTATGTATCTGAGACATAGGCCTCCTTAAGTTCCCTCCACATTTGCCTGTCCGTTGCTGTCCTTCTCCAACCCTTGGGCAGATCGTCTTCCCATTTTTTTTTCTGCCTTCCTCTACGTCTTTTTCCGTACCATTCTGTTACTTTTTTGGTCCACTTTCCTGTTGTTGATCTCATTATATGACCAGTCCATTTCCATTTCAAGGTTCGTGTTTTTACTTTAACATCTGCTACTTTAGTGATGCTCCTAATTGTTGTAGCTTTCTATTTGTCTTTTAACCTTAGTCCCAACATACTTCTTTCCATTTCTCTTTGGCATACACCCAGTTTGTGCTCAATTTTCTGTGTTAGTGGCCAGGTCTGGCAGCCGTAGGTGAGATATGAAAGTATACAAGTGTTGTAGACGGTTTTCTTTTCCGAGATGGGTACCGACTTATTTTTCATAATTTCCCTGAGGGACCAGTATCTTTGCCAGGTATTATTTACTCGTCTTTTTACTTCTTTAATTGATAAGTCTTCTACAGATATGACTTGACCCAGGTAAGTATACTCTTTTACGTATTTGATCTCTTCTTTGTCCACCTCAATTTTGACTTCGGTCTTGTTTATCATCAATTTTGTTTTGCTGATATTCATCGTTAAACCTACCTTTTTACTTTCAGCTGTTAGTTGTTGTAACATTGTTCTTAGTGTGATTGGATGGTCTGCAAACAAAATGAGGTCATCTGCTAATCTCAGGTGGTGTAGTTTTTCCCCATTTATTTGAATACCGAAAGTTGTGCAAAAGTAAGAGCAAAAAAAGGCTATTTTTATTTTAATTTTTTTATTTTATGTATCTGAGAGGTATTATATTTTTAACCAATCTCTTTTTTACTACTCAGGGAACGATATATTAATTTTCATGGCCCATGGCTTGAATTCATTAATAATTTTAAAGACTTGCAGGTGGTAATTTCCTATTAGGACTTAAACGATATTTTTAATGAACTATTAATTTTGTTCCAACTTGTACTTTAGGCTGAACTTGAAGTTCATTCAGGTTAAAGAGGTACTATATTAATAAGTGTACGAGTAAACTTTGACAAGATAAATCAATATACGGCGACTATCTTCGGGCAGTTAGTTCTCATAAGAACGAGACAAAATATGGGTAGAAGAAAACGATTATTATAAAGGATATAATTGTTTTTGTTCACCAAAGTTAGTAGGTATCTATATATTAAAGTTAAATAGACCATTGCTGGTTTTATCGTATATACTCGTATATATGAATATTGGCAAATTGGTATCATAATGTTAATAATTACAAGGTATACTTTGTATCAGCATAGATTCAGTGTACATCACTACATATTATAAAACAAAGTCCCCCGCCGCGTCTGTCTGTCTGTCTGTTCGCGATAAACTGGAAAACTACTGAACGGATTGTTATGCCGTTTTCACTAATAGACAGAGTGTATCATGAGGAAGGTTTAAGTGTATAATTTGTACCCGTGCGATGCCAGGGCGGGTTGCTAGTTAACGTATAAGTTGATTTGTGGTACTCCTAATAATACTTTGTCTGTAAAAAGTACCTATATAATATTACTTTATAATATTATTTAAGCTTAAACCTCCTAAATGTTATTACTTGCCACTTGGTATGAAAGACATTTTCACATATCTATGGCCATCTAAGGTCGAAAAAACACACTTGCGAGAAATGATATTTTTTACAGTCTAGTTTAATCCGAAATCATTAAATATTTTGATATTTATTAACTTAGCATATTTCGACCCGGCGAGGTTGGTTTAGAAATGTCTTACCGTTTTTCGACTGATTTGTTGTTTTCACTACATCTTACAACGTAAGTAACTTCTGAGGACAATGCAGATACTTTTGCGTAAATGGTCAATTTGCGTATCTGGTCTTCCTGTTCATTTATTTTGCAAGCCGACATTTGCACTAGAAAAGCAATTAAACCAAGAACGTGGAGACCTTCGTTAGTCGTATGTGGTCAAGTGTAGCATTCATATTGAGAACTCAAGAACTCTATCTATCAGTAATGCGTTAAAGTCTCGCTAGAATAATTAAATTTTCGATATCCATATTTCGCAATGCGAATTCAATGGAAAGTCAAATAATAGAATGTCACAAAGTTTTTAAATTTAAAATGAAAATGAATGTTAGACCACGCATGTTTAATTTTTATTCTAAATGGACAACGTTATTAAAGCAGCTTTATACTTCACCCGCAATTATAATTGACTTTGTTATCTAAATAACTTTCCACAATTTTCCCTGAGGCACATAGAAAGTGTCGCTCTTCGTAATCTTTAATTTTCTTCCTCATTAATTTGCTTTCAAAACAAGACAAAATAATAGGTAAT
The DNA here is from genome assembly GCA_963859945.1 of Euplagia quadripunctaria. NCBI lineage: Eukaryota > Metazoa > Arthropoda > Insecta > Lepidoptera > Erebidae > Euplagia > Euplagia quadripunctaria. The sequence goes on along the minus strand of OY982567.1, from coordinate 24,928,798 downwards.
TGTTTCAAAATATTATACTAGTAATGTCAAGCACATGCCAACATACAAGGATCTACGAACTCCTAATTTATTTTAAGTTATTAATTTCAATTTCAAATATTTTTTTTTGTTGTCAATGATCCAGAAGATAACAAAACTAAGCATTGCTATAGACCTTTTTTGAACTTCGGTTGGTAATCAAAGCTGTCAACGTAATAAAATATTTCTTTGATTAATAACAATTAGTAGAAAATGTACAAAAAGTAAAAAACTAGACAGCACTAAACGAGTACCGCTGTTAGTTTCTGCTAGGTTTATTTGTTAGTTTTTACTTCACCAGGGTTGCAGGGTCGAAAGGTTTTAGTCGGTTTGAATCTAACATAATCACTTCGACGTATCTTGGTCGATGCGGTACTCGAAAGATTCTACAAAATAGTAGGAATACATGTTTGAACTTTGAACTTAACTTAGTTCATACACGTACAGTATGTACGTTTATAAACGTACAGTAAGTAGTGGTACAATATCCAAATTTTACTGGCTCTGTTTTTTATGCCGTAATAAGTAACGCAGTCTACAAAGACATCCAGATTTTCCCTAAGGTCCAATTCCAGGCACGGATCTCAAGATTTTACCAAACCAACAAGGCAATTTTAAATATATTTGTTCGTTGTTCTGTTCTTTGTTTACTTTATATTTTAAAATGCAGGGAAAGAAAATATTTAAGCGAAAACTGGAAGGGTTTTTTAAAGAAATCTAAAAAAATCATTGACAGGACGTCTCTCGGGTCAGCTAGTAGGGAAATAAATAAAATGTTTTGAGGGCCTTCAAAGTACTGTTGCTACTGACTTAAAATGTTATGAGTCCAGCAGGTCAACTACTACCAGTCAACTATCAAGCAAAAATTTCTCATAGTCCATCTATATATTGTTAGCGTTGTCTCAAAAAACTTCAATAAACTGCAGTTATCGAAATTCACTTCATACACTGACGAATTTCAAGTATGTAGGAACGTGATTCCAGTTTGGCAGCCTGCCATAGGATAGTCGCGCTCTCAAAAGTTCGTCGAGATGAGGTCATTTGCTTATTATATAATTCGGCTAAGGTCAGTGTGACAAGTGTAAAGTTTAGTATTTTATTTGGATGTGTAACGTTTGAAAAGTTCTAATGATCATATGGCCTAATTTCATTTAATTTACGTTTCTTTAATATAACAGTACATACATAGTTAAACTATCCACCTCCTGGCTCCACCATCAGATCAGGTCCAAAGGTTATTCTAACTACACATACTATACAAAGTTTCATATCAATACACCAATTAGAAGTAGGTTTAAATTGACTCCCAACATTTGTTAACATAGTTTGTTAGGTCAGATGAAGATAACAATTGTTAAAAAAAATTACATTTTTGTTCGGTGTTATAATAAGTATACAAAATGCAACCCTCAGATAGCCTTAGATAAAAGCAAATACTGGATCTAGGCTCCGTTCTACCTAATATCCTTCTGTGTTTTGGAATTCATATATGCATTGTTTAGATAGAATATTTTTTGTGGATTTATTGAGCTCATTTCTGGAGGTAGTAACTTTCTTATTTGTTGTTTTTTTTAAATACTAAATATGCATCCAGTGTGCCTTGAGCATGAGTTAGGGGTAATCGTGATGTTTGGTACAGACGGCGCTAGACATGACCGCGTATGTGTTTTGGCTCCAAGCCAGTTCCTTAAAACTTTTATATCGAAACACTTACGTATAATGCAAGTAAAATGAAAATAGATAAGAAGTGCATGAAATAGAGGTGGCATATATAGCAGTGTTTTTGAACTAGACTTTTTCAACAGTTAAATAATTTTAATGATAATTTATAAAATTGACGGAATCAACTCTATAGAGTTCAACCGTATTTCACACAAAACGGACAAACAAGACTTACTTATATACTATTAAGGTACAAATCCGAGACGAATTGCAAACTGCAGCCAAAAGTGGCGTTGCTACCTGCAGTTGCAGTCGACCTCGAACATTGTTGCTTGCGGTCGCGCCCGTTTGTATTCTAAGACGGACAGCAGACCGCACATGCCGCGGCTGTAGGCCTCACCCTGCTTGGAATAATTTCTTAAAAACCAGTAATGTCGCTTGCAGATTGCGGTTTACAGTCCGTCTTGGATTTTTCTCTTAATTGTTTATAAATTTTGCTTGTGCGTTTTGTGTGAAATATAATAATTGAACTCCATAAAGTGGGAATATCATGCATATCATGTAGACTATTTCTCAATTAGGTAATGGTTGTAAACTACGCTACTATACTAGGATAAATCTCCCGTTTGTGATGTGATGAGATATGCGATGATAGAGAGTAGTCATCGTCATAAACGTACACAATTCCTCAGTTACAGTACAAACCTTTGCCCTATTCGGTCAAATGTTTGTGTTGTATAACACGTACGTATAACATGTAATATAACTTTTAAGGCGGTCAAAATGTCTCAATTTACCCAGTCAATATTATAATATATAACAGTTATTACATAAAATAACATGTCATATAAAGTGAGTAGGTACACTTTCAAAACATATTACAATGATAAAAAACTATCCATAAGATTGCCAGGGCGAACTGCCGAGAGCGATACGATCGCCTCTTGTAATGCCAATGTATAACAACGGACGATAATATTTATATCAAATAGATATGGTTTATAAAGAGTGACACCACAGCTTCACAGAAAACCGGCAGTGAAGCAATGGTTGCATTGCTTTTCGCCGAGTGAGTGAGGTTACCGGAGGCCCTAAGCCTTCCCACCGCCCCCCTTTTCACCCTTCCTACTCCTACCTTAAAGGCCGACAACGCACTTGTGACTTTTGAGTTGCAGATGCCCATGGGCGGCGGTAGTCATTTACCATCAGGTGACCCGTCTGCTCGTTTGCCCCCTATACCATAAAAAATGTACAATACTGCTTAAAACGTTTAGTTTTCATATCTCAGTTTGTGTTGTATTGCGTTTCCTTCGGCTCGGTTTTTGATAAAACACGTGAGTTTAGAAGATTGTTGTTCATTCGTGGTTTGAACATGGATTGCAGAAGTTAGAATTGCCAAAAGTTCTCTTTATCAAGTCTGTATCAAGTTTGGTCATCTAAATACATATTAACTTTTATACTTTCCTGTTTCGTATACATACAAAATATATAATTACCACTGCTAGCACCGTTGGCCCAGTCAACTTGTGACCACAGCCAGCAACCTGGTCGAAACTTCAGGCAAGTCAAAGGTATGTAATACCTACTGATCGCGTTAAATCCCGAGCTTTTACATACATCATTAAAAATTTATATTAACATATATTAATCTTTTAGATTCTTGAAGATAAGTGAAACAAATGATATTATTATGATAAAAAATCACCAAAAATAGTAAACCTTAAAATAACCGTGCAAGGTTCAATGATCTAGCTATTCGTTAAGAATTTTGTGAGCTCTCGACAGATTAATTTCCCGTTGCAGTCACTGTTTTCATCCGAGCTCACCTCGACGATTTCAACGGGAAATAAATTATGGTACGTATTATAGGCTGATAGCGAAACTGGAAGCCGGATGATTATATTTTAACTGACTTTTGTTTTGCAACCGATAGATTTTACAAATATATTGATTACAGTAGCAAGCTTATTTAAAATTTAACTTATTTCATAAATTATATAACAATTGATGAAGTATAATTATAATTTTAGCTTACATTTCTATTTTTGGTGGCATATCCAAAACTTGTTTACTAATAAAAAAAATATCGTTTATTTATCTATTAAAAATAAAAAAGTTCTTTAATCTGATAATATATTATTATTATGTGGTAGATATGAAAGTCACAGAACATCAAGATTTTGGATGGAATGGATGAATAAATATATATGTAGATATAAATAGACGGATGGTTTGATATATGGTTATATAAACATATACCTTCCTTGGATAGGCGTGTACCATCTTCGTCTTCATCGTCACTTTCCGTCAGGTAACTTGGAAGACAAACGCCTATTTCATGTCATAAAATAAAAGAAAAAATACATGTCAAATAATGTCAGCTGTTCAGCACACATGTATTATTTAGAATCATAATAGACGTTATAGTTAAACACATTGCACGTGTGCATACACATGTGCTCACAGTTATCGAATCTACGTATATAAGGTAAGTTCAGTTTTAAGCTTTAACTAAGTATAATATTGTAATATACATAAATGATTTAATTGAAGCGCTTTCTTCGCATAGCTTGTACCAAAGTAAATGTGAAATCAATTTAGCGCTCAACGCGCGCGGGCGCATCACTCTGAATCGATTACGAGGACTGTTTGTCCGGTAATGGACCTTCGAGACGTAACTCATTTGTCTTTGTCTCTCAATCACAATGTTTGTTTTGCGACGAACACAAATAGTGTACATTTTGTTGGCGTATACGTGTACTTTTGCTAGTATTTTATTATTTTTAGTGCTCACATATTTTAGTAACGAATAGTGATTTATGCGAGTTATCTTATCACTAATAACTTAGGCGCGATTTTTTGGGATTCGGATTATAAAACTGAATTTCCAAAAATAACTGCACATATGTTAAAAAAACAGACCAACTTTTATTCAGTTAGCTAGACTTGATATAGTGGCTTATGTAGAATCTTATTAGCGCGATATCTAAGCTACTTATTGAGCCTTAAGTCTAAAATTGTAGATGAGTCGTTCTTATATTACATTATTATACACTTTATTCCATTGAAATTATAGCTTATTGCTAAAGTATGATCCATGATTTGCAAAAATTATTGTAATATTTATTAAAGGTATTATAATTACGGTTCGGTACGGTGTTTTTGAAAAATAGCTATGAATATCATGCGAGGAAATTGATGTTCTAACATTCATTTAAAGAAAAGAATCAGTTGGGTTTGAACCGATAGCGTTTCTCGAAGACTTATTAGTAATTCTAATGTAAATTTACCGTTTTTTTTTGTAATTGTTGTAATTGTGTTTATTGAAATTTATTTAAAACTCTTCATGAATGTGCCTTGGCTATTGGTTATATTTAATCGACTTCATTAACATCGAACTAGTGATGAAAATAAACATTTTGTCCTGGTCGATCCTCTAGTCGTATCCTATTCCTGTTATAATCGTCTATTCTGCATGGGTCTAGTCGAAGAAACCAATCTTAATCCAACGACATAAAATTGAAGTTCGTATGAACAAAACGGAAACTGGAGATTGGTAATTCTGACCGCTCCAACATACTTACTGAAGTGGCTTACAATATTTTAGTGGTACTTGGCGTCAGTCCAAAGTGTTAATAGAGCGTCATGCTTCTAGTGACAGTTCGCGAATGTTAGATTATGGTTCTTGGACAAAAGAATATATAATATCTGATATATCCAATATTTTAAGTCCCTTTGGCTGCTGGCTGCTAAGCTATTAAAAAGTATGTCAATGTATGTATTATACTGTTCTTATAATTTACACTAAACGACTCAATCTCATGCTCATACTTGCATGATACAGGTGTATCATGGTAGTATTCATACACAAAACATATAGGTATAAGTATTGTGTTCTTCTCACTAACTAGAATGTCTTTCTTTTATGATATTAATTAATTTAATATTATGACAAATTTACACATATAAAACACTCCCTTACTTCATATATCTGCCTCGTAGACTGCGGTTAGGTGTGATATAATGTAGACTTATACACAAATAAATAGCTATAGAAATATTTTCCAATAAAAAAGCGTACGCGTATTGAAATTGGGTAGGAGACCAATACTACGCGCTCATTGTACTACCACTCGTAAACGAGCTTTACTGCTCAACCCTGCAACTTGCCTTCTTATATTGAGAACACACTGAGTATTGAAATACTTTTTTAATGTTCCGATTTTATTGATAATAATAGTTATGAACAATTCTAAGTCCATCATGTCATGTAAACTGTAATGATAGTTTGACCGAAACTCTAATTGAATGAATAGACACTTCGACACGGGTTTGGCAGGCTCGTGTAGAGGCGGAAAATATGTAAAAGTATCATTTCGTGATACGCATTACGACTTCGAAGGTAAAATAAACTGAGTAGAGGCAGTTTGTTTTGCCTTCACCGTCTTATTATTTTCTGTTAACATCGTAGGTGTAGAAAAATCTAAGGATAACGGTTCAAATAGTCTAATGAACATTATTGTTTTAAAGTCACATTTGGTAGGTTTGAATCGGCACCTCTCATTCTGCACCTCCCGATTTCCTACACACAATCTTTTTCAAATGATATATTTGAGCATATATTGATATATTTTTTTATGAATAAAAAATAGTATTTACTTTGTTAAAGAAGGTTCTTTAACAAAGGAAATACTGATTGCTATTGTTTCTATCGTTTTCTGGGCTTGGTGTAACACTGTCAAGTATCTACTTGGTAGTTACCAGAGCGCAATTCTTACAATATTTTCATGAATATTTAACAAGATGAAGTGATAAAAATATATAGCTTTCTCGAATGGGATACCTGGTGTCACGGCCATGACTTGCTAACTGAATCAGCTATGTAGGCTACATTGCAACCTTGCAAATTAACAATAGCAGTACGTGGTACAGGTATTCTAGTATTCTAGGTAACAGTAATGGGATAGCGCACAGATCTGTGGATTGAGCCGTTTCTGAATACTTTATAGCAGTCAAGACGGTCCTGCAAACATCCCTATTCAGCCCAATCTTTAACACCATCTGGCAACGAACATCTAACCGACTAACTCGCACTCTTACCAATGATAGCCAATCTGCTTCTTATCACAGTGAGATTTTGTCATTTGCTAATGTGCTCAAAACCGTGGTAAAAATTAGAGTTAGTAGTGTTGTGTATGGTATGCCAGTTGGAAGTTGCTGTGTGTGGAATATTACTTACGTACCTCACGTGTTACAATTCTGAGAACTACGTGTCAGCATTAACCACCACAGTAGTAATTCGTAGTAGTATGTATAATTCACAGTTTTACAAACAAGTGACTATTATAATATGAATAGCTGTATTTAATTTAACAAACGGTCTTTAACAGCAACTCATAGGTTGTATCATTATAGTCAGTAACTTTATTACTGGGACTAGTTATTTAAGCGACGTGTTATAACGACAAATTAGTACAATTTATTGTTAACAAAAAGACAAATATTATTAAATTAAAATGAAACTATGACCTGACCTATAAAGCTCTCGCGATGTTAAAATATCCTTTCAAGCCGACACCTTTCCATTGACAGATTTCTCCGATAAACACGTAAATATTTTAGTTGTCAAAATAATACAAGGCTGCTGTACATTATGTAAGCTTAACACTTTTGTTCTGTTCACGAGATCTTGATTTAAGTCAAATATTAATTTAATGACAGTTTTATTTAGAATTAAAGTTCTCAATATTCTCGAAGACTGCAGAAATAAATAATTTAAAAAGCATGATTGGCACTCATAATACTCATAGTACTTTATAGTCTCACTTTACTTAGGTAATTGTATTTGCTTTATCTGTATAAAAATAGAGTAGCACATTAATGTTGTGAAACTTGTTGTATGCCACTTGGTTACGGTACTGTGAACAACCACATTAAAACGGCTGTTTTTGGTTCTTAGAAAAATTAGTAAAACCCAAATCCCTTCATTTCCTGAAATATATTTTGGACAGAAAGTTTGATTCATTGGTACAAAACGTAATACTACAACTCATTACATAAAAATTGTTTGCCAAAAATTACATACGCAAATATAAATAACCGAGTGTAAATTAAAACGTGTTGTATTAACGCATCGCAGTAGTGTCATCTACGCGGTATTGTACAATTTTGAAATATTTTTCGGCTACTAAACTATTTTGTTCGTCAGTTACTTTTTTCTGACGGTACTTGCTATGAACGGATTGTTCGATCTACAACGTGTATTCAGCTTGAACACTTATATTTTTATTTCTGATCCACACAAAGACTTTTGTCATCGTAACTCTCGTGATTTTCAGGGAATGGAAGACGGAGTAAGATTAGAAATGAGTTATGTATTATATAATTTATAACCATCTCCATACAGTTTAAGATTGTTAGCTTGGATGTAATGAAATATTTTAGAGTAAGAAAATTTTGTAAGCCATTATGTAGGGTTATAATGGACAACCTTGACTGTAGGTACATTATATTACTATTTATAAAATAGATAACGAACTAATTACTTGTTTTGTACGCTGAGCTGTAAGTGACATTTTGTGCTCTGTGGTCAAACATGACTAGTAATCTTATTGAGAGCAAGTACGCATCAGTATGTTTCTAGTTTAGTTTTTAGCTGTGGCGTGAATCTATCTATCTCGTCTTTAACTAATATAAAGCAACCACAAAACAAAATTAAATAACCTCAAAACTCACAATTATCAACAATCCTACATCCAATCCCTACAAGCAATATCGTAAAGTTATCTAGCTATATGTTTTTAGATTACAAATAAACAGTAGAATATAAAATATACGGTTTAATGTTCGTATAACTGACTGCTTAACTATAACTGCAGTCGGAGTAACATTGACGCGGTCGTTAGTACGATTGCACTTAAAACTGGCGCGCAGCTGGAAAAACAATTTTACATTTTGTAGGTGGCACATTTCAGTTCAGATTTAGGAAAGGCTCTTTGCCGAAATGAGGACGTATACTTTAAAATATGTTTAGAACAGAAAACAATTCTAGTGACACCTATTAAAATTTGCTTATAAGAAGTACACGAAGTGGACATGAATTTTTATCACAACAGTGTTTATACATTTAGTGCCGTATCTGTGCCAAGTGGGCATTTAAACCTTTATTAAAAACACGTATTTTGTAAAAGGCAAGAAAAGAGGATTCGGGTACAACTTGCTTTCGTAAACAGGGATTTTTAGAATGTCCTATTTTTTTATTTATTTTACTACTGTCGGCCATTGCCGAATATCATTTTATAATAATTCATTTGAAGATATTGAACTACAAAGTGTTAGCCACTTATAACGAGATTCAGCATACCGCATAAACATTGTACTCTTCACATGTCAAAGTAAATCCAACACACTTACATTGCAGACCCTTCACATCTGCCAATAACGTGGGGATGTGTTCGGTTTACTGCACTTTTTATATAGCCGCCACTTCGCGACACCATAAAATATTTATATTTTATAGCTGCAAATAAAACATTTACGTCCTCCAAGACTCACCTGTAAAATAAATAAAAATATCTTTCTTGAAACTAGTCTAATTCAACATTGACCTATAAAGAAAATAGTTGGATAATAAAAATGATATATGATTAAATTAGAAATCATAAAGTATAAAATTCTATAAATTGTTCTAACATAAAATTTCATTTTCTTAGTAGGTACCTAGTTTGTTATTTTTAATTTGTACTTTATTTAATAAGCTTTAAAAAACACCTTAAAGGTAGACCTGGGTAAAACTAAGGGATGTATAGTACAGCTTAATATAAATTATTGTCATGATTTAGGAACATTGAAGTCGGTGATACTTTTTGAAAAGACAATTATGATCGTGGAAAACCTTTTTAAAAATCTCAATAATCATCAAAACACTAGGCCTGTAGCCTGTGGATAAGAGGAGGAGGTTTTGTCAATGTCAGGCATTAATAGGTTGGTACCGGGCCCAAGTAAGTAAGTAAGTAAGTAAGTAGTACACAGGGTGAAAGTCCAAATTAACAGCAGCATCGTATTTAAAACGAAACGAAAGTCCGTGTTCAAAAAGACAAGTCGTCGTTAAGCATCATAAAAAGAAATCCGTAGAGAATGAAGCAGGTAAACGATTGAAAAAAAATATAGTCTTAAAAAATAGCAAACCGAACTAAAAAGAAGAAAATTATTTTTAAATATGAAGAGTTCCTTCTATAGGGCCTGGGCTGGATAATTATAATTTTAACAAAAATTTAATAAGTTTACAATAAGAATTAAGTTATTAACAAAATAACTATATTTAATCGACTCAAGGACGTCCTTGAGCGTCCTTTAAATACTTGAATTTTTGTATATTTATTAAAACCCCCTAGATTAACTAAAACCCCAAATTTCATAAATACAGCTGAAAGAGTCATTTAGATAGTATCGTTTAAAAATCAGCATTTTGATCACTGACTGACTGACATATAGATCAAAAACCTAACCCACTTCCTGATGACCTGGAAACTTGAAATTTGGCGTCCAGTTGGGTAATTGTGTGGGTGCAGAAGAAAAAATCAGGAAACAGTGAATTTTTAATTATTTTAACTTTTAACAAATACTTTGAAAATGTACAGAATGACTCCCAAAAATGTAGGTTACGTAAGGTAGGATTTATTAATGAATGGGCATTGCGCCCTAATATTTCTAATGTTCAAGAAAATGTACAAAATAGCACAAAAAGAAAACTATACAACGTAAACACAGAAAAATGTTAATTTTACAGATCACTTTTGAATGATGAGTAAAAATAGTTTCTTTCATCATCAAAAACATAAATGTGAAAATGGGAGCCAAGTCACCACACAGTACATACTATGGAGTAATAAAACTAAGTTACATAATTATTATGTGTTATATTATTTACGTGTACATCACGCAGCCGAATGGGATCTGGTTCAGTATAATCAGCATCTGCTAAACAATTGTCTAGAGGTAGACAATTGTTTAGCATTGGTAACATAGGGTTTCTTTCAACCAGAAAAGGTACTGTTCAGGGATACCTGAATTGATTGACAAAATGAGCTGGCGACGCAGCCAGCCGCAAACCCGAGCGAAGCCGAGAGCAAAAACTTGACTTAATTCCGTATGTCCCCTGGATGGGACAGGAGGCGTCTACAGTAATTCTCTATCGTAATCGATCTTGAGCATCGTGGGATTTCGCTTCATGCCTGGCCGATGTTCTCCAGCTCGGCTGCTACTGTTCGCCGCCAGGTTTGTTTGAGACGACCACGCTTGCGTTTTTCTGGAAGATTCCAATCTAATGCCCACTTGGGGTCCCTTCAGAGCGTGTGGCCAATCCAGTTTCAGTTCGTGGCAGCGAGCAAAAACTAGTTTCATATAAATAGTTTCATTACAACATTATTTTATACTAGCTTTGCCATCGGCAATAAATTATATACTTCTGGGTTAACAAGTTTTTTAATATGGAAAAGAAGATTATATTTGGTTTACCAGTTTCAGAAATGTCGACCGTTCATTCCCGTATGCATATTAAGTAGAAGCTCTATATAAAACTATAACTTCATACATGAGAATCTTCACATTACAATAAAAGTTTATTTATTACAGCACACTTACCCGGCTAGCGAACAATCTACTTTGTAGGGAACGTTGATTGAGACTACAACTATAAAGGAAGTAATAAGATTGGACGATTTCAATGTCCCCTACACTTAATTGTTTGCCTGATTAGACGGACAAAGGGATTGAGGTTGTTATATTTCTAGTAGCGCAGTTTTTTATTTTAGGTGTATAATACAGGCTAGTATTTAATAAAACATTTTAATATAGAACTCACAGAACAGTCCCATTAAGTCCATTATGAAGTGACAGTAATGAATAATTAACTATTTATTAGATTTATTATGTATAACTTAAAATGCATTTTTTATTTATAATTTATTTTAAACACGTTCATATATATATATATATCTATATAAAATAAAGATACAGTGATGGCATTCATGCGAAGTAGAATTGGTGAACACTTAAGTGTGTATTTATAGCATTTTCAATTGTGATCATATTTGCGTAAACAATTTGGTTTTATTACCTTTGGTATCTCAAAATCTTACATTTTGAAAGCGTTCAACTTATTTAATTGGGTTTTGGCAAGATCTTGATAGCTGGTATCTGCATAATGAGGAATAGGAAGAAGTAATGAATGAGTTTGCGAGCGCAAATTTAGTGTTGGAAGAAAGTTCTGCAGTCTCCTTAGCAATCCAGCGAAAGCAATAATTGTACAACATATTTTTGTAATTGTAAACTCCAAAACCTTGTGTTTAAGAATAGTGTTGAGATCACAACCCATCGGATGTAAAGTTTATTCTTGCAAACAAATTAGCTAATTAGGATATGTTGGGCATTCAAAGATGCTGTGTGGAAGTAAAAATTTTGCTGGCGAAAAGTAAGTGTGTGTCACTTCTGCTTACCCCTGTGGAGATGAAGGTGTGTGAATGAATAAATAAAAATATCCATTCTTAAAGAATGATCAACAGTAATCAAATTACTTTTTGGTAACGTAAATAACTTACAAAATCAAATCTGAATATTTTAATATTTAAGTATAAATTAGAATTATATTGTAGTAAAATTGATTGAATGCAATGCTTTAGCAAATTAGTTTTGAAATGTCCTAAAATGTGTTTTATTGATGGGCAAATAAAATTTATGTTCCTTCAGGCCAATAAATATTTTATTGGATTGTAAAAAGGCTGTTTGGAATCCGTCGCATTTGTAAACGAAACCTAGGAATCGAGGCGATCGATTGCGTTCTCGCAAAAGGAAATATTTTTGCTTCCAGGCCCTGCTGTCTCTCTATTTTTCTATTGTATAACAACATAACTAAACAACTCAACTAAGCCATATATGTAATGTACCAATACTGAAAACTTATAGTACATACTTAACGTTTACACAAAAATAAGCGTACTTACGAGTCAAACTTCATTTATTTTTTAACACTTTATGCACAAAAATGTACAGTGATGGATGGCAAGATGTTTTAAGTCGTTTTTTTGCTGTTGGATTATATATGAATTGACCAAAATTAGGCATTTATTATACTAATTAGCCGTCTTGTTTATCTTTTCTAGTGATGTTTTCCAATAAATTTTAGGCTGAGTTCCAGTTCAGAGAATTTTGAGATTTTAAAATTAAAACGGCATGATACTTACTACTACTATTAATATTTCAGCTAATATTAACATTCCTTATTACGTTATATAAATACTACCAAAAATTGAGTTTGTAAAGTAGTACTGGTAATAATTTCTATGATTCTTGTGATGTGATGATGACTTATCTTTTTCATTCTACGTATTGATAGCGAGTTACAACAAAGTACCGGGCAAAGTATAGTTGTCAATATGTAAACATAATATATTATCACTATGAAATAAACTATATATAGCGTATACTATATGCGCATATTTAATTAAGCAGATATCGAACCATTTTTTTTTTTAATTTGTAAATCTGTGAATGTTGGTGTTTGCCGTTGTATATTGTGCACTAAGATACTATACACTATATTTCTATTATAAACATGTATGTAAGTGTAACAATTGTAGGTAAACCAATAAATACATATAGACATGTACATAATACGTACATACTCTCTAATAATAAATCTTATCTGTATCACTCTGTTTTCACATCAATAGCATTTGTAACATTATAACATTTCGTTCGTTCTGTATTATCCAAACTATTCTTTTACAAGAGCTACGCTTTAAATTACTCTTAAGATTTTATCTAGGTAATATCTCAAATCGAAAAAAGCCGTAGTAAAATATAATTATAGCAGCTACTCAAATCAAACTATTACAGGATGACAAATTTAATCATTGCTTCACAATTGTATTAAAGGGAATTTCAAAGTCTCTCAGCAGTTAAATTAAGTTTAAGATCTGAAAAAAGGTCTTCACGCCCACGTTCATAAAAAGGGAGCCTTTGAACAACTTGAGAACTTCGTTGACATTTTTTTTTTCTGGAAACTAATGTTGATATAGAAAGAAGTTATTTCAAAATACACAATCGTTGTATTCCAATGACAAAAGCGATATTAATACATATAATTATATATAATATATTTTTATGTGGGAGAGCCATGCTTCGGCACGTATGGGCCGGCTCGACTCCGCTCGTTACCACGGCCTCACAGAAAACCAGCCGTGAAGCAATGCTTGCATTGCATTTCGGCACGTATGGGCCGGCACGACTCCGCGCGTTACCACGGCCTCACAGAAAACCGGCCGTGAAGCAATGCTTGCATTGCATTTCGCCGAGTGAGTGAGGTTACCGGAGGCCCTAACCCTTCCCTCTCCCATATTTCCGTCTTTCCCCCCTCCCCCCTCTTCCCCCCCCCTCTTCCCGTCTTTCCCCCCTCCCTCCTCTTCCCACTCTTCCCGTCTTTCCCCCCTTCCCCCTCTTCCCACTCTTCCCCCCCTCCCCCTCTTCTCCTACTCCCACCTTAAAGGGCGGCAACGCACTTGTGACTCTCGAGTTGCCCATGTTGAGGTGCCCATGGGCGGCGGTAGTCCTTTACCATCAGGTGACCCGTCTGCTCGTTTGCCCCCTATACCATAAAAAATAAAAAAAAATAGGTTTTGATTTACTTGCGAAATTGGTAAAAATATAACGCTTAAAGGGCCGTATCTTTTGATTGCGTTACTTGGCAGCTTATTTGCTGTTTATTTAAACCTATTATTACCTCGGAGGATTTCTGAGAAAATTTGATGAAGATTTGATTGAGAATTTGAGGCTTGACAAACAGTCTGTCTGTTTGTCAAGCGGACGGACGGACCACCAAGTGATCCTACAAGGGTTCCTTTTTCCTTTTGAGGAACGGAACAACTGGAAACAGTATTGAGAGGCGTAATGAGAAATTAGTTGGAGTTACTTTTTATCTTACTGAATAATTTGTGTTAAAAGTCGTAATAACTCACGTCATGTCTTTTTAGAGCAGGTCAAGTGATATTTTTTCTACACAAAAATATAAACTAATCTTGATATGAATCATATTGTCTTTTCTCTGTTGTTGTCTAAATTATGCCCATATATAATGTTGTTCCGCCGCGCGGATGTCATTGCAACACAGTCCCTTTTTTCTTACATTTGCCGACTGCCAATTCATGCAGAGTTTACTCCAACAGTTTTAGTGCCAAAATGAATAGAATATGGGCCCTGGCAGCAAACGGATTGGCACACCGTCTTGGATAGCTTCATGGTTTATTTAGAATTATTTAGGAGACATTTTTATAGTATTCAGCTTGCCCCATTATGTCAAGCTTTAAAAATTATTTGTAGTTTATTTTCGGCTTCTTCATGTACGTTTACTGGGCTGGCCGTAACCATTACAGGGCAAATAAAAACAAAGAGAAGGTATAGATGTAAAGATAGTGGATACCTATTTTTTAAATTTATTCTCTAATTACGGGGTGAAATTGCGTAAATAAAAAAGAAATAGCACCTACCAAAAGATTTGTTAACGTTAAGAACTATATCTACAGATTATTTTCCCACAACTTTAAAATAACTAAAATTTTAAACTTTTCCGTTCCATGATATAATTATGTACGTGAGGCACACTGAAAGTTTTTAGAAAATAAAAAACGGAATGATATCGAAGTCTGTTAATACCTTTATTGCTTTTCGAAGTAGTCTCCGTTTCTTTCTAAGCACTGTCGTATGCGATGGAACCATTGACTGAAGCAGTGAGCCCACTATTCTTTAGGGACCTCTTCCACGCCTTTTTCAAACGTAGCCACAGCATCTTCAGGGTTCATAAAATAAGTTCTTTTAAATTTATCTTTTATTTTTACAAATAAATAAAAGTCACAAGGCCAGATCCGGCCTGCAAGGAGGATGACTCACTAGCTCCACACCTTCGATAGACAAATATTGGATAGTCCGTATGGCGGAGTGAGCTAGATCGTTGTCGTGGTTTAGGAGGTTCCTGCTTCTTGGGCGCTGCTATCTAACATTTCCCAGACAACTGGTAGACAATGACTGATATACACACCACCCCCCTATTGAAGTTATTCTGCGTACTAACATTCCTAGTCTCACACACAATGTTGCAATCAAAAGATTATGCTATCGTAAGACAGATTATGAGGGTTGTAAAAAGGATATTAGTAAAGTTAATTGGTCACAGCAGGCATTAAGTTTGGGATGTGATGAATTTGTCCAGTTTTTCTACAATAGTATTTACGCGATTATAGAAAAATATACTCCAAAGACCAAGCTATCAACCAATAAATATCCAGCGTGGTTCTCTAAAAATTTAATTATATTACTCAGAAACAAAAATAAAGCCCACTCTAGATTTAAACGTTACGGCAATCCCAGGGACTACGACGAATTCTCCATGCTCAGAGCTAGATCCAAAACTCTTGCATATCAGTGTTTTAAAACTTATATAGAGCGAACTGAAGACGATCTTCAACTCAATATTAAAGCTTTCTGGCGTTACACAAAGAGAAAACGTGTTACTAATAACTATCCTTGCAGTATGTTTTGCGAAGACAAAAGAGCTAGCTACGGAGATGACATAGTCAACCTTTTTGCAAAATACTTTTCGTCGGTTTACTGCTCCAGTTCTACCAACAACGGCTATACTTCTGAGTTTCCAACATCTAACTGTACTATTGGCAAGTTGTTGATAGACAAGACTGACTTACTACAGAAATTACAAGACATTGATTTGACTAAGAGTGGCGGATTTGATGGAATTCCACCCATCTTTATTAGGTTTTGCGCAACTGCACTAGTGACACCTCTTCTTATAATTTATGAAAAGTTGTTGAGCGAGGGCACATTCCCTGAACTTTGGAAAATCGCTAAAATTACACCAATTTACAAATCAGGCAATAGAAATGATATTTCCAATTACCGTCCAGTTTGTATTCTAAACTGGTTCGCCAAAATATTTGAGAGTTACATCTACAAACATATGTACAATCATTTGAAACACCAACTAAGTCCATTACAACACGGATTCATGACTGGCAGGTCAACCAATACTTTATTTTAACTATAAAACGCAAGTAGACTCCATTTATACCGACTTTTCTAAGGCATTCGATCGTGTCGATCATTTTAAGTTACTAGCAAAGGCCCAGCACGTAGGAATTCACGGCAATCTATACAGATGGCTTTCATCTTATCTTCTAAATAGAACACAGTTAGTAGCACTCAATGGCTATGAATCTGTCCCTTTTTTAGCTAAATCTGGTGTTCCGCAAGGATCTTATCTGGGTACCCTACTATTTTTATTATTTATTAATGATTTACTGAATGAGATTAAAGGTGAGTGCTTGGCTTATGCAGACGACTTGAAAGTGTTTAACGTATCTCGGGTTATAAAGATTGTGAAAGTCTTCAATCTGACATCAACATTATTACCAACTGGTTTGAGACAAACTCTATGTCCCTCAATATAAAAAAATAAACCCGCATAATTATATGTATCAAATTAAGGGTGTTGCATTGGAGAGAGTTACGGTGGTCCGCGATCTAGGGGTAATTTTCGACTCCGCCATGTCGTTTAGACCTCATTACGACTACATTTGCAGTAAGGCGAACCGAATGCTTTCTTTCGTACTTCGGAATGCGAGACCTTTTACAAAAGCTAGCTCATTACTCACGTTATACTACTGCCTGGTAAGAAGTTTACTCGAATACTGCTCGTCTGTGTGGATGCCTATCTACAATGCTCACATAGATCGAATAGAAGCAATACAAAGGCGGTTTGTGAGAGGATTATGTTCTAAGTTTGGGTTAAAACGAAAATTAAAAGAGTATAACGATCGACTCAATGAGTTTAAAATGATCACGCTTCAGAAAAGGAGATGGATTTGCGACTTGAGTACCCTACACAAAATTGTGAATGGTTCTCTAGATTGTCAACTTATTGATACGTTGAACTTTAAGATACCAACGCGATCTGTGTGCACACCACAAAGTTTTACTATACCAGCCAGCAACAACAATGTTTCACGCAACAATCCAGTTTCGCGAATGTGTAGTCGTTATAACGATATATGTTCTCGAGTAGATATTTTTAATGATAGTATTAATGTATTCAGGTGCTCTTTGTATAAAGCTGAAATGTATAAATCTAGCAAGACTTAAATGTAAAATTATAGTAACACATTGTATATATAACCAATTAGTTAATTTGCTGCATTTCATTATGCTTCTTGACCATCTGTCTAACACCTAACTGGAGCGCTATTACCATTACCGCGATTGTGCAGGAAGCTTCCGAGAACCCCTGCAGACTTTGGCGTCCTCATCAGCAGGTGGCCACACCGTGCAATAGGCGGGGCCTTACCCTCCCTCCAGATGAGAGAGGCATGCACGAAACCCATTGCGCCACCGTCTCAGACCGTTACCCCAACAGAAGCAGCTGTTGGGGTAACGGTCAGCCTGACCCGCTACCCCCAGGCTTGCGCTCATGGAGGACGGAGATCATTCAGCGCTCTCCGGCACCTTGTGCATCTTCTGCGGGATGGGAGAGTACTTGTCCTCTAAGGTTCCCGTTCCGCCGCCTCTTTGCCCAACATCACCTTCTCGCAAAATGAGGCGGCGAAACCCCACGCACTCTCACTTTGGACCATGGACAGAATCATGGTCAATGAACGGCACCAATTCAAACGACGGCGTATTTGATCTTTCGTTAAATTATGTGGTATCCATCTAGTACAAAGCTTTGTGATGCCTAAATGTTCATGTAAGACTTTTTGTACTTGACTCATACCAATGCCTAAATCTACCCGAAATATCTACCCGAATCTGTTGATATGTCATGCATATGTATGTTCTATCAGCTTCTGTCAATAGCAGCACAACACTCACGTTATCTTCAGTAGTCACCGTAAAAGAACGTCCTTCTCGAGAATCATCTGTAAGTTTGCTATCGTAACATTGTTGTTGAGTAAGACCGCTACGAAAGTCGTAATAAATCCTTGAGCGAATTTTTTTTCTAGTCAAATCCATTTCCATGCACGACAGACACTTTTTAAATTACCGCCTATTCGTAAGAACAAATGAAATCTGTATAAGAAATCATCACATCTACAGATTCGCAAAGAGTTCCTAATTCAAAATTTAAATAAATTTTTGATCGGCTGCTTTTCTTACTTTCCTGTTTTAAAAACTTTCAGTGAGACACGAGTATATATTATGTAAGGGAATTAACACGATCACGTAATAGGTATTACATACCTTTGAGTCAGTCAGAGTCAGCCCGTGACCACGGTCAGTGCACCTGGTCGAAATATCAGATAATTCGAAAGTAAGTAATACATAAGTATTACGTGATACAAAATAATTATAACTAAACTGACTGAATCAACGTCATCATCGAAATGGCTATAATTATCATAAGTGATATAAAAAGAGCAATATAGTACGGAGAAATCATTACCGCTGAGGAACAAAGGTTTTCAAATGACAAACCATAAACTAGGTAGTCGATTTTTTTTTTACCTTCACGTACCGAGAAAAGAAACTGAGATTCAAGCGGACCAAGTGACAGTAGCTTCTTTTAAGTATATAAGATGGGATCACCTTACATATTTCTTCCCCTAAATTACCTAAATAGATAAACATGAAGTTAAGTACATACTTCTCACAACATCTTGGCTGGATGCTAACTCGCATTTTGTTTCTTATAAAAAGTAACATCATAACATGCCTCTTAAATAAATTAATCACTTTCACAAATAAAACTCCCCCAATCTCCATTCGAGCGCGGAAGCCGGCTAAGATGCTTTAAATCTCAGTTATTTCTTATTTACTTAACTAAATAAAGTCTCACCGCCTTATGATAAAGCAATTTCTTTCAAGTGGAAAAAATGTAGACACCGCTTTCAGTGTGATTAAAACTCATGGGAATTATTTGACAGCGAATTTTCAAGGCGGGTGAGGTGATACGCAATAATGACCTTTATGTAGAAACTAATCTCGTTAAACTGCTTATTTTGTGTCCTCACGGTATTCGCACGGTGTGAATTGAAGCAAAATTGTTACTTGGTATTTTAGAACAGAGACCTCTTAAAAAAATGGATTATTTTCACAATAACTTTAAATGAAATTTAGTACTAAAGCTGTAGGCTATTTTATATTTAAAGGGTCCAAAAGCACAGTATGTACTAGAATACATACTGTGCAAATATATGGTAATAATAATATAGTGAGGGAGTACCTGCATTTTTAGCCCGAACCATCGATGTATTGGTCTCTGTACCCGTTAAGGAAGTTGAAAGCGAACTGCAATTCTGGGCAAAAATAGCACATATTACTATAGTTGATTGCAGGCTTATCAACATTTTCAGACATCTAATGTTAACGTGGAGTATCGGTATCTAAAATGAAAGATCAATAAAAATATATCGTGGTACACGTAAACCATCGCTACCTAGGCACAACCTAAGCCGTACTTGTACTATGGGTACTAGAATATGGATAAACATATTTAGATGGAGATACTTATTTTTTTTTTGTAAGTACGTAAAATTATCGTGGGAGTGCCATGCTTCGGTGCGTATGGGCCGACTCGACCGGAGTGATACCACGGCCTCACAGAAAACTGGCAGTGAAGCAATGTTGGTATTCATTTTCGCCGAGTAAGTGAGGTTACCGGAGCCCCTAACCCTTCCCTCACTCCCACCTTAATGGCCGGCAACGCACTTGTGACTCTTGAGTTGCAGGTGACCCGTCTACTCGTTTGCCCCCTATACCATAAAAAATAGGATCAAACAAACCGATGCAAATAGACATTTTCATGTTTATAAATTTTTGCACTGAGCAGGAATCGAACGCGGGACCCCCGAAGTGGAAGTCCCATGCACACTATCGCCGCGCCACTGAGGTGGTCAAGCAAGTACTTGTGTATTTATTACATAGTAACATCAACAACATCTAAAGGGTAGTGATGGTTCTATCGTTTCAAATTCATCTATGTACTGTATTTTCATGCGTCCAAATTATATACATAATATATAATTTATGTGTGTATAATTTATGTATATTTTAAGGTATTACAAATTTTAAGGTTCTAATTGAACATAATCTAGTAACTTATGGAAATTGAACACGCATTAAAATTAATTAATAACGTTTCGAATCATAATATCAGTTAACTACGTTAGTTACGTTCCCAGCAGTTTCGCCTATGTTTATAGTCACTGCTTCGCTCCTCCAAGATGATGATGTTACAAAGCTTATAAACTTCCTTAATAAATACTCTATACCCAATACAGATAGAATTTTTTAGAACAAACAATAAAACATATCATGGTATATTATGTCATGGTATATTTGATCGAAGTTTATAGTTATTTTTATTTTTTAGTTTTTAATAATCAATTTTAGCATTAGCGTAGAATATTGGGCGATGTTGTGTTCTATCGATATATTTATTACTTTTTAAGTTTTAATAGATTATTTGCATTATTCGAGCTACTAATACTTTCTTTTAATACTTTGTTACGGTTGCTAGTTTTTAGACCTTTCCTTTTTTAACTTAAATATATCATGTGTTGTACAAGTGACTACAACACAAACAAAAAGAACCAGAAAATCAAGAGCAATTAATCTGACTAACACTAGGTCACAGAAGAACAACCGTACTAAAAACAGGTTAAGTATATCACTACATATTATAAAATAAAGTGCCCCAATGCGTCTCTCTGTCTTTCTGTCTGTCTGTCTGTTCGCGATAAACTGAAAAACTACTGAACGAATTTTCATGCGGTTTTCACTACTAGATAAAGTGATTTATGAGGAAGGTGACCCGTGTTTAGGTGTACAATTTGTTAAGATTTTGTGTAAATTGATTTAAATATGTTGATGTTGGTTGAAGATGTCTCCGCTACCCGTGCGAAGCCGGTTGCTAGTTAAATAATAAATCAGCCGTAAATCTGGTAGTTTGAAGGATTTACACAAATTAAAAGGCTCAGCAGTCAGGGTCACTAACCAAATTCAAATTCAAATAGGGAGTGGCAACACCTATTACAATATTTTGCAAATAATCTTTATCACGGTACCTGTAAGAAATTATAGTAAGAAATCCATTAATTCACTCTAATAAAAGTTTCTTATGCTAGTTTAACAGAAATGCACAGTAATCAGGTAATTTTTTAAGTTACATATATTGTTGTGGTAATCGAGATCGAAATAAATCAGAAAAGGCATCTTACTGACTTACTCATCTCGACTACCAAGACACAGTGTAAACTTTATAGATATCAAACGCGGAGTAAAATGTCATTTTGTGCTTTATAATTTACTTGAAACTGTTTAATTAAATACAAACGATTAACATTTTATAGAGGATAAAATCTGCACAGATATTAATATTAATCGCAGCCTCTTCTTGACGGCAATGGTAGGAGGACTTTAAAATAAACATGTTTCACAAAATGCTGCTGCTGAAATCCAATTTAAATATTAGAATTGAATCGATTTGAATTTATAAATTATAAACGATTTTGCGATTCCATTTCCGTGTTTGAATCAGTAAGTTGCAATTTGTTTGGGTGTTTGTTGGAGTATCACAAAGTCAAGCCCGAGTCAGATGTTCTTTATCTCGTAAAACAAATCAATGAAAAGTTTCGTTGCGAGTTTTACAGTAGGTTGTAAGGTGATAGTTAAGTATGTAGAAGGAACTCTTTGTAAATAAAGTATTTTTTCAATGATTTAGAGATTAATAATTTAACTGATCTGCGTTAGGGTACAAGATGATGTGTACGGGCCAAGGAAGAGATGAGCAATATTATAAATTAAGACAATCAGCTTATAATACCGATACAAAGCACAACAGTCACAAAAATTATAAGTACGTACGTAAGTAAGTAAGTAACTAATGTGATTTTAATAACATGATTGTTTAAAAAATATAAGCGAAAGGAACTTAACATGCCGCCATAAAGCAGCAGCTTTCACCGATAAACGTGAATAATTTCCAGGTTTGCTTTGAGTTTCCAATATTTTTTCAGCAAATACATGTTACATACGGCGATTAGCTTTGAGTGAACACAGTATACATACATGTATATATATAACTGTGTATTTGCCCACCTATAGTATTCCCATTTTTGTTTTGGCGTTCAATGCATTTGGTGAAAAAACGGTACCTTTGTGATACGGATTATTGTCATAACCGTTTATCTATTGAACAGTTTATTTCCTCCTTCTTCCGCTGCTGTTATTATGTTAAAAAACCTTTTAAAGATCTTGCTGTTTAAGAAAATCTTGTATTTTTAGCTGCGAACAGTATGTTGTTAGTCTGGTCTTTAAGTTTAATTTTGGTTAAGTTACTTTAATAGGTACTTTTACAATATGTTAGAAATCTTATTGTGATTTGTAGGATTATGCTAAAATATTAGACATCTCATGCCTAGACTGAAGCTCCCAAATATCATTCAATTTTGCTTACTTTGACTTGAGTTGATGAAATATCCTAAATACCCCTAGAGCTTTTTTAAATATTTGTTTGGAGCACTATAATTGCTAAATAGTTTGTATTATTAAAATTTAGATATCATTGCCAAGTATCAGAGTTTGTACAAACAAATATGATAAAAAAATTATATAAGGCTAACCTTAGTAGGTAGGACGGTAGGGGTGGTGAGTTTATGTTCGTAGTGTAGTGCTTCCTATGCTCGCTTGGCTCCAAGGACAGGATTAATCTTAGAAAAGTGATATATTTACAGGAAGATGCAAATGAAATTACGGGCACAGTATAAGTATATACAGTATTGTGACTCGGCCCTTTCCTTAATACAATTACCTATAGCCGGACGGTCCGTAAACACGACAGACGACGACGACGATAGGGCTGCCTATAATTTTATCTACCTACTTGATTTTCTTTCTAGTTTTGTTATTGTAAATATTATAATTAATTTTTATAAATATAAATAGATTTCCCTTTATTCAGGGTGTTTATTACCAACGATACCTCAGTGGAGTGTACAAATGACAATAGTGGACTGTACTTTAAAGTTGTATAATGATTAAAAAGAAATTACAATACTTGAAACTTGATATATGCGGAAATAAAATGTATAAACAAACTGATAGGCGCGAGCGTGGCCATACACGGTCGTATCTGTGGCTGAATGACGGTGCCCGGCGGGGCGAGACTCTGTGTCTCGCGCCGGGCGGCGGGGGGACGGGGCGCTGACGACGAAACCGGTTAGCACCGATCAGCTGTGGGTGCGGCAGGCATATGTCGATTACTCGACATACTCCCCCCCGTTGAAGTAATCTCAACAGCATTAACTGGCAAAGGACAGATCGTGTTGAAGGCACGCCGGATGACTCCCTTGCTGGTGCGGATGTCGGCGACTCGTGCGATGCCATCTCTGCCAGGCAAAACCTGTATAATACGGCCTAAAGGCCAAATCAAAGGGGGTGAGGTTTTATTCTTTATGAGGACTAAGGTTCCTGTCTTCAATTCTCCTGATGACCGGCGCCATTTGGTTCTCTCCTGAAGCCAAAGAATATATTCATTGGAGAAGCGACTCCAAAAATGTTGCTTTATACATTCTATGCGTCGAAATCTCTGGATACTGTTGATGTTGAGATGTTGTATCTGTGGATGTGGCAACATAACAAGTGAGCGTCCTATTAAGAAATGGGATGGAGTTAAAGGAGTAAGGTCAGAGGGATCTTGGGAGAGAGGAGTTATAGGTCTTGAATTGAGAATAGCCTCTATCTGAATCAAGCACGTTGCCATTTCTTCAAAGGTCAAGTTTGTCAGGCTTAAAACGCGTCGAAGATGGTGTTTAGTGGATTTAACCGCAGACTCCCATAAGCCCCCGAAATGTGGAGTATATGCGGGAATAAAATTAAAGTTTATGCCTGGATCAACCTTACTCAATTCTAAGTCTTGTGATAGAAGATTGGCTAACTCATTAAATGCACCTATAAATGTTGTGCCATTGTCGGAAAATATGTTACGTGGTTTACCCCTTCGAGCAATAAACCGAGATAAAGCAGCTAAGAAAGCCTCCGTAGTGAGGTCTGACACAAGTTCGAGGTGGAGAGCTCTGGTAGCCAGACACACAAATACACAAATAAAACATTTGATCAGTCTACATCCTCTACCCTTACGGTCAGCTATCATGATAGGTCCTGCATAGTCTACGCCAGTGTCCAAAAATGGAAACTCTAAATGTAGGCGTTGTTCTGGTAGGTTACCCATGATGGGTTGTATGGTGTTAGCCTTCATCCTGCAACATTTCACACATTGATGAGTGATTTTCTTGGCCAAATTTCTACCTCCAATTGGATAATAGTGATGACGTACGGTGGCCAATAAAAGCTGAGGTCCAGCATGCATAAGTCTAAGGTGATACATGTGAAATATTAATTTGCAAATATGATGACTGCTTGACAGTAAAATTGGGTGTTTAACGTTGTAATCGTAAAAGGAATTATGTAATCTACCGCCAACTCTAATTAAATTAACAGTTGTATCAAAGAAGGGAGATAATGATAATAATTTGTTTTTTGCTGGCAATTGTTTGCCTGAGAATAATAAATTGTATTCTTCAGGAAATAACTCCTGTTGACTTAGTTTTAATAGAAAATTTAATGAATTATTATATTCCGTTGATGTGAGAGAACCAGATTCAAATAATTGTCTCTTACATTTATAAACAAATCGCATAATGTATGCCACTACGCGCTGCAACTTGAAAAATTGTGAATATTTTATACATAGATTAGATATAAGATTACATATATGATTTGAAGTATCAACGTGTAAAGAAATTGCTACATCTGGTAAGTTTAGCAAATCATGTTGATTTGATTGAGGAAACCGAGGCCATGATGATTCATGATCGGCCAGAAATTTCGGTCCTGACCACCACAAAGAAGAAGACAGCAGCTTATCAGCGCTAAGTCCACGCGAAGCGAGGTCTGCCGGGTTTTCCTGTGATGGAACGTAACGCCAAATGTTGCCAGCCGTAGTGTCAATAATCTCTGTTACGCGATGACGTACGAAGGTCTTTAGTTGTGCCGGCGAAGCAGCTAGCCAACCTAACACTATGGTTGAATCGCACCAAAAAGTTACGCCATCTAATGTTAAAGTAAGAGATTGACGAACCTTATCGTAGAGACGTGTTCCTAGCAACGCCGCACAGAGCTCAAGTCGTGGAATTGTTACAGATTTAACGGGAGCAACCTTGCTTTTGGCAGTAAGGAGCTGAACATTTATGTCACCATCCTCCGAAATGCTGCGAACATAAACACATGAACCCAGAGCCTTCTCAGATGAATCGGTGAACACGTGAAGAGATACATGCGAACATGATTTAGCCATAACCCACCTGGGTATCTTAAGTTTGTTTAAATGTATGATTGTATTTTGGAAGTTGCTCCAGGCCTGTTGAATCTCTTCAGGAACCGGTTCATCCCAGGAGCACTTCGCAAGCCATAGACGTTGCATAATTATTTTAGCTTCCACAATGCAAGTTACAGCCAAGCCAATAGGGTCATAGATTTGCGCTATGACAGATAAGATGCGCCTTTTGGTAACCACACCGGTGAAAGATAAATCAATTGAAAATGATAATGTATCGCTAGCACAATGCCAGTTGAGACCTAGAGTCTTTGACGCTCCGCTGTCGCTAAGGTCGACAACATCAGAAATATCGCGATCATTACAAAGAGCATGCAAAAGCTCGCTAGAATTTGATCGCCATTTACGTAGATTGTACTGGGCCGACTCAAGAACATAAATCACTTGCCGACACTTGTTTAACGTCTCTACAACCGACGAGCTACTTGACAAATAATCGTCAACATAAAAATCATGTGCTATAGAGAACCTTGTCGACAAGTCAGAGCATTCCTCAGCAAGCTGCAATAAGCACCTGGTAGCTAGAAAGGGGGCAGACGCGGTGCCATACGTTACTGTATTTAATGTGAAACTTTTTAATTGGTGAGTAGGATGTGCTCTCCAAAGAATTTTTTGCAGCGGTCGATGACTATCATGGACCAGTGTCTGGCGATACATCTTCTCAATGTCTGCACACACAGCAATTTTGTGCTGACGGAACCGCAGTAAAATCGAAAACAAATCGTCTTGTAAAGTGGGTCCTACCATCTGTATGTCATTTAAAGACTTGCCTGATGTTGTACGAGCCGAAGCGTCAAAAACACACCTTAATTTCGTAGTCGAGCTTGACTCCTTTAAAATACCATGATGTGGTATATAACAGACTGTGGATTCATGTGTTACATGGTTATCTTCAGACATATGACCTAATTCTATATACTCCTGCATGAATTAGGTATATAACCCTTTAAAATAAGGGTCTCTTTCAAAACGACGTTCTAGGGATAAAAAGCGAAGCTTTGCCATCGTATATGAATTACCTAATACAGTAGGTGATTCTTTTAGAGGTACTTGAACTATGAATCGGCCATCCGAATTACGATAGGTGGTATCAGCAAAAAGTTGTTCGCATGATCGTTCTTCAGCGGTTAATTTATGCTTCGGAGATACAGAATCCAACTCCCAAAAACGATTCAAACCTGCATGTAAGCCGTCAGCAAGCATACACATATGAGAAGAAGGGCCAGATTGATGTATCTCACCAGAAACCACCCAACCCAATTTAGATTCTAATAAAATGGGCAAATGTTTACCCAAATCTATACGACTAGTGCCTACAATGCCCCAGAAGACCTCCGCGCCGACTAATATGTCGATCGAAGATGGAACATAATATTGTGGGTCGGCAAGACGTATGTTTGAAGGTGTGTGAATATTGCTAATATCAACATACGTATTTGGAACGTGTGATGATATTTTTGGCAATATTAGGCATTGAATATCAATTTCGTAATCTCCGTTGTAGGACTTTAATGAAATTGAACATCCTTTTGCACAGTTTGATGTAAGAAGGTTTATACCTACCACCTTGGATTTGGTAGAATAGGTAGCTAATTGAAGCTTTCGAACAAACTCCTCAGTAACAAGGTTCGCCGTACTTGCGTTATCCAGCAAAACCCGTGCGGAGTGAAGATTTCCCTCAGCATCCATCACTTTCACGAGAGCTGTGGAAAGTAAAATGAGTCGGGATGTATCAGGCTGATTAACAGACAATGCGATTGTTTGTGTGGTCGTAGGAAAAACAGAATTAGCATCTACGTGTAATAAACTATTGTGTTTCTCAGAACAGTGTTTACAATGAGACAATCTGCATTTGGTTACACCATGACCTGGTCGAAGGCAATTGAGACAGACATTAGAGCTATGAGCCTTTTTAATACGTGCCTGCACGGGTAAATTAGCAAACTTCGTACACTGGTATAAATAGTGATCTTGTAGGCACACTGGACATATATATTTTTTATGTGGATTTGAATTATTAGATGTAGGAACACAGAGACTTGACCTGGGCTTATTTGAGAGAGGACCTTCACCCTTGTACCTTTGAGAGTTAGACTCCTCAAGCGTCTCCAGCAAGTCCGCTCTATTACTAATAAAGGTTACGAAATTATTTAATGTTGGAGGTTCAGTCAAGGAATTTCGATGTTCCTCCCACTCGCGGCTGGTAACCTGATCAAGTTTAGTGGTAATAATATAGATAACAAGCGTATCCCAGTGTTGAACGGGTTGTCCAAGACTTGCTAAGGCCCTAAGATTTTTGTTGGTGGTATCAACGACGTGACGCAATGATTTACTTGACTCTGTGCTGATCGTCGGGATATTGAAGAGTGCTTGCACATGGTTGTTGACAAGCAATCTTTTATTGTCATACCTTTCGCGGAGTAGCTTCCAGGCAGCATCATAGTTGTCTGAACTAAAATCGAGATTATCAATAACAAGACTAGCACTTCCCTTTAAGGAAGCGCGTAGGTAATGCAGTTTGGTTATTTTGTCTATGCTAGTATTCTCGTGTATTATGGAAATAAAAAGATCCCTAAAAGGTAACCAATCATTATAGCCTCCCGAAAATATGGGTAAATCAATTTTTGGTAAACGTATTGCATTGTGTTTATGTGTGTCAGAATTACCAGAACTCACTTCGGTTGAAGCATCTCCCGAAAGAGACTTGCGAGCTCCAGTGATCAATTGGCGAGCAGAAGCCACCAAGTTGTAATACTGTTTCTCGAACTCTTCACGCTCAGCAAACTGCTCGGCAGGGTTTTCAAAAGCTGCCTCCAGCTCATTCTGTAACACGTCATATTTTTCGTATAAGCTTTCGAATATATTGAGACGATATTCAACCTCGATTATCTGTACTTCACTTAACTTTTCACAAGATTTAGAAATGTTAAGATAGGTAGCAAATTGCGTAAGCTTGGCCTTGATTGAAGCTCGCTTTTTAATAAGAATTTTAATGTCAGCCATATTTAAATTGCTATTTAAATTTATTCAAGTTGAAAATTAACAGAAGTGATATAAAATAAGAAAGGTAAGTAGCAAAACGTAAGCTGTGTGTTGCTTTTTATTTACGCCAGGCGCTCAAGCAATTCCTTTAAAAAAATGCCTAGTAATGCTACAGTAAATGTATGTGCACAAATTATTTACCAACCAAGCAATTATAATAAATGTTCCACTGTAGATATTACTATGAATATTAAAACTAATAAATTATTATATAAATAGATGAAACTAATGAATGAATGTATGAAAATGTGGATAATGTTTGATCAGATATGAGACTGAAGATGATTGAATGATTAAGCAATTATTGAATAATTTACTTATGTAGGTATGTAATGAAATTAATTTAAACGATTATATGAAATGAAAATGAAGATGATTATGAAAAATCAGAAGAAAGAAAAATAAAAATAAGGAAAAATGGAACGATCTCACTGTTTTTGTTGCAAACCACTATGATGATTGTTACGCAGGAACTCCTTGGCGTTTATTCCAAATCACGATGACAATCTGACGATGTGGGGCTTTCAGTGAAGATGATATTCGTTTTGGTTTCAAATATTCTTTGTTCTTGCACCCGTTGGTAGAAGAAGAAACTCAACAAAGGCGGCAATTCTGTGACCGTGTTGATATTCTTGAAGTCCAAAGGTTTGTGCAATCCCAGAAACAGATGAAACTGCAACTTTCGAATCCAGTAAACGTCTTCAAATTCATAAACTTTTCACGACCGTTGACGATTCAAAATTTGATTATTTTTTTTTCGGTTCTTGATGGCGGTTGAAGGGCCAATATTACCAACGATACCTCAGTGGAGTGTACAAATGACAATAGTGGACTGTACTTTAAAGTTGTATAATGATTAAAAAGAAATTACAATACTTGAAACTTGATATATGCGGAAATAAAATGTATAAACAAACTGATAGGCGCGAGCGTGGCCATACACGGTCGTATCTGTGGCTGAATGACGGTGCCCGGCGGGGCGAGACTCTGTGTCTCGCGCCGGGCGGCGGGGGGACGGGGCGCTGACGACGAAACCGGTTAGCACCGATCAGCTGTGGGTGCGGCAGGCATATGTCGATTACTCGACAGTGTTAAAATAAACTGCTGTCGCCGAAGGTTACCAAACTCCAAGCCTTACAAACATCAACCCCAACCTACTCAATCAAAATGCAAGAAACAGCTGACGAGTAACCGTCCGTAAAATTAACGACCCCATTACCTACAGCACAGGGCAATTTAAAAAAACATTATTTTTGGTCACCCATCCGATGTTGAACCGCTGCAAACGTTACTTAATATCAAACCATATCATCGCGTGTGCGCCACCTAAAGCAATGAAAACTTCTAACTAGCTACTACAAAATGTTATTTATGAAGTAAATTAAAACGTGGGAGAGCCATGCTTCGGCACGTATAGGCCGGCTCGACTCCGCTCGATGCCACGGTCTCATAGAAAAACGGGTTGCATTGCATAACGCCGCGTGAGTGAGGTTACCGGAGGCCCTAACCCTTCTAGGGGCGGCTGTTCTACGGATCCGTTCCAAGAACACCACCCCCGGGCCAGACGGGATCCCTGCCCGAGTGTTGGCCCTGGCCCTCGACCATATGTCCGACCGCCTCAGGGAGGTGTTCGATGCTAGCTTGGCGTCCGGACGCTTTCCTGACTGCTGGAAGAGCGGGAAGCTGGTACTTTTAAGGAAGCCGGGACGGCCTACCGACTCGGTCGCGGCCTAAAGGCCCATCGTGTTGCTGGATGAGGCGGCCCATGTCGTGCGGTGTTCCGCAGGGGTCTGTCCTTGGACCACTCCTGTGGAACATGGGTTACGACTGGGCCCTTCGAGGCGACTTTTCCCCGGGCTCGGCGTAATCTGTTACGCCGATGACACGTTGGTCACGGCCCGGGGTGTGAACTTTCAGGGATTTGGAGGCGGAAGTGCTCGCCGAAGTATATCGGCGAACGGCTGAGTTCCGGGCGGGAAGCGGCAGTCGGCCCCCGCCCGAAGAGGTACGCGAATGGCGTGAGGCCGCTCGCCGAGCCACCATGGCTCGTTGGTCGTCCCGGCTGGAGGCTCCACGTGCTGGCTTTGCCGCCGTGGAGGCGCTCCAGCCGGTTATCATCGAGTAGACAGGGCGGCAGCACGGGACCCTTTCCTTCCGACTGACGCAGGTTCTTTCCGGGCACGGCTGCTTCGGAAAGTACCTGCACTCGGTCGCTAGGAGGGAATTGAGTCCTACCTGTCACCACTGCGACTGAAGTGAGGACTCGGCTCAGCACACGCTGGTGGTCTGCTCTGCTTGGGCAACGCAGCGCCGGGCCCTCACTGCAGTCATCGGAGAGGATCTCTCGCTACCGGCCATCATACGCTCCATGGCCGGTAGCGACAGGAATTTTGCCGCGGTCGCGACCTTCTGTGAGGAAGTCATCTCACAGAAGGAGGCGGCGGAAAGGGTCCGGGAGGATGACCTCCACTCGGACTTAATTCGCCGCCGGGGAACCAGGTTGTGGTTCCCGGAT
Source organism: Euplagia quadripunctaria (assembly GCA_963859945.1). Classification (NCBI taxonomy): domain Eukaryota; kingdom Metazoa; phylum Arthropoda; class Insecta; order Lepidoptera; family Erebidae; genus Euplagia; species Euplagia quadripunctaria. The sequence continues at coordinate 24,897,110 of OY982567.1, read as the reverse complement.
CCCTCCTACTTAAGGCACAGTACGACCCACCGTGTGGTTTTAGTCGGTTCAATTCCGACACACCGCCCCACCGAAAACCCCGGTGGGATGACGGCCGGAGGGGGTTTCCACACGCACAAAAAAAAAAAGGCCCTAAACCTTCCCTCTCTCCCTTATTTCCGTCCTTCCCCTCTTCCCCCCACTTCCCCTCCCTCTTCCCACTCTTTCCCCTCTATCTTCCCACTCTTCCCACCTCCCCCTTTTCCCACCTCCCCCTCTTCCCCCTCTACACCTCGTCCCACTCTTCCCCACCACTTCCCCCCTCCCCCTCTTCCCACTCTTCCCCCTCTACCCCTTTCCCCACTCTTACCCCCCACATCCACTCTTCCCACTTACCCCTTCCCCTCTTCCCCCCTCCCTCTCTGCCCACTATACCCCCTTGCCCCTCACTCCCCCCCTTCCCCTCTTCTCACTCTTCCCCCTCTCCCTCTTCTCACTCTTCCCCCCTCCCCACTCTTCCCCTCTCCCCTTCTTCTACTCTACTCCTATCTTAAAGGGAGGCAACGCACTTGTGACTCTCGAGTTACAGGTGCCCATGGGTGGCGGTAGTCATTTACCATCAGGTGACCCGTCTGCTCGTTTGCATAGGGGATACCATAAAAAAAAGTGTAATTCTTGCTAGATAGGTACCTACCATTTTTTACTTTCATAATCATTTCATAATGATATTTCGTCTAATTCAATAATATATGTATGTAGCTAAATACTTAAGTAAATAGATAGCTTAGCCTAGGAACTGCCTACTAGTTTTTTTTATATTAAATAAATATTTAAAAAATGTTATCTCTGGGTGCGTTTTTGAAGAATTCAAGCAACCAAAAACAGGGTACGACTTTACTTTAACTTCCGTCGAATTGAGGGGGGGAGGGGCCTGGGGGCCGGGGGGGAGGGTTACTACCCCCCTTAAAAGGAAAAGTTGCAGAGCCCCCCTTTTCAAGATTTTTTAGTTTTTAATTCTGAGGAAATTTTCCTCATTTTATGAATTAAAATTAATTTCGTTTGTCATAAAATTCGGTTCTGGCACTCGCCGGCCGCTGCCACGGCACGCTCGCTTTGCTAGCTCGGCTCGTGCGTTATGGTCACAGTTCTAACCTAACCTAAACCTAGCCACTTGAGTTGACTTGAGGGTAAATTTCTATTTTATTTAAAAAAAAATTTACGACTCCCCGCCAACTTGGACAGCCGTCAAAATAGCGTCAGTTTTACGTTTCGTTCCACAAGCCGGCAAAAGGCGGTAAACACTGAATATTTTAATTTTAATAGCTCGTAATGAAAATAATGCTGTAATTTATTATATAAACTGTTAAGTATATGTGTGCATGAATACTATTGAAATAATGATAAAATATAATCATTTACGTAAATGTATATAAAATAAATGTTACCGAACGTCTGACAACTTAAACGTAGGTAAAACGAAACGTTAAATGGCGAGAATTCTGTATAATCTGTGGTAGGGATTGACATAAACATTGCAAAAATAAATGATTTTCATTTTTTTTTTTCTGAAAAACTACGCGTCTCCGCATGTTAAAACTTTGTAAAAAAAATATCAACTCCCAACTCGACGGAAGCTAAAGGAAAACTGAGCCAAAAACAGCACAATATACTCTATAATTTCTAATTGCCATATTAAATACTTAAGTATTTGTATTTATTTCAATGAAATACACAAATCGCACGCTTTATCGCACGTTTGCGTGCTGAGTTTCAACCGAACGCAAGGCGTGTAGACAATTCTCGCGATCCGACCGTTTCTATGAAGACACATTACTGTATGGATAGTATTACCGTGTTACGGGTTTCTTTAACTTCTGCTTAAGTCAAGTACCTACAGGATGTGTGTATAATTACCACTAATAATTGCAAATTGTGTATTGTACCACAGTACACAACCTCTGTCTGAATATAGAATTATTTCAGAATCAAATCAACGCCTTTTAATTTGCACCGCGTAGTGCTGTCATTGATAATTACGTAAGCAAATTTGCATAGCCATCAGTTCGATATTTCGATCGGTATCCGACGGATATCACAGTACCTCTTATTTTACTAATGTATTGCTCGCTATCAGGTATCGACGTGGTTAACCGAAAAATATCCGAATAATTGAAATTCTTTGTACCTTTTTAAATATAAGGTGTACAAATCTAAATATCCCCAGTAACTTCAAACTTGGAACAAGTTTGAAGTTACTACGTAAATCTTCGAGAGAACAAGTAGGTTGGATAATCGAGTACATCCATATATTTATCTATCTTCACTGCGGACTACGGGCAGACTCCTGTACTGGCCACTGAGGGGTACAGATACAAGAAGACCGCTCGATTAGCTAAGAACAGTGTTCCCTAATTTGTAATAAAATTGAACGTAAGGCGGCTTCGAGAAGTTTGGCTACATTAAAGGAAACACAATTTCGGGTCTTTCTTAACGAACCTGTAAACCTTTAACGGGTGACGAAAGTCTTCCCGTCACACTGAAGTTACCAAAATATAAGAATCACCTTCATAAACAAGACCGAACAAAATATATTTAAACCAGCCTCCAGTAATCGATGAACAATCGCAGCGCTAAATTTGAAATTTTGAGAATAATTCATCAAAAGATAAGATCTTGTTTCAAGAACGTAATTGTTTACATTTTAAGCAAATTGGTGCTTTAATGTGAGTTAAGACGGTTGTTGTAATTGATAACTTTCCTCCCCTGTTGTCCTCTAACTGAAAATTCTATATAATTTATGGCATGGACGGTTTAAGTTTTATTTTAAAATAAGCAACAATAATTACTTCATTTTCTACCTACAAAAGAATACCTAACTAGTATATCGTGATCGGAGGATCTTATGGATGCTATTAATACGTTTAAAGCACGTAACCGTGCTCATTATGTTATTATTTCCTAACTTATTTGCTTTATAAAGAAAACTTAATGTTCTACATAGATAGGCGTCATAATCGTTCATATGGGCCCGCAAAAAGAAAAATGTGGTGAAAAATATATAAATTAAATTAAAATCAAGGTAACATCTGAATATTCACTAAATTAAAATATTTTTAATTTAGTGAATATTTTTCTTCTAAACCTTCAGATCTAACCTACTCGTAATTTGAAAGCAGCCACTATCATCTATGTACATTAGTTTTACGGTGAATAAATTTGTTTAAAAATAAAAAATAAAGCCTCTTTACTGAGGTTTAGAGGAGTTAAACTACATAATATGTTAGTTCAACTGCCAATTTGCCAATTCTATGTACTGAAGTGACGTGTGAAAGTTATGTACGAAGCAGTCTTAAACAAATGATAATATTTTCCTTCCTTTTCCTATAAGAATATTTACATAACAGGGGATTTCTGTAGTAATATTTTAAGTAAAACAATGCCGAGGCAATTTTTCAAAGATTAAAATAATTTCATGCCATCACTTCTAACGAATGTCGAAAAAAAATTTATGATAATTTTTTTGTTAGAATATTTTTTTTAGTTACATGACATTAAACATGAATTGTTTAATAATATATAAATAGTTTTGGTTGTTGTTTACTGACTTCTTGCTTCAACCACACGGTACATTTGATCCTGCTTTTCCCCAAAGACCTTTGGTGACAGTACTCACTCAGAACCACAATACTATGTTAGTGCTTCTGTTTCATCGTGACTACTGATCCTGTATCGTGATATATTTTTAGGGTTAGGGCCTCCGGTAACTTCGCTCACTCGGTGAAAAGCAATGCAAACATTGCTTCACTGCCGGTGTTCTGTGAGGCCGTGGTATCACTCCGGTCGAGCCGGAGCCTATAAACTCTTGCATCACCAAGGCACGCTTCTGCGTAAACATTCCTAGGCTCTTCCTCCTTATAGGATCTCTGTAGGTCCTTCTCACCAGCAGCAAAATAGCACTACCCTAATAGTTTCATTGACTTCAGCCTTCAATAGTAAGCTTGAAGTGTGTACCTACCTCAAATCAACTTGAGGGACGGCCCTTGACTAAGCTACTAAGCAAAGTCATCACAACATCTGGGGGCACGATAGTGGCCCCGCCAAGCTGAGACAAAGAAAGCACAGCGCATTACCAGTCTGGACTGTCTGAATAGAAAGTCCAAAGTCTCAGGATATGACGTGGAGTACTTATTAAACATGCCAAGTTCCAAATGTATAGCTATTATACTTTATAGATTATTAATTATCTAAAATACCCAGATTTCGTCACTCACGCACTGACTCACTGACTGATGATCATCAAAACTGTTAGGGTACTTCCTGAAGTAATAGAAAGCTGAAATTTAGCTAAAATTTAGAGTAAATTTTGTGGCAATATGTCTTTGAGTAACGAAACGGCCAAGCCACACATTTTGACTAAGGTGTTGGGTTTGTAGAAAACTTAAGACTAGGATTCACGGAGAACGATATACGCTATGATAAGAGTCAGAGAGTGTGAGGGTACGGCGTGTAGAGTCAGAGTCTTGGCTCTCCATAAGATCTGATAACTTTTTTACAATTCAAGCAATATGTACTCGTCTTGGCGTTATTTTACATGAAAATGTTTTTGGTGGGATTGTTATTACGATAAACCAAAAAACCTTTTAAACTAAAATCATACATTTACGTAAACATTCAAAACGTGCACGTCTAACGTTATACATATTTCTCGCTAAGCCGTACCTTGGCCCGAAGTGCACACTTAGATAAGCCTATGGGAGATACGAAACACGTCTTATATGAATTAACCTTTTAAGGGTACGTGTCAGTGGAAACAGATATTTATTAATATATTATACTTATTAATGTAAGAGCTTTATGCGAAGGACGGGCAAGCAAGAAACAAAACGTATTGCACACAAATATTCACCGTCTCTTTCGGCTTAACCGTTTTAAAAGATCTGACTCCGAAATAGCCAATACTAAAAGATATGCAGGGTTAAATTCCAATACAAAGAATTTTCCTAATTTATTCAATGTGGATACTCCACGAACCGTATTCGTTTTAACATTTAATGTATTCAGTTTTGGCTTGGAATAGAAATAAACAACATCAAATTTTTAAATCATAATCATTTATTCAATTTTTTAACGTAGCCATATAAATATAGATGATAACATTTATTATGTCCACTATGTTTTGCCATGTGGCGTACAAATGCAGTTGTATTTTTATTTTATAAATAATTCAAGTCAAAAATATTCTACTTGTACCAAACAAGTAGAATATTTTTTAAAAACTATTATTTTTGGGACTTTCAATATTGTGAAAATGGTTAATTATGTTTATTTACAAGAAAATTTCATACAACTAATGAAAATAAATATATTTTCCCTTTTCTATATGACTGATTCCTTACAAAACGTAGGTCATTATTAGGTTGCTAGAACAATTTTTTTTTTTCGTCGTCGTCGTCACCCCACCTGGGCTAAGCGGTAGGGTGGTATGTCGGACTCGAACCGACTAAAACCACACGGTCTTCCATCACAGTCCATATTACCAGGGCCTCAGGTGTAAGGTTGCTAGAACCTAATGATGACATAATAAACGAACATAATTAACTATTTTTACAATATTTATATTGTATATCGCTGAGAAACTGAGGAAAAATTACTAGTAACAAAATCAAAGTTATTAACACTGTCTTTGTGACTAACACTTTTGTATTTTTTTAAATAATCTTAATATACAAGGCCCACACACATAAAGGACACGTGTTTTATCGTTTAGCGCTATAGCATAGATCAGAAAGTGTATGTACGAGTATTTTATGAAACACGGTACGCCCAAGTTGTCGTGCCTCAGAATATCTCTTTAATCGAAACTTCGACAGAGGCGTTTCACACGTAGCGCACAACTTTGTTATTAGTTGTGTGTATGTTTCGCCTCGTAAATTTACAAACGACAATATAATATTCGTTGCAAAATAAGGAGTAAAGAAGTGTTTTCTTAATACGGAGACCAATATCTTAGTTCACTATTGCGGAGGTTTCGCCTTTTTAACAAAGAAAGAAAAATCAAAGAACGTAGTAAGGTGTTATCGCTGAACATATTTAAAAAAATATTGCGCCGATTTATCTTTTTCTGGAGTCAGTAAAAAAAAATTAAGTTTGTTGAATATAATTCATCATTCTGCATCCTGGAACGAAGAATTGGTGCCTCCTTTCCGAAAGTCGACTTGTCCTTCATTGCAAATGTAATTTAGTAATCATAAATTAATTATTTAAAATACCCCCGACACGAAAATCCCTTTAACGATTACAAAAGAGCCGATGATCTTCCAAAGGGTGAACAGATTTTCTTGAATTATATCAAAGAACATTCTTGATCAAATCACCTTTCAAATAAAAAAACTGCACTGAAATCGGTTCATCCGTTTGGGAGCTACGATGCCACAGACACACACACAGTCACACAGACACGTCAAACTTATAATACCTCTCTTTTTGCGTCGGAGGTTGAAGAGTAATCTACTACCTTAGTTACAGGTAACATAGAGCAGTTCGTAGTTCGTTCGTTCGAGCAGTAATTTGGCATAAATATTTACTCTATCTTGGAATTTATATCGTTATTACATGACATTTTGATCTTGTTTACTTTTGTCAGATATAGTAAATTTGGTAAGACAAAATAAAAACTATTCATCATTCTTAATTATATTTGTGTAATTAAAAGTTTTTAATACCAAATTATGTCAAGGGTGAGCATGACACGGACACACATACGCCAAGTTCTGCAATTCCATTCAGATCGAGTGTTTTGCGTTTGGACAAACTCGGCAGAAGTTTCAAGTGCAGCAACAATGTTCAACAAGGAATTATTCCACCACAACTGTATCATGTCGGAACAATACAGTACGACCAACTAACACCGTCTGTTGTCTTGGAGTTGCCAACTGCATGCCCATACTATTTGTGGCCAGTGGCTTGTTATACAGGGGTTTACATTCTAAATTCTAAAAAGTAAGTTTTCCTTCAATATATTACCTTTTAGACATTTGTGTATTTATGAATTTTTCAAGTAAAGTAATTTGGAATCATAACTTTTATGTAATTGTGTATTAAAATTTTAAGACATTATTTCAATGTGTTGCAGAAGAATTTATAAAACTTAATTAAGTTAGATTTACACCAAAACTCAGCATAGATGGATGGATGTTGGCAAATTAACTTAAAGCACTGTCACAACTGCATTCAGATTTTTATAAACAGCTTAAACTCGTCAGAGTATTCAAGAATAAAAAAAAATCTAAATTAAAAGTTATATTTCCAATATTGGCTTTATTAATCAGTTATAACAAAAAGGATTATCTGTACAGATTTCATCTAAATCTCTACAAATATAAAATAATCAACTTACCCCTCCTCATTATTTTTTAGCAATTGTTAACATCTGAGTTTTAAACATTTATTCTTAACACTTGATGACTCCGTTAATTTGACTTATCATTCGACCTTTAGTAACACATTTTATATGACCTAAGTACTGATCAATTTAGAATTCAATTACGTTCAACAAAAATCAAGAAGTGAATATATACCTTAGGTAATAGACAATTATGATGCTTTTGATCTCTGCTGTGCAACGAAGTTGGTTGAACTTTTCAAATGATAAATCGAATGCTTATAATAAAATAAAATAAAATAAAATTGTGGTAGAGGCGGTGACGTGCTCGAGATTGTGCTTGGACTCCCCAACCCAATCGTATTAGCAATATCCCTTTTCTTCCATTGTCTTCCTTTCTTACCCATCTTACCTTATCAATATATTTCCAATTTTCCCATCATTCATTCCCAACGTACCCGGGTAAGGGCAATAGACTTGCCCTCTATTGCAGGAGTGGGACCAAAATTATACTTGGCAAAATGTGGGTGTGTATTACACCTCTGCTTACTCCTAACGGGATACAGGCGTGAGGTATGTTACGTGAGGTGCGTATGTAAAAAAAATATTGTAGAACGAGAACAAGCCATAAGCCATAGCCAGCTTTTACTCTGATTTTATCTATTCATATCCAATGACTTTCGTGCCGTTTATCTTTGAATGAAATATAGCCTGTATGACTCATATATCGCCTACTGAAATACTACAAAGCTGTCAAATATAAACAACAAACACAGTATATTCATCCACTCGATTGTTTTGTTCCAACAACGCTGTATAGCAAGTGAATAAAAGCGAGATATAGTTAACATATCTACAGAATATAACATAGATAAATGTTGTGATTCAATAATTGAATGTGGATTATGTTTAACTATACAAGTCATTAAATATTGTGGGGTCCAAATCACTTTAAAGAGACTCCAATCTTTACGAGACAATACTAGTGGTGTGAACCACGCATTACTTGTAATCTTGTTGACCCCAGAAACTAAGCTAAAGGCTCCTGTCAGGAGGGGGTTCACGACGGTAGTGCAATGGGTAGGGTTCGAACCCACAACCGCAATGGCGTAACCGTCGATTAAATTGTGAATGAGACGAACGCTCTATTTGTATTACAAATAAGGCGTTCGTGTCATTCACAATTCGTTTTATAACTACACAAAAATAAATACACCATGTTTGTTTGAAATCTTACACATTATCTAAAGGTCTATAAAATTATATTTCAGCCTTAACGGTCCAGACAGCCATTCTAATTTACCTTTCAGTTGCCGGGAATTTACGGTAATTGCCAGCAAAAACTTATGATTTACGCAAAAGGCGAGTCTCAAAACAGCGGAGATCTAATTTGTGATCTTATTCAAGTCGTTAATGCATGTTCTTGGTTTAGTACAGTTTTTATGAAATAAATATACAATTTTCAAATTCTTTTAGAACTGTACATTACTAAAACCTTAAATGGGTGACATTTTCCATTGTAGCCTAATTTCTAGATAAACTTATTGTTATATAAACGTATCTTAACAGTATAGAGCTTTCCATTTATCAAATGTAACTTCAGGGATAAAAAAAATGCTACTTGATCTGTCCTCACTCGATAAAACGTCAAGAACGCAGTAGTTTAAGTGGTCAGCTCACCAACTAATCTCGCGGCAAGTTTTATGGGTTCTATCTCTATGGGACAATTATTTGTGTGATTCACACAAAGTTATTCTGTGTTTGGAATTACTTCGAGTCTGTAGTTGTATGTTTGTAAAGCGTCCCTCGACAATGGGAGTATTTCTTGTGCGTTCCGGAATTATTTAACTGCCAATTAAGATATGCCATACAATGCTAAATATTATGCATTTGCTATCCATGGCATGTTTCATGTTCGCCATTTGATGTAAAATCCATGACTGTGAATGTATAAAATAATTGTGTATGAAAAAGTATATATATATGTATATGTATCGTACATCTTCCGCGAGAAGACAACTGAAACCGTCCGAGTTTTAGTAAGGTTTTATATTAATTACAAACCTTTGTTTGTAATCCTTACTACATAAAAATTGAGCGAAACCCTTAAAATTTATGGGAACGAATAGTGTTTTTGTTTACTTTTAATAATTTAATCAGGTTTTGCGTTTAGAAATCATCACATCGCATCGTGAAGCTAAGCTGATGATAAAAACCATACCTTTCCTAAACAATTAGAAGTAAGATGAACTGAAGAAAAAACTGAATTAAAGACAGAAACCACTTAAAATCATAAAATAAAAAACTTTTAAACAAAAAATTTAACCGATGAAAATGAACTAAAAAGCATAAAATAAATAAACATAAGTCTTAAGTGTTAAGCTTATTTACATAAACTATCAAATGTTATATAAATTAATTTTGAGTCGGCGCCAATATATAATAAAATAATAAAATTATTAAATTACCTACGTAGAGCCTTCTCCACTTCTACGTACATATAAAATTTATATAATAATTAAACAGTTTATTGTTTGGCGCCGACTCAAAATTAGTTTATATAAAATTTGATAGTTTATGTAAATAAGCTCAATACTCAAGACTTCAAAGGTTTATTTATTTTTTGCTTTTTAACCGTTTGCTGTGCTTGAGCGGTTAGCTGAAGTCGGTGTTTACTTAACAGAGGAAATCTTTATACTAACGCTGCCAGTGCAGTGTTATATTTTATCTCTTAAGATACAGGTGACCCTAGTTTAAGAAACAGGGTTTATTTTAAGCTTAAAGATTTCTATAACCTAATATATATTATATATTTTTCTTTGTTCTACTTTCTAGTTGTAACTATCGTAACTTTATCTGTTGCTATATGTTGTATGTATATTGTATTTATCTGTAAAAACCGTCACCCCAGGTGTCGGGTGCGTCCTTATCTAGTATGTTTCTTACATTAGTGATGTAAAAACATCATAGTTTTACCGTTATGTGTAATGTGACAAAATAGTAAAGGTGTGATTTATTTATTGGAATAAGCCTGAAGAACAAAATCACTACATATTATAAAACGAAGTCCCCCACCGCGTCTGTCTGTCTGTTTGCGATAAACTGAAAAACTACTGGACAGATTTTCATGCGGTTTTCACTAATAGACAGAGTGATTCATTAGGAACGTTTTGGCATATAATTTGTACCCGTGCGAAGCCGGGGTGGGTTGCTAGTAAATAATAAAAACAATAACAATTTGTATCTTGCAACAGGAAATTGTCAGATTTATTAACGTACAAGGTGCAATCATAACAATCGTCTATTTGTTTACAGTAATAAGAAACAAAAACAATTGAAATGCCACTATGTACATAATGATACAAGCTTTTATCGTTGTCTTTTAATTATTTATTTTCATATCCTCGTGTAAATACATACTTTCATAGTATTTCAACTAAACATATTTGATTAGGGTTGATTGATGTTGTTCACAGAACTAAGCGAGCGCACCCAATGTTTGACCAAACGTCGCTCGGAGACGGGATTCAATATAAGTGATGATTAATGGTGATGGTTGTAAAGTAAGGTAAGTCTTTTACTTACATTGGGTACGTCTTGTTTCCTTTTGCAAGTTTGTGTGGCCAAGAAAATTTAGAGTAAGAAATAATTGTTACTTTAAAAACACGCCGATTAGAAATCTATTTAGCCTTCTATTTATACGAAGATACATCAACGCTTTCATTTAAATCATATATTTGTGAGACAAAACGGTTTGTTATGTTTCACAGTTATTAAATACCTTATTATTTTTGAAAAAATGCTCAAATGCACATTCAGTAGCTGTCAATAAAACAAAAACACTGTATCACTACGTATTATAAAACAAAGTCCCCCACCGCGTCTGACTGTCTGTCTGTTCGCGATAAACTGAAAAACTACGGAACGGATTTTCATCCGGTTTTCACTAATAGACAGATTGATTCATGAGGAAAGTTTTGGTTTATAATTTGTAACCGTGCGAAGCCGGGGCGGGTTGCCAGTTTAAAATAAACAAGAACATCATCTTCAAACATGAGTTTAGCCCACTATTCCAAACGTTTGATTACAAATATGGCCATGTTCAATCAAAGAAAACTTTTACAATGAAGTTCTGCAAGTTGGAACAGTGTCTGAATTAATTTCCAGTGCCTAGGCTACCGAGCTCCACTCTGCGTTTCTTTTTTGAAAAATCTCGTGTATTTTTCTAGTAAGATACCTGTAGATAAACTTAAAAAGCTAGCTTATCTAAATACAAATAAAAAAACAAAACAATACAAATTTTGATCCGAATCGTTAGAAGCATTTCTACGATACACGAAATAAATTTATAAACATTCATAAATAGGTAGATACGATTAGATAGGAAAACAGTTGTGGTTAGGAGTTGGTTAAATAAGTTTTTGAATGATTGGTCCCCATTATTTATTTACTTATATGACACCCTTATATGATGCCAGCTTCCCCACGGCTCATGTTAAGGTCGATTTAGTTAGCCAATTCAGGAATCCCTCGGGAACAGTATTTTGTTTCTAGATGAAAGGTTCCGTATGTGTTTTCCTGTACTGTTGACACCGTGTATGCAAATAATGATGATTGTTTGAGTCGGTAAGACGTGAAAGCGTAACAAACAAACTCATATTTGCTTTTTGCTTTTATAGATTCACCGACACGGGCTCAACTCAAAAAAATAAAATAAATTTACAAAAGTAATATATTGTTAAGCAATAGGGAAGTAACTACAAAAATACAATTGTCAGCACCAAAACACGAGATTAGTACAATATCTTTCTTCTTCGCACACAGTAATTAGTTTTTCGCCTTTTCTGAATAACGGAGAGAGGGCTGAACAACTGAACATACATAAAAAATAAGGTTAAAAAAAGTGCTTTTTTTCGTTTGAGTTAAATTTACTGTCAATAAATTGTTTATTTGAAAAGAATATTAATGTTACTCTTGTGTAAGTGTTTTACCCTACAGAAGGCCTAAAGGTTTTAAGTCAAAAGTAATAATATGTTATTTTACTGCATAGTTATGCTTATATTATTTTCCATTTCACAGTACTCTTTTAGTGATAATCAAAAAAAAAGTATCACCAACATTGCTAGATTTTATTTTGATTTGTGTGACACGATTTGGTAAATATGCTGAAATAGTTTTAAGCATTGCAAAATTGAACAATCAAAAGTAAGAAAAAAATGAAGGAACTTGGAATATGTACATTTATAGGGATATATATTCTTGTACAATAATGGTCGCTAAGTAACAAAAGGAAACAAAAGAAATAGAGTTTGAATTAGGTAGGTTTATGAGTTCTGTTTATAAGTTGTTGGTTCTTGCCGCTTGTTTGATAAAACTTATTTTCTTTCTCAATACTTTTGTTGCAAGGCTAAAGTAATTAAGTATTACAACTAAAAGTATTTTAATAATAAAGAAGGACAGTTACAAAATAGCAAAGTTGTTATTACAATGTTGTAAGTGAAATTAATGTTATAGAAAAGAAAACAAATGGCTTCATTTCTCATTTATGTTAAATTTAGTTATTTGTATGACAAAACATTTATTTACTTAGTAAAAGAAGTCATGATTAAGCTGCAGTAGCACTATTTTATGTGACCACTTTATTTGTTAAACCAATATGCCCCAAAAATAAGGAAACACATAAAATTGTATAAAACTACTTTTGTTATATTATATACAGCAATCCATCACCAAAATAAATAAAGATATTATACTCCTTGTGTGCGTATGTTAATGTGAGGTTACTTGCGTGGGTTCTTGTTGTGTGACGTGTGTCTTGTTGTGGCGACGTCCACATATAGCAAAAACGTACTTCGACATCATCTAACGAAGACACTCTGAACTACGTAGTAATTACTGATCCTGCATCTGCATCCTGCATATGAGAGTTCTCGCACCGATCCGATCACCTAGCCTGGTCGGAGGATCCTCCCTTTGTGTTTGAGGGACATAACACCCGTTCCTCCATAGGTTAATAGATACGTATACGTACTTCTTGATATAGAATATATTTTAATTTATATTTTAAATACATACTGGTACCACTTATAAATATAAACTTAATATATGACGAGTACACGACTTCACCCATAGCTTGCGACGACTGCGTGGGGCAATGTAATGACGACTTTTAAATCAAAAATCTTAACAAAAGCGCTTCTCACAGCGCGCCACTACAGTGTCGCTTTACACTTTATCTTGTCTATATTTTCTTATGTCAATGATATAATAATTAACGACTCGTAAACAAGTGGCATTAGCGTCAATGTTTTTTTTGTCTCTGCTACTTTAAAGAAAACTAACATAAATTGTATGTGTACATATAAGTTTGTTCGCAAGTAGTACGAAAGATTCAGAAGTTCTACGTGTACTTTTTTTTTAACTGGCTACAGCCTCTTATATCAATGACAGATTCAATTAAATTGCGAAACTGATTAAGTCTCTCTATCGACACAACACATGATATCAGCGTAAACATAATCGCAATTATTGTTTTAGAGACATCAAAATACAATACAACCATAACTATAGATAGAATACTAAAATAAAGATATTTAATATTGTATCTATACTAATAAAGCTGAAGAGTTTGTTTGTTTGTTTGGTTGAACGCGCCAATCTCAGAAACTACTGATTCGAATTGAAAAATTATTTTAGTGTTGGATAGCTCATTTATTGAGGAAGGTTATAGGCTATATAACACCACGCTACGACCAACAAGAGTGGAGCATCAATGAAAAATGTTGCAAAAACGTGGCAAAATTTACAAACGCAGACGAAGTTGCGTGGGTCAGCTATAATACTTAATAATTTGTATGCAGGTTTTTATATAACCGTTAAATGGGTAATAACGCATACTAAGTCTTTGGCATCCAAGCATCAAACAAAAAAACTATATGCTATAAATATGGTGAATACGTAAACACCAACTAAAATTATATTAAAACCTACCTTATATGATATTTAAGGTTCGTTAGAATAAAAAGAAAGAAAGAAAAATATATATGAATGAAAGTTGATATCCAATAAAGGAATAATCAGTGTGTCATTGCAACCGTATTAAATGGATTTAATTCATTCGCATTAGACATGAATTAAGCACCAAATTGTTCACTGACAACTCTGAAAAATAATTCATTTGAACTGTAATGTATTTATATCCCTAGATGTGTGCTTTATTTTCACAGTTTATTAATATTACGTTGATGAATATTCATATGTATTCATGCCATACTTGATATTTATATTCTTTTCGTAGATATGGATGGCTTGTTCGTATGAAACGGAACGGATGCAGATATTGCAGATTTTATTTTCTTGATACCCTATATCTCATACAGATGTAACAAAAATATAGAACTTCTTAACTTTTAGTACATTTAGAAATATCAAAAGTTCACAAGTAAATAGTTCACCATCTCGGAAGCTATGTATAGTAAAAAGTGTTTGAAAAAATGCTCCAATTTTAAAATGTAAGAGTCAGCATTTTCAAATTGTACCATTTTTTAAAAGAAATTCAGTAATTTAAAATAACAACACTGAGAACTAATTGCAAAAGTGTATGACAAAGAAAATAGACTCAATAAAGAACGTGAATAGGTATATAACTTCGTCGTCATATTATATTTATCTGCTGACTTCCGAAAAAACATGTTGACGAAAGCAATAAATAAAAAAATATTCCTTTTCTTACATTGTGAGTATACGAATACAACAGGCAGCCCAATTAAGTTATATTTACAAATGGTATACTTGTGTTTTGAAAAGTAATATTAAGAACAAAGGGGCCTAATAATAGTACATTTTTGTAAAACAAATTTTGCCGTCTGCAAAAAATATGTTCGAATTTTAGTAAAAAATTGTAGGTAGCGAAAAGAAACCCACATTAGTTAATCTTAAACTCAATATGAACAGAGAAAATCTTAAATTAAAAAGAAACCTTTTATGTTTTTAAGTTTATGCAACACGGTCATAGATGAGTGTTAGAAATTAGACACCATATTGTGATAAATGTACTGAATGACTATAGCAATAGATATAATTTCCCAACTGAAATGGCAACAGCAGATTTATTTTTTTCTTATAGAAGAAGGTTCACAAAGTAAAAAAACTTTTAATAAAAAAATAAACCGACGAAAAGGAACCAAAAAGCAAAAAATAAATAAACCTTTTAAGTTTTGAATATTCAGCTTATTTACATAAACTATAAAATTGTATATAAAAATAAATTTTGAGTCGGTGCCAAATAATAAAATGATTAATTAGTTCTCTATTTCTACGTACATATAACCATTCCTGTCACTAAAACCATAGTTTTTATATTTTACTTCTAATTGTTTTTAGGAAAGGTATGGTTTATCATCAGCTCAGCTCAGCTCATGATGTGATAATTCCTAAACGCAAATACTGATTAAGTTATGAAAAGTAAACAAAAACACTATTCGTGCCCATAAATTTCGACGGTTTCTCTCAATTTTATCAGGATCCCATCATCAGATCCTGACTTCCTTGACATGGGACCCCCCTTGACCTATCTAACAAAAAAAGAATCATCAAAATCGGTTCGTAAATAACGGAGTGAAGGCTTAACATACAAATATATATATATATATATATATATTTCTACGTGAAGAATTTGTATTCATGCGTACATATGAAACAAAGGTACTTATGATTACCTTTTTTAACTTGGATCCTTAAGTAGAAATGTCTTTAAAGCATAAATCTCCGAATGGTTAATTACGATAGCTGATCTAACAACCTGTAGTACTTTTAACTTGGTTATAAATGTTATTACAAATATCCTCTGACCTCTGTTCACCAATAAGCACTCAAATTAAAAGGAATTCTGAAGAGATTTAACTTTGCCGTTTATGAATACACCGTTGAAATATAAGAAATACGTTTTCCTTTCACTCTCTTTGTATTTTTAATACTTAGAATTCTAGTATAATTGGATTCTATTTATTCTATTGGCTCCTCCGTGAGTACGGCACTTTTGTGTTAATTTCAGTTTAGAGTTTTTTTTTTTCATGAAATGTTTAGTTTACTTATGAGAACATTGAAATTTTATAGGATGCTGTATCGTAGCATTTTACATCATGCGACTTCGCCATGAACCCCGATTGATGTAAATATTTTGTCGTAGTTAATAAATAATAATTAGGTTATATATACGGTTTTACTCACGTGTATATTTCGGACTCTGTTTCTCTATCAGTTGTGATCTCACGACGAATACCATACCTTAACACGAAGTTATTGACGAATGCTCGAGCTACACTTACGCTATCTTTCCTAACTAATGGATATGCTTTTACATACTTACTAAGTTCACATTACAATGTGAACTTAGTAAGTATAACTATAATAATCTTCATCTAAGAGCCCAACTATAAAAAATATCTTATCAAAATCTGACTGAGTTGTCGATGTTATCGTCATTGGTAGTCTTGTATGCAATGAATGTTTTTGCTTTTGACATTCATCACATTTTTTAAAAACTTCATAACGTCTTCTGCCCTTCTTAGCCAAAAGTAGTATTTTTTTTTTATTATTTAACATACGTCTCATACCTGCATGTAGGGAGCAAGTGAAAGTCATTGAGAACTACTTTCTTATTATTGTCATTTAATACTCAAATATTCTTTAATACAAATACTCGTGGACCGGTCCATTTATTATTTCCAGAATATTTGGTTAACCATGTAATATATTTTTAACCGACTTCAAAAAAGGAGGAGGTTCTCAATTCGACTATGTTTTTTTTATGTTTGTTACCTCAGAACTTTCGACTGGGTGTACCGATTTTGATGATTCTTTTTTTATTTGAAAGCTGGTACTTCTCGTGTGGTCCCATTTCAATTTGGTCCAATTCTGACAGTGGCATCTATGAGAAAACCATATAAGTCTTTTATGGAATAGTATTCTTTTGAAGTCGGTTTTTTTTTAATAATTATTCATTTTTATAATTCTCAATAAATATTAATTAACAGATATTTTCTTACAGATTGATTCTAAATCTCTCACAAAAGCGTCTCGCGCTGAGCAAGATCGAGAAAAAGGTTCTATAAAAATTGAGTTCTTTGACGGGACATTTACCGTATAACGCGTAAAACCGTACATCATAATTATTAAATAGGATATACGGTTTTACGCGTAAACTTTCGTGAGTGGTATTCATATTTGAATACCACTCATGAAAGTTTTTATTCGAAAGTAATAAATAATTAATCATTAAAAAAAAGTTAATTTTAATGAGGCTTCAACCATTATCCTTACTTTGAGCTTGTAATGTAATCTGTGAAAGGATAGATTCATGGTTTACCGCGCATTATTTAAACATCTCATTTTATAATGCTTGACCCAATTTTTATCCGATTTCCATATTAAACGAAAACCATATCATGTTGTTGATAACAGCTTTGAGAGTATTAATTGAGTATGAATTTTATATGTGCTGACTGACAAAAGCAATAACACAAATTGACGTATTAATATTTTATACGATCACCGCGTTATTTGAACACTAGTATTCAGTTCCGTTGAGAGATCATATTTTATGGCAATTTCATGTATTGTATTTTTTTTACTTTATAAAGAGATAATAATATTTAGCTGTGCAATACGGCGATAGCTTATAATAATATAAATATTTAGCCTATTTGTTTATGTCAAAACAATATTTGATAAGAAGTTTACTATTCATAATTTGCAATTAAAATAACATAATGAATTTCTTATTATTTTACTAACAAAATCTCCACAATTGAACGAGTAAAACTAATGAAACCACAAAAATGCCTTTTACCCAAGAAGTACAAAATGTTGGAAGTTAACAAAGCGATGCTCCTCGTAGACATGTCAAGTTGATTTATGATCCGCTAGATATACTGCCCGGTTTCTGAAACTCTGATCAACGCAAAAATTAACTAATCGTATTTCAAATCTCTTGTCAAGTATAAATTGAGTTACTGAAAACATGATTTGGCACTTTGATTGGATCTGATAACAGAGGTTATGTCAAATGTCAAATTTATTGCAAAATCTTATGTCAAATGCCATTCGAATGTTCAATGAAATTAATCATATATGAGTAATTTTTTCTTTGATCAACGTTTCATAAACTTGAATTTATTTGACACTACTATTAATTTTACAGCTCTGTTAGTTGTATAATGTTTTGATCAACCTTTCAGAAACCGGGTCACAGACACAACAACATGGGTACAAGGGTAAATTAATAAAAAATTAAAGTATAGTAGACTTTTTTCAAACACCGCTGATATCACTTGTGACGTCACGCGGCTCTTTTTACCACCAAAAAAGGACACGACACTAGTAATGTTGTTGAAACCTGGCTTCTATAGAGTCCCCACTGTAGTACTTAATTCAAAGTCAAATATTTAAAAATAAAAAAAATTGCTTATAATTGTCTTTTTTGAACTATACATTTTAAATCCACACAATGACACCGCAACTATACGTTGCTTAGTAACATTAATATAATAATAATTAACATACAACACCGTATTACAAAGGGTTAAGTTCGCTATATGCAAGTATCGATCTATCGCTCGTTTCCAAATAGTTGAGCGTTCTGAGAAGAAAAAGGGCAAACAAACTCACGGCCACTCTTTTAAATATCCAGATAGTTATACAATATTTAGGGCACTATTTTTTTGTGCGCTATTATGTTAGTAAGAAAGAAGATAAAATTAAAGTTACTGTGTTAGTCCTGGTTGACTTTTCGAATGCCTTCAATACCGTCAGTCACGAGGTCCTACTATCCATCCTTTCACATCTTATGATCTCCTCAGAAGCACTGGAATGGTTCTCCACTTATCTTCAGGGACGTCAGCAGTGCGTTCGTGTTGATGACTTGTCATCAAGTTGGAGTGATCTCTGCACCGGCGTCCCTCAAGGCGGTATATTATCTCCTTTATTATTTTCATTATTTATTAATCAGATAACTCACGACCTTCAGTGTATGTATCACCTATATGCCGATGACTTGAAGCTTTATACACAGGCTAGAGTGGAAGATATATCACAAGCCATTAATAAGGTCAACAAGGATTTAGAATTCATAAGATCTTGGTCGACAAGATTCGGCTTATCAGTAAATCCTAATAAATGTCAGGCGATCGTTATAGGTAGCAAACAAATGATGAGCAGGTTAGACACTACTTCTTCTACACAGATTGTCTTTGACAGCTCAAATATATTCATAAGTTCGGTAGTTAAAGACCTGGGCTTATACATTGACTCCACCCTCGATTGGCGAGCCCAAGTTACTCACGTGAGTCAGCGAGTCACTGGCGCTCTCCGAACTTTATACCGCCTGAAGAATTTCCTTCCTACCAAAACAAAAACCTCCTTAATGCAGTCCCTAATCGTTCCCATAATCGACTATGGTGATGTGTGTTATTTCGACCTGAATGCAGACCTTCTCAACAAGCTAGATCGCCTTCTCAATAACTGCATTCGATTCATTTTCAATCTTCGCAATTATGACCATGTGTCTACTTTACGTTCCCAATTAAAATGGCTTCCTATTCGCCAACGTCGCAATTTGCGGGCTCTAAGTTCTCTGTTCTCCTTTTTAAACTCCCCATCGCCACCTTCTTACTTAGTTCCACACTTCCAATACTTGTGCTCTACTCATGACAGGAATCTTCGTTCCACCAATAATTTACTTCTCTTATGTCCCTCTCACAGCTCCGACTTCATCAACTCTTCTTTCTATGTACAATCAGTCCTTCTCTGGAATGCGCTCCCTCTCGAGGTCAGGATGTCCACAAACCGTTCCACGTTTAAAAAGAAAGTACGAGAACTCCTCCACAACGGATTAGCGGAATAGCCACAACGCTAGTACACGACTTTATAGTGGTATTTGTAGTGTATTTACTTATATATATGATATGTATGAATATATGTATGTAATCTATATATAATGGAAGTACTTATGTATGTTTGTGTATAATTATATGAAACTGTGTATATTATGTCGTAATGATATTTAGAAATTTGTACATGTAAGTAATGTAAATATTAGTTTGTATTATAAAAAATTCAAATGTAACTTTGCACCTACCTTATAGCAGTTCTACATCACCCCAAGGTTGACTGGTAGAGAATGCCTTAGGCATTAAGTCCGCCTTTGTACCACTGTGCATAAAGTTTTAAAAAAAATCTTCTGTTATCACAAAGATGTTATCTAAAACTAGCCATTCCTTGCGGTTCTACAAGAATTTACAGTCACTGCTCAGCTCCTAAATAACAAGTAATTAAGTAGTCTATATCATTTTTCAAGAATTGGGCTATCAAATGATAAAATATTTTTTTTAATTTACAATTGGTAGTTAAAGTCATAAAAATCTTAAAAAAAAGATTGAAAACGTTTTTTTTTAAACTAAAACTTAAAAATTATAGATCAACACAGTTGTTTTGTCGAAAGTAACACAAATAATATATAAGACTAAATTATACCGTGTTGCAAATAGGTAAGATCGCTATCTGCCAGTGTCAAACTATAACCGCCCGTTCACAAGTAGTTCAGCCTTGTTAGAAGAAATCGGGCAAACAAACTCACGGCCATTCTTTTAAAGAGTAGTTAGGTAGAGGTAGTTCTAGATATTAGCACATTTAATAAAAAAAAAACTCTTCAACTTTATTATAAGTCTTAGTATAGACGAATTTCGACCAGAATTTATTAATTATAAATGTTTTGTATATGTTTATCACAAAGTGTTTAAAAAAAATTGCTTTCTACACTTCTCCCACATTTAAACTTACAAAGAATTCTCTTTAGGTATTTTTTTCTGTAATATATAAATAACTATAATCTAAATGTACATCCGCAAGATATAGATAGGTATTTTATAAAATTGTAGATAAGTAACTACCGTCTGTAAGGCATTCAGCCTCTTTCAGTCCCGAGAGCTCTAATTGGAACAGCTCCGGAGAGGTCTATTTATTTGAAGAGGGTACAAGGTTAAATTATAGGTTTAATGGAAGGCGGGTTCGGTACCTACGAATGTAAAGAAAAAATGTCAATGACAACTATGATACGTTATAAAATCATGTTATTAAGTTCTTTATGTTTAGCAAACAGCCCGAACAGCAGGAGATTATTGGATAAAGCGTCTCTTACTTATTACGCTACTGCTGTTCGGGTGGCTGTTATTTGAGCAGAAGTAATGACAAATCTAGTTATGCCAGATTTGTTACCTACCTCCATAAAAAGAACCATTTGATCGCAAGTTCGATGGTTGCGGATTTGAATCGTACCCACAACTATGATTGTACCTACTCCTGACGCCAGCATTTCGACAAGATTACTATTATGTGTAATAGTATGTGACCCAAGTTACCAGTAGTATTTTTTTTAACAAAACCTCTAAGATTTATAATAAATCTCATTATTGACATGATTCTTTCATGTCATTGATGTCATTTTCAAACAGTCTAAGTATATACTTGGAGCACGGTTTCTATCACCCCTTTTTTTGGGAATATCCCACGCAAAAAAAAAATTGTCGGTCGTAGGACTGCACGTCAGAAGTGAAAACATAACTTCACCATGTATTTGCATATACATACACACACATACATCTGTTATATTTAATTAGGTTAAAAATAAAAAGTAGGTAATGACATATCTAAACGTTTGGTGATCTGGGAGTGGCAATCTGAATGATACATAGAGTACACTCGAAGTTTGAATGAAATGTTTGAATTTCGAATGTTATATTTTTTTAAATATAAGAAACTCGGTTCCGTCTTCCGAATTTTTGATCAGGTCACGTGTCCTGACGCGAGTTTAACATTTTTTACCATTCCCTAAAAGTGCACAACGCCGCTAAAGAAGTTTTCACTTCAAAAAATACTTGTAAAAATATCTCTAGCAACAACAGCAAGCTCGTAACGCAATTTTTCCACTGTAAAAAGTGGCGAGATCTAATAATTACCTAATTAGTTAACTAACAATATTTTATAGTGACATTATTAATATTAGACATCTCTATTTCTGAAAAAAAATCAGTAATTAATTATATAAGTACTCTATATAAATTTACACCTTACGTGCAAGTAACGACAATAACACGTGACAGAAAGAAATAGTATCGGTTTTTCAAAATAATAAACATAATATGATTTAGATAATAAAAATAATAACAAAGTAGAACCGATATGGGGTGTAGGGGTAAGTTTGGAAGGTGGGGAAAGCTCGGAATTTTGGCGGCACGTGTTACAAATTCCAGTTATTGGTATGTGACATGACAGATGACGAGTAATATTGTATCGGTTCGCTAAGGGCCTATTCTGCTTGCTAAGTCAAATAACTTCAACTTGAGATTCAATCTCATCATTCGAACTTATATGTAAGTTATGTAGTTCAACGGATGGAAACTTTTATTGAATGAATATTATTTATTACATAATGGCTGCTGTTTTTTAAGTGAATATTAAGATTTTTTTTAAGAATACCACTTTTACAAACATAATAAAACAATACTTATTAGTTTGGTGTGTTCTGCTCACCGTTCAATGTAAAAGAGAGCTAACTAAACCTCAGTGCGGCTATTTATGGGTCGATATCGGATGATGTGTGATGTCACTCATTTTTCAGCTACCGTCATCTTACAAAATATCCTAAGTTACACTGAAATAATCTGCAGTTTTTCAGATTACCTTTGCTCAAGCTCGGCTATGTTAATTTAAGCTCAAGCTCGGGCTTAAATTAACATAGCCTTAATGTATAAACTTTCATGAGTGGTATTAACATTATTTAAAGATATGCGGTTTCTATCTGCACACCAATGCGGCAGGTGACTTCATTCATTGACAAAGGGTGCCCGTCGCTTTCGAAACTAATCGGGCATCACCGAAATATACACGTGAATAAAACCGTACACCTGTAATTAATATAGCCTTATCAGTTACCACAGTACCCAATACCATTAGAATAACCGGTAGAATGGCCACAATAGAAATTTGTAATCATATTTTTTCTATACATGCAGTAATACTCAAGGCTTTTAAAGTTTAAAGCTTCTCTTACTGCTATTTGCATTTAACACAGACTGGGCTAGACGGATTACCTGTCACTTTGGATAGACGGACAGTAGTGTCTTTATAGTTACAACCACACGAAGTTCTCACGCTAACTACTAACGATGCAAGCTACGAAACTACACTATATTTGACATAGTCTAATCTAATGGTTATAGTTTCCTTTGTCGTCTTTGACTCCGTGTCAAATTTTCGCTATACTAATGAGGCGTCTGTTTTGAAAAATAATTTATTTGTGATACTACTACATTGTATTACTATATACAATATTCTGATAGTCTTGATATTTTTACTAATAGTTCATATTATGTAAGTAATTTAAAATAACTGATTTAAAATTTACATACGAAAAGAGTCCCTTTCGAAAGATTTTTTTCCTGAGCTAAGCCACTTTAGATTTTATTAGATTACCTACAGCTTGCGTGGAGAAAATGCCTCAGGTTCCAATCCCAAACAAGAAGGAAAATTTAATTTATAGACGCACCTTCTGTAAAAAGGAGTTGAATCAAAAGAAATGGAAAATCTGACGCATAACAAACATGAGCACTACAGAGCATATCTTCTTCCTTGAAATTTCTTAGTGATTCCATAAGTAAAAGTATTTTAAAAATCTTACAATAAATGAATTGCATTATTTACAAAGTTTTATTGCAGTAATTAATGTGGTTTAAAAATAAGCGTAGGTACCTACAGGAAAGCAGTCATGGAAATAAAATTTTATTAAAGAGACCGGTTCTACCCTTTCTCTGTAGCTGAAAGATCGTCTAGATACCTTTGAGACACTTCATGTCTACTACATGCATAAATGCTTAATAAAGTTATTTTATCGCTTAACAACTTTTGTTCTCAATCTTATTTTTGATCCAGGATGAAATTAACTCATAGAATTGTATCCATAGTAATGTATCTATATAGGCATCATCGAGGTATAAATAAATGCTAAATAATGAGGCAAAAGACTTAAACGTTGTTGTATGTAAACGTCTTTTGACGTTGTTAATATATGTTATCAAGAAGTATACTTGTTATATGTAGTGACTAAGTTCTTGATTCACAAATATTAACAGCTAAAATTCTTATTTTGTTCCTTCAAAGAAAACTAATACAAATCTGCAATTCACGGTTTTTTATAACTAAATAAATGATCATTCAACGTTTTCAATTCTAATTCGGAACACGTCAATGAAATTCGGTAATATCCGTAACAACTCCAAAAACTGGGTCGGTCTACAACTCGTTTACAATCTTTGAATTCTTCGGAACATTTTAATGTAATTTACCCGGCTTCCATCGTGTAACTCGCAAAGTGCTGACCTTTCGCAAATTAATTAAAAATATTTAAGCTTATTAAACAAAATTAAGTAGTTAAATATTTTGTGCACTAGTGAAGTGAATTGGCATGCATTAAATTATTTTAATAATACTTTACTGAGGGCAACTGAGAAAGTATATAATTTATGTAGCATACTACGTAGTATGGAAATGAAAAAGTATTATATTCAAATTCAATTCAAAATCAAAATCATTTATTCAATTAAGACACTAAGTGACATTTATGAACGTTAAATTGAAGCTACTGTTAAAAATCATAGATCGACGCAAATAGACGCCACAGCATGTACTGGATGGTCGAGGTAAATTAGGTGAAAACACCAAAATCTACTGCCTGCTTGTGTCGATCTATAACTTCCAGTTTCCAAAATGCGTAGAGCCTTATGCCTATATATATAATACATAAATAAACAGGTTTCGAAAAAACTTTAGATAAGTAGGTAAATTATTTAGTAGATTCTTCAATTGAGAGAGAGAGAGAGAATTGAGGAAGGAACCCTTAAAGGATCACTTTGTTGTCCTTCTGTCTGTCTGTCCGTCAAGACTCTTTTTTGATACCCGACTCAATTTTAAACAGCAGG
The DNA here is from genome assembly GCA_963859945.1 of Euplagia quadripunctaria. Lineage (NCBI taxonomy): Eukaryota > Metazoa > Arthropoda > Insecta > Lepidoptera > Erebidae > Euplagia > Euplagia quadripunctaria. Next base: position 24,871,721 of record OY982567.1, on the reverse strand, counting down.
CAGAGCATGTAAGTTCTAAAGCATCGGTAGTGAGGGCAAGCTTATCACGACTGATGCCTAATGTTGCAGGCCCGAAACAGAGCAGGACATTGTTGTCGTCAGTCGTCACGTCGGTGCTTACGTATGGAGTATCCATCTGGGCTGATGCCCTCGGAACTCAAGAATCACGGAGAAAAGTAGCATCAGGCTACTAAACACACAGGCTAAAGGCTGTCATCTACACTAAGCCCTAATGAACTCAGAACTAGTCAGGACAGAAGCACGGCAACACAGTATACGCCGATGGCAAACGCAGTGGGATACTGCAAAAAAATTAAGGTGGACATATCGTGTTATACCGCAGATAAATATTTATTTAGCTAAGTCGAAACCACGGTGAGGTCAACTACTGTCTGACACAGATGCTCTCAGGACATGGCTGTTTTCGAGCATACCTTCATCGCTTCAAACGCGATAATTCTCCAGAGTGCCCGTCCTGTCCCGAAGCTCCTGAAGATTCAACTCGCTGCGCAATGACCTGGAGATTGTCCTTAAACAGAAATTAAACCAGAAACACTACTGAAAGAAATGCTTTCATCGAAGACGTCTTGGAACGCGACCGCTACTTTCGCAACAAGAGTACTTCAAAATCTACGTTCCACAGAAAGGAAGAGAGCCAGAAAACAATAACGATTAGAAGGAAAGAAGCAGTGACTTCAACTACCAGAAGAAAGAACAACAGCTAGATCCTCTCCTTCCGCGGGGAAACAGAGGCCGGAGAAATAGGAGGTTTTTAGTCGTACATCTGAGTCCGACATAAAAAAAACACGCTTGCACTTCCACACACACTCATACATACGCACACATACTCACACACACATACATATTTACACTCACACACATTTTTTCAGGTTTATTATAGTTTTGTTAGTTTAAAACAATTTATAGTATAGAAAGGGTTCCATTAAAGTAGAGAGCAAAAGTAGAACGAGCTCTCGGTATGTCATACTGTCAACTTTTAAGTGGGTTAAGAGTTTTGTGAAAGGTTCGCGCTATGATCTTCGCAAAAGACTCAAAACCAGTACAGTAACAAGAATCCTCACCGGAAACTGGACAAACATAGGTTCAACCTAGGCGAGAACACAATATGCAGATTCCGTCGAGAGGCAGAAGAAACTGCAATGCATATTCTATGCTCGTTGAGCGCGTTTGAGCTTAAGAAGATATGTTTTTTTCAATGCTCTCCAAGTAATTACACAATAACTCAAAATAGATTGACAGAGACAGAAATATACAGCTCGAAAAGTCACGGCTCTGCTACAGACCTATTTTTTTTAAATATGTGAGCTAGTTTCCTTAGACGTTTCGTAGCTGCATCGATATGGGATTTCAATGAGAGGCGTCCATCGATCGTTATGCCCAAGTATTTTATGCACCAAACTTGTTCAATAGCCGGGCATTAGCATTGTAAGTTGGATGCTTGGCAGACTCACCTGTGTGCTGCTAGAGCTTGATTAGGAGCAGAGCTTTTGGTTATACTTAAGGCTATGAGTTTTGTTTTGCTTGCGTTCAAGGTCAGTAAGTGTTTTTCAGTTAGCTGGCAGTACTTCTAAGGCCCTCCTGAGTCACATCAATAGCCTCTGTCCATGTCTTAGCATGGAAATTTATATTATTTTTATTATATTATATATTTTTATTATATCCTAGCAGCGCCCCGGGGTTTCACCCGCGTAAGTCCCGATCCCGTAGGAATATCGGGATAGCCTATATGTTAATCCAGATCTCCAGCTATCTGCATACCAAGTTTTATGCCAATCGGTTCAGTAGTTTTGGCGTGACAGAGTAACAAACATCCATCCATCCATACATTCTCACAAACTTTTACGTAGTAAGATTTTACACAACCACACGGAAGAAATGACTACGAACGCCATCTATTAAAAGTAAGTTGCGATGGAAGTCATGTCAGACCAGGAGTTAGAACTCCCAACAGTTCTATTTTTTTTTAGTTGTATTAGTCGCGAGACCGTATCAAGGTCAGCCAGTTCCAGGAAAAACCAACACATTTTTGACCGTCCTTAATTTTAGCAGTAACAAAAGGTCAATGGGATCCTATTGACCTACAATCATGACATTTGGCGAGTAGCGTGGTCTCACAGCACAAGTAAAGGAAAAAGTCGGAAAGTATTAGTTTGTTGATATATCGCAAAAAACATTTTTTGAGATCTTATATTTTGCTTGTATTTTTACTTGTGGCAAGTTTTTACGGAACCCTCGGTGCGGTCGCACTTGTCCGTTTTCTTTATAGTAGGATTTTTTTCGCGAGTTTTATCTCAGTATGCAAAGTGAATTTGAATTCGTGCAAATTCTTAGATCAGACAGACAGTAAAGTACCAATTGTAATAGTTAGATATATAGGCGTAGCTTTGAAATAGCCTTTTGCAACATAAATCAATTCACGCTGCCAATATTGAGAGCCCTATTTAAGTTTGTTAAAAAAATATGGAGCGTCTCAGGACACTTTTTGCATTTGGAGCTACTTTTTTTTCATATTTCGTTTTAACGCTTAATTGCTTTTCAGACAATCACGATCAACCTTCCGTAAGTTCCGTATTAAAAAAAAAATACACAATACAACTTTACAATGTCGTGATTGTGATTTTATTCAGAAATCATACATATTTGCAGATAGAGTGCTGGGATCCCTTCTTAGCACTCTATCTGCAAAATCCCTGATGAGCTGAGAGTCATCCTCGGGAACGCTCTTACCTATTTATAAACACAGAATCAAAAAGAGTGGATGAAACTGACTGTAGAACTTCTAACGAACCATCACCACCTGCAGAGGTGGCTCATACGAGGTTCCGCAGGAAAAAATGACAAATCTTTTAAATTTTGAGAGTTTATATATGTACATTTATAATTTTGCCGCAGTTACTTGCAAATAATACATAAAGCAAACACTTCATAAGTATTACTAATAATTATTTATCTTTTAAAGAAAGTAAAGTATCACCGACTTCAATGATCAGATGATGATGAATGATCTTACCATCTTATCTCAATAAAGTATCGGGCTTATTAAACTTAAGTTTATATGTTCTAACGAACTGCATCGGTAATTTTAAAATATTAGGTATTATTATAAAGGCACCAAGTACCTACTACTACTGTATGAAGTCGTCACCAGGAGCAAACCAGACCAAACTATGAACAAACATGCTATTGTGGCATTACAATACATATACAATAGAATATAAATATATTTTATGGTACACCAACAAAAGTGTTTTTACAGGGAATGCATCAGGTGAATATGTACAAAGGGCGGCCTTATCACTGAAAGCAATTTCTTCCAGACAACCTTTGGATGGACAAATCGACAATAAATAGATGTAATCATGTGTAGTTTTGGTATGAAGTGTTGATATAGGATATTTTTTTTAAAGAATCGTAACTTACTTATATATAATAGCATGACATATATATATATCATTTGATATTGATAAAAAGTAAATAATAAAAATAATTAAACATAAAATTTTATATTTCTATTTTATATTTCTATTTTGCAAAAACTTTGTAATAAATCCAAAAGTTTCCGAACGAACCCGAATATGAAACCGCTGCGCCATTTAGCTTCTCACAAAATTAAGCTGACAATAGCATCCCTTGATTAAAAGGAGAGGGATTAAACTGTTCTGAGTCGTTTGATTTCCAGATTATTTAGATGAAAAGCGTTTGCTTGTGAACAGATCTTAAATGATTAAATACTGCACAAATGGTTGAAAGCTTATTGTCCAGAGTCACCAAATTTATAGTAATTGATAGACAGCGAACCATCTTTTATTCATGTCCGGGAGGCTAAGGATTCTATTACGTTTGATTTTTCGAGCCTGAAATTATTAAAGGAGATACTCTAAATTTGTTAGCAGTGAGAAGACATTTATTAAAGATAATAAATTTGATGTGATTAAGCTAATTTTTATGCATCAGTAATTATTAAAATGTATTTAACTATTTGTTATTACTATTTAAATATGCATCAGTAATTATTAAAATGTATTTAACTATTTGTTATTACTATTTAAATTTTATGCATCAGTAATTATTAAAATGTATTTAACTATTTGTTATTACTATTTAAATTTTATGCATCAGTAATTATTAAAATGTATTTAACTATTTGTTATTACTATTTAAAATAATTGCACTTACATTCACTCGACATGTCGTTTCGATATGTCGGACCCGAAACATACACTGGTGAAGGACTTGTAAATAGCCGACAACACGCGGGAAATTATTTGTGTGCAGATAATATTCATTTTGATTCACATTAAACTCACTCTGTTGAAACTGAGTAAAGAAATGGTTTCAACGTAGCACCGAAAACTATTGGTCCCACTACCTGTAGACCAGCTCGGGTACACCTTCTAGTACACCTGTCTTCAGTTCAGCCGTGTTAATTAACGGGCGGTTGGTTAGCGGATTTTTGGGGGTTTACTTAAATTATACAAATTGTCCATTAAAGCACCAAAATTATATGTTGAACATTTGGCGACGAAAACCGAGATTTCTACAAATCAGAATGAATGTCTGTTTTTTGAGCCGCGAGCCGGCTGCAGCTAGTCAGTAGCCGCGCTTCTGTGATGGTATGTGGTGGTGGTGGTAGTAGTGGCGAAATTATTACCGATCGTAATAGCGCGAGATTTAAACAGCTCCAAATTCTAACTAATTGAAAACCATTATTTATGCTTCTCATCATCAAAGAAAACCTCATTTGACACAATTAATTCTATAAGTTATCTACCTTACAAACTGTGTGATCGCAAAGTTTTAGGTTGTTTATCTTATTACAGACAGTTTAGAAAGTTCGGGTCTCGTTAGTTTCCGTGATATATCTTTTTCAGGGTCGTTTCTTTCGAGACTTTATTTTCGTTAATCTGTGTACTTGAAAACTTTTGTCTGTTGGCAACATTTATATATACATAATGTATATCGGGTAAGGCACGTGTAGGTAGGTATGAGTGTTCGCTTAAGAACTTAACCTTTTTGGGGATTAAAGGTGTAAAGAAAAGCATTACAAAAGTAACTATTTTATTTATTGATAGTATTAGTCACAGCTTTTTTTTTTTTTAAAGTAAAGGATACCCTAATCTTTAAAAACCAACCTTAGAAACTGGGTAGACACATACATATTTGACTATAGAGTCAGATACGTATATGCCAGTCCTAAGAAGGAGATATCGACATGAAAAAAATCTAACAAACTTCTTTGGCTATTCTCTTTTTAAATTACAATATACCATATCAAATTAATGTAATTGGCAACGGCAGTATCATCTACTAGCGGTACCCAACTTGGAATCCCGTCAACAGCAAATACTCTCTACAGCATTCAATGGATGTCGTAAGTGTAGTGTGTCGTAGTACAGACAGTACGAATAATATTTATCTTTTATTTAAAAAAAGTATCACCGCGTTCAAATTTTATAAGTTTAAAGAGTTCCCTCGATTTCTACATGATCCCATCAGACCCTGACCTGATGACCATGGAACCACCTGGAAAGTATAGCCTTTCAAACAAAAGAAGACTTTGTAATCGGTGGACGTACATTAAAAAATACATATAGAACCTTCTCCTTTTTGAAGTCGGTTATTAATAATAAAGTCCAATTGTGGGTACATACTGAAACTCGCACTTCACGAAGGCGTCGCTGAGCTTTCACCGGTCCACCTGTGACCTGGATCGGTGCAATTCGATTGAAGCGTGGGGTAACCAAAAAAAGGTATTGTACCTTATAAATATTATCGCGATTAAGTTCCGAGTTACACATCTAATATGTATTAAAGTGGCGAAAATTTAATAACAACTATACTTATACTATTAAACTATATTCTATCAGAAATATATGTTTTACTAAAATCCTCCCCAATTCTTAATTAAGCCAATGTTTAAATGATTAAACTAAACTTATCAAAGAAAAACGTACAGCCATCAGACCTTGCGCAGATGTGGCTATCCCGTTGCTTATTCAGTTTGTTTTATTCTAACAAGTTCTTTGTCACCCTACAAGTTTTAAATAGGGTCACCCAACTTTATTAAGAACTTTATACTTCAAAGAAACTCAAAACAAAGCTCTTGCTAGCGCATCCAATTTCAAATGAAATGCTTGTGTTAAATATGTGCTGGTACCTCGTAGTTGGTACTGGTTCGTGTCACGCAAAAAGGCAGTCTCAACCTGAACTTAGAATATACAATTTATACCTTAAACAATAGCAAGAAAACAAAATAACATTAAATATATGCAGATACTGCAAAACGTGGGGCACACTATTGATCAATAGTGCAAACAGGCACATAATATGCAACAAGCACGAAATCCTAATTTCACAAATAACCCCAATAATCTCTACCAATCGTCGTCCTAATTGAGCAAATCGGAATTCTAATTCTGAAAATTGACCTTTGAATATTATAACTCTAATTTCGTTAAACGTACCCACATTAAAAACGTGGTATTTAAATACCAATCCTTTTACAATGGATATAGTAAATTACAGTGAAAATATAAATAATGACATTTAAACTCTCTTTAAAACTAATTAATATTTCGGATTCGTGACTACTGATTTTAAATCGTACACAGAACTTTACTGTTTCTTATAATAATTGTTATGCACATGCACCTACATATCAACCTTTGCTTCCTATGGTTTTGAAATTTTAAATATAGTCTTAGTTTAAAATATGGTTTAACTAAGTTTTACTGTAACGCATGAACTCAAAGCTTTAAAAGAGTATTTAAAAATGTTTGTCAAAAATTGCAAATTTTTCTTATTCATTGCTACATTATCTTATTAAACCACTTTCTACTGAACCACTAATTTTACCGTAGTTATATGTGTATAAATCTAATATTTCTATTTCCCTATACAGAATTTCTTTAGCGTTCTACGATACATAATAGTTTTAGTATGTAGTGGAAAATATATAATTAGTCGAAAAAAAAAAGTACGTCAGGTATAAAATGTATACCTATCGAAAAACAAATTCATCTATCGAAACGTCGGGTAGCATAAAAAGATATTGTACCTTCTAATATTATCACCGCGATTAAGTCCCGATTTACACATCTAATATTTCTAAACTTTTATTTTCTTCGGGCTAGCGCTAATATAATTAATCCTTGTCCCCATTAATAGTATACAAAATCATAACTTTCCAATCATTTTATTTTAGTATATTCGTTTACCTAGTAATCATGGACCCAGGTCTGAATTGCATCCATTCGATACTAGCTCCATTTACTCATTCCGTTAGATGGTAACTTCTATCGAGGACCTGTTAGAAAGGCCCTTAGCAATATTTTGATCAACTGATAATCTCACATTCACGGAAGCTGTATTGTGACTCACTTAATAAGACATATCTTTACAGACATCTCAGGAGCTGTGTGTTAATTACGCTCTTCATTAAATGAGTAGAAAGGGGGCGATACGTCAGGAGTATCATTACAGGGGGTCACATCTTTTTAGGCAACGAGCTTGAAAATCTAAAGGGGTACGAATGCGTCAAAATACGGCCATATTTAAAGTATGAAAAGGAAAATACACACCATCTAAGTGGTTTAAGCATTTCATTTACCCATTGCTTTGAGTTTTGTATTCTTTCTTCGCTTTTTTATTTAGGATAATAATCTGTGACTTACGAATAGTCTTATGAATCTGGGTATAAATTTTGAAAATTAACTGTAATTAAAAGTAATGTGCGCACGATAAGACTTTCTTACAAAAAAATAAAAAGGAAGCAAATGGCTATCAAAGTATGACTTTGACAGCCATTTGCATCCTTTTAATTTTTTCAGGTAATTTTATCCAGGTAATAAACTAGACACATAATAACACATGATTTTAATACACTGATCACTCGAAACAGCAGTAATATTAATTAAACATTTCACTTTCAATTTTACTCACCAAATGAAAATATAGTGCTTAGTTTTTTAAGAGACAATGTTCCATGTACTACTCTGTCAAGAAAGTACCGGGAAAAGGTCAATAAAATACAAAACGCCTTCAAAGTAGGCCCCTTCAGAAATAATACACTTACGCCAACGAATAATCCAGTTATTAGAACATTTTTTAAATGCATTTTCCGGAATCGACTTCAGTTCTAGCCGCGAATTCTCTTTGATATCTTCTATCGACTCAAAACAGGTACCTCAACCAGGTAAAAGTGGTAATTTGAGTTTTGGAAAGAGAAAAAAGTCGGCCGGAGCCATATCCGGTGAATACGGTGGTTGTTCGATGGTATTTATTGAGTTCTTGCACAGTCACAATGATGGCTTTGTGCGACTTTGACTCACTATTTTAACTAAAATGTTTTAGTTAAAATAGTGAGTCAAAGTCTCAAGTCAAACAGCTATGTACCTGTTACCATAGTAACAGATTTTCTAAAAGAAATAAGTAGTTAGAAAGCTTATACAATAATTAGTAACTTCCTGCTATCTCTTCCACTACGCTCGAACAAACTTTACACAAATGAGTCAAGAACCTCCGGTACGTTCATTAGCAAAATTCCTTTGAAGCGTTAGGCTTCCTAACTAATATCTAACTATGTGAACTAAATTTATTTTTAATAGATAAAATCTTTAGTGAAAATACATAAATATATATTTACATGTATATGTATTGCAAAATATTATATTTCAGCTTTGTTTGATCACTCATAGATTTCGGTTGTATCATCTAGAGTCCATATTATGCTTGTCCATATTAATCGTATTGAGAAAATCCAAAATAGGTTTATTAAATCATTGGATTACCGTGGTAATCATGAATATATATCATATGAAAATTTACTCGGTCGTCACCTCCTCACTACTCTTGCTAGCCGATGAATAATTATTGACCACGTGTTTTTTTTTTAAACTTTAAATAACTACATCGACGCCCCTCAGATTCTTGAAAAAATAGCATTAAGGGTACCTAGACCTGGCTCCCGTTCACTTAAATTATTCTCAGTGCTTTTTTATAAAACAATTTATACTGGTAATAATTTCTTTAGACGCAGTGTTGACACATATAATAATAAGTTTAAAGACCTCAATATATCCAACAATAGTTTGACTACTTACAAAATTAAATTACGCAAACAACTCGTAAAAGACCACTCGAATACATAAATTGTTATTGTCAGTGGTGTCGATAATTGTGACACTTATCATCATTGTGTGCATGACTGTACGTGCTCTTGTCGGGTATCCCTTGTAATGTACCGTATTTTGAAATGTTATGGAACTCAAGGTCTATAAGTACTGTATTGTCTCCTAATAAAAATTGTATGTGACTGTCTGTTTCCTGAATAAAAAAAAATTATGAATTTGTACATAAATGATACAAAAATTTCCTACTAATTTTATATTTTCTTCCTAGATACTCAAAGACAAGGATCGACAAATAATCTAAGAAAACTTGAAAGTGAATAATATAATATAGCTGAGTACACATGAATTCTAGTTGAATTAATGAATTAAAAAACCAGGCAAATGCCAAGAACCAGAATCGAACCCGAAATCTAAAATCTTTTTAAATTGTAACTTAATAAGATTTGACTACCCCAAAGACAGAAAATAACGTATTATTTTTACAGTAATAAACATACCTACTAAGTTGTATATACATATTATGTAAATATCGTACATATTATAACACACACCACCCGTTTGCGATTGCAGTTTACATAATGTTCAATGAAATACAAGTTCGTTCAATGCAATAAAACAAATCGTTAAATACAGGCCATGAAAACTTAATATTTTGTCAATATCTTTAAGAAGAACATACAAGAAAGTTATTACTTTAAAATGTTAGATATGTTTAGGTAAATATTTTCCTTTTCATTTTAAATTCTTTTCAACGTACACATGACTTTCCTTTCCATTTTTATTACCCTCTGTTCACTCGAAAGGTTTGCTGGAAGAAAATTCAGCTGATTTAAGCTCGCCTTTGTACATACAAGTTCCTATTGTACAAGATGTTTTATTTTGGTGAACAATATAAATAATAAAGTTATCGCACAATATCGTTTATACAGTTTCTAGCTTATTTACGGCAGTCGGTGGCAATTTTAAAACAAAATTACTATATTCAAGTTAACTTTATGTGTTACAGGAAGTCGGTTAAAAAAGGAGTGGTCAAATTTTAGGAGCGTTATGTGTAGCCAACAAATAATTGATTAAGCTATACAAACAAGGAATTTGAAAATATTTTTTTTTCAGGAAACGTTTTTCCTAATATAGGTTTTTTTTAACGTGTGGAAACCCCCACGGGTCATCACCCCACCCGGGCTAAGCGGTAGGGTGGTATGTCGGACTCGAACCGACTAAAACCACACGGTGTTCCGTCACAGTCCTTATTACTAGGGCCTCAGGTGTACCCTTACAAGGAAATCCCTGTGAACCCTGGCAGGCTTGGCTTGACTTAAACAACAGCAACAACCCCCACAACACAAGCGACCCCACTGTGTTGTGGTCGATTTTTTCCCCTGTCAGTAAGAGAGGCACGCGCGAAACACGGCGCCACTGTCTCGGGTCTGCTTCTGCTAAGGCACCGGATAACCCTGTCCGTCGCCCCCAGGCAAGCGCTCATGGAGGCCGGAGATCGACTTGCTCTCTCCGGCGCCTGGTGCGTCTTCTGCAGGATGTCTCCCATCCTACTACTAGTTCTTTCCCGTTCCCTTTCCGCCGCCTCCTTGGCATACATTACCTCCTCGCAAAACGAGGCGGTGGAATCTCATGCGCTCTCGCTCAGGACCATGGACATAACATGCAGCGTCCATGCAGGGCACTCCAATAGAGTGTGGAGTGCGGTATCCTCGCGTCAGCCCCCGCAGTGGTGGCACACAGGCGTTGGCTCCCGGCCTATCCAACACAGATACTTCCGAAAACAGCCATGTCCAGTAAGCATCTGCATTATCCGGTAGGAGAGGCTGCCATGCCGCCTCTCCAGCCAATTCTCCATGACGGGTCTTACCGCCACGATCGTGGCGTGCCCTTTTCCTAATATAGGTGCACATTTCTGAACAACATATTATAAATTTTAATGTCAATTTCAATGATTTTGTTTCATTTTTTATGCAGATATTTCCAAACAACCTGGACATTCCATCAACATCATTCATTCGTGTCAGCCCTCTCTCATACGAAATATTAGCTTTATCGGTAAATTTTCAAGTTTATTTTACAGTTTCAGCATAAGATTTCTGTTTCAAAATCAGGAATTTTCAAAAAATTGTTAGCGCTTTACTTTATTCACGGGGTCTACTATACGACCCTAAAATATTATATAAAATGTGACCACACCTTTCTGCAACACCCGGTATATACTTACAAACTAACATCTTTGCATGTGCTACTTGCGATGACTTGTTTAATTTATTTCTAATAAATGATTTCCCCACAAATTACGCTGTCTGTAATTAGCGCTTCTAAACAGAAACTAAGCATGGCATGCACTATGGGTTCTAGGGTTCTAGAACACAGATAAGATAATACAATTTTAAACTGAGCGGGAATTGATCCCTGACGTTGCAGTTGCTGAATGCTCTACAACCGTGACACCAAATAGACGTAGGTACCATTTGACGTCACGATTTTACAATGTTTTATTTGTACGTGTTGTGTTGCACGATTCTATTTTCACACTTTTGATTTAAAAAGTTTACAGTATTCATATGTGTAAGTACAAGTTGAAGACAACCTAGACAAGGTTATTCTGTGGAAAACATGAATAAACAGTGTAAAATTTGCTAATTCTACTTAAAGCCAGATAAGCCATGACTAAAATGTTAACAGAGCGACAAAATATGACGTCAATTGTTAACGATCTCTTACATCGCATTTTTCACATTTCACACTTTTAGGATAACGACTCGTTTACGAGACAAGCATCATTTATTTTTCACTTAACACAATATGATTTACTTTCAATTATTTTTTATTACTGATTTAAATTTTTGCAAAATTAATTGAATGCCTAGCCTCTTGTAGATTGTAATGCGTATTTAGAGAAAAACTGGATAATGTCGTAGTAAATAGTAGAAGCAGCTATGTAAGTAAGTATAGTTTATTTGCCATTAACTGTTGTACATAAGTTATTATAGTTAACATAAGTGCTAACATTTAGTCAGACTGACATGCAAAAAACTTATATTAAATATTACAAAATTAAATAAAAAATAGTATAATCAATTGAAAACTAGTCTACGAACGAGAATTAAATTACCATTTATTATCATAAAAAAAAACATTGTAAATGTCAATAGTGTATTCATTATTATTATTAACGCTCTTTGAAATAGATCTTTCAATGGATAGAAACAGTTTTGTATGAGCCATGATCAACTATTTTTTAAATCTTGATAAGGTTGTTTTTAATATCTTCTGGCAACGCGTTATGTTGTAGTATAAAAGTTTTCAGATACTTTAAAACAAATCGACCATAAATATAATAGTAAGTTTTTAAACGTAAAGAAGGAACTACATCTAAACGATCTTTAACTTAATAAGAAACGAAGGATATCAAAACAATTTAACAATTTCGTTACATTTAAAACATTTATTTAAAATAAATTTTCACTTCTAACAGTTATCTAAAAGGGAATTTATCATAAAGATTTATATAATTTATATGTCCTGAATTGCTATAATTTATACATAATTATACCAGTTCCCGTGAGAAGCATACAATATTGTGTGCGGATTTAGTTTAACAAATTATTCTCACATGAGTAACTACAATTGAAATTAATAGTTCAGGTAACGTCCACCTGCAGTTATTATACTATTACTTTACATAATGGGTTTAATCACCCAACCGGGAGTGATTTTGTATTAATAATTTTTAAACGAGTTCTTTGCGGTTGTATAATTCTCAGTAATTTTGTTGTTGGAATATGGAAATGAATAAATTATTGGATAGGAACAAAGGATTAGATTTTTGTTTTTGTAACTAACTCGGTGAACAAGCAGACGGCCTGGCTGATGGTAACCGGTTATCAATGCCCATAAAAACTTGCAGCACCAGTGGTGTCTATGTACAATGGGTATAGTCGCACATATTAACCGCCGTATAATGGAGTTTTTGCGACCATACATGAGCATAAACAAGCGCACCGTTTTTATTGGATACTTCCTAGAGCTTTCACCCGCTAAACTTATAACCTCAATAATTTCAAGGTTTAATTTTGTATATCCTTAACATTGTTTCGGTAGCAAACCAATGAGTTTTTGGAGAAGTGCTCGTCTTCCTAGATCCACCAGAGACTCCTCAGAAAAAAGATCAACAACGTCAGTCTGCCACTGACATGGATGGTAAACAGACAAACTTAAGAAGACATGTTTTTCCTCATTAGTAATATGTAATAAATATAATGTTATGATAATTATTAAATACGAGTACATTGCAAGTAGCCACCCACTAACTACACACACCTAACCAATGCATGCATTATTAAAGTATTATCTGCATAAACTTGAAATAGAAGAAGAGGAGTTGATTTTAGAATGTATTTTTTTACATTCGTTCAAGAGAGTAAATATGGATAGAACATTGTACTCGGATATAATCAAATTTGGCTATTCTTACAAGTGCGCAAGTCATACGTAGCAATTGTTGTTATGTGTAAAAGCAATAATTATTGTATTTTAATTTAAACATACAATTATTTTGGAATATAAAATCTAGACAAGCTAAAGCTATCACTGTGTGCTTCCATATCCAGAACTCAAAGAATAAGTTTTGCCTATAAATGTAAACATAGGTAAACGAATTTTGAACTCAACATCTTAAAGTTCCGTTTACAACTTGTACAGTAAACATGAATTGTTGTCTTAGTGAGTTAGTTATTGGCAGACGTTCTCATATTTTTCTCCACTTTTATTATTACGCAGATGGTTATTTTGTTTTCTTAAGACGACTTTATGGAGGCGTAATATAATTGTGACCATAAAGCCTAGTAATTTTTATTTTTATATATCTTTGTAGACGTTCATGGGGTCTAGTATGAAATTTTTGTGTTTTGCTATGAACAATAATTGCTACTTGTTTTTAAATTAAATTAAAATTAAAGAAACAAAGCAAACATGTGAAAATGAAATGTATGGTGTCGTAAATTTAACGTGTGTATCTGCGCATCAGGCTCCTAGTTCCTAAAGGCATGACCCGATTCTGATTTGTTTGTCGAAATTGATTTTATTGAGATAAAGTTCTGTAGGAGCTCGTGGTTAAGTGGTAACCGACTAGGTTAGCACATTACAAGGTTAAGTAATTAAAGCCAGGTCAGTCTTAGGATAGGGAGAGCACGTTAAGTCGTCGGTCCCGGTTGCCATACGAACATCTGTGGCATTCGTTACGGGTTGTTGTTGGGACCCTAAAAAGTCCGACAACCTGGTCTAACTACAGAACTTCGATATCGCCTTGTACTTGGGTTGTAGAGGTCTGATAGCAGTCGTTTCACGTAAAATTTTGAAGCTCAGCCGTATCGTAGTTAGACTGAAAGTCAACCCCAACTTAGTTGGAAAAAGGTGCGGAGGAAAAAAATGATGAGATAAAGTTCTAATTATTTTTTAATAAAGTGGAATGTCAAGGGGTAGTTAGTATACGTACATTTAGAATAACGTTTTCTTTTGGTTTTACACTTGCAAGATAACGAAAATCATCATCCTCGCTTTGTCAAGCATGAATAAAATAATATTTCTGTCTCAACAAAATTTTACAATGAATGCAAACAATACCTAGCTTCCCAAGTATTCACGACGTGGAATTTGACGGAGTACATCAATTAACCTTTTTACCTTACTTTGGTAACTTTATATTTTCTTATCAAAATAATACAGACATCGTTGCTTGGGCACAGGTGCTTTCGCATCTTTTGCCTTTTTTTCACTTTAATATCGTTGGTGCGCCTATAAAAGGGACCTTCGTAGTCATAAACTGTGTAAATAGAGTTATTTTAATTGTGTTTTACTTTTAATAAAATAGTAATACTTAAGCAGAAATACGTATTTGCAGTCTACAGATATATACAGAAAAGAAACAATGGATTTATCGTTTACTTATTTAATGGACAAAGAAGGTACAAAGGCTTAAACATTGTCAGGGAGTCCAGTCTAAGGTATAGTTAACATAAAATTAAGAAGACGATGCTGAATAATAAAATAAATAAGACATTTTATATACGCAAATTGAGAAAGAAATAATTACACTATTGGGATTGGTTGGTATTGGTATAGTGCTCTGTTTCCGCCGCATCTAGACTCATAGGCGGTCCATTATGCATAGACATTATTTTATTTTCAAGTGATAGTATTTCGACGGTTCGCAAGATATTACGCTTAACGTGAAATAGAAAATTCACTTGGAGATCTTCTGAGAACCTAATGAGAGGTTCTCAAAAACAATACAATAAATAACAACTGACTAATTACAGTCGTTAACACAATTGATTGTTGCTTAGCTAACAAACTCTTGTTTCCCAATTCGAATTAAGTTTATAAATACTTATCATTGTCTAACGGTAGCCTTAAACTAAATTTAAGTAAATTCTGGGACCATATTTTGTCAGTAATAGGTATCATTAATGTACCTAAATCTTATTTAAATAGTAAAAGGTTGGTCGTTCATATTCTTGACTAGCAAGGGTCAATTGTTCAGTTTGTAAACACTTCAAACAGACCAGAAGGTACCTGGTGCGTTTATAATTTTAACTTTTATATTAAAAGTATCACATGTATTGTAGTCTTTTTTAATTAACTTTGAAATTTCTCTTTATTTCATTTTCACTGTTCAATGTTCTTTGTTAGTGCTTTTTGAAGTTGATTAAACTTTTTTTGAATGTATATTTTCCATTTTAGTGTACGTAGTGGTAAGTACGTACTGAGTAGATACGGTATTTAGATCATTACTTACTGTAATGTAAGTTACCGAACTGCCGTACGTTAGATTATCTATATTAAGTTTGGTTTAAAAAGCCCGATACTTTATTTGGATAAAGTGGTAAGATTTTTAGTCTTTCTAGCAACTTGCTGCACTTGTTTTAATAAGTTGTAAAAAATATACATTTTATACACGTTTTATATATATAATTTATTTAAACAATTCTTAATAAACTACCAAATAAACTTCAAATGCTTCATTCAAGTGCATAATTTAATTTGATGTGGGAGAGCCTTGCTTCGGCCGACTCCGCTCGTTACCACGGCCTCACAGAAAACCGGCCGTGAAGCAATGCTTGCATTGCATTTCGCCGCGTGAGTGAGGTTACCGGAGGCCCTAACCCTTCCCTCTCCCCTATTCCCGTCCTTCCCCTCTCCCCCCTCTTCCCCCTCTTCCCACTCTTCCCGCCCTCCCCCTCTTCTCCTACTCTCCTAATAGAATATTATCTATTTTGGTCATTAGCTCTCTTATTTTACTGGACTTGTAGCATAATGTTTAGTGTAAATTAATTACATGACTTATTAAAGTAACGGTTTACGTTACTTTAAAATGAAAATCTCAATCTAACACACATACCTTAAACTTTGTTTGTATATGTACACAATAAATATATAATAATAATTATGTTCCGTGATCGCTAACTAAAAGTAATCTGTGTTGATTGTATTATTGATCGTTCTATCGTCCATCTATCGATCGATGATAATCGTAGGTATAACGAAACTCTTCAAACAATATTCAGGAATGTTTGTTGATTATTCTGACCCCATTTTCCTCATTTTTAAATGACTGAAAACCAATTTTGATCGGAATTAAAGGTCACTTTTATTTTTGATTTTCACGGTGTTTCATTGGGTTGGTAATTTACAACTTTTTGAAATATTTAAAGAAGATTGTAAATTCAAAGCAACAAAAAAACTACTTAAAATGTTACTAAAAATGTCAACAACGTCGAATCAATCAATATGCAAAAAGGTTTTAATACAGATCTCAGTTTTCATGTTATTGAAATGTTTTTGCCGTTCAAGAGCTACTTTAGAAACTGTGCAATCTAAGTATAAACTACTGACTTGCATTCATTTTGTAACCTTCAACCAGGAAATGCTGAAACATTTTGAGAGCAAAGTGATCCCAAACTTAATTTATTACAGCTAAGTTTATATTTTATATGGACATGTCAACGTCTGCATGTTTATGAAAGAAAACTGTTTCAAACTTTCTAGTTTTGCTTATATGAGTGACTTGACTTCGCAAGAGCTTCATTCACGCTTTTAACCTACTCTTTTAGTCCTAGCACGTACGTTTAACAAATAAACAAGGTATTTTTTTGCAAGAGATATTTCCTTAATATTGCACGAAAAGCATAAAGTACTTACAATATTTGCTAAAATTTAAACTTCTCTATCGTCATGTTTAATGAGTTAAACCCCACGAAGTGGTACATTACCGAAATAAAGAAATTCCTTACAAAAGCTTGCAGTAGCAATGTATGGTCTTATTACTAAGGTTAACAAAAAGAAAAAATGGTTAAATTGGTAAACTTGGCTTGTTCTGGATATGTATAATATATCCAAGTTAAGAAATCTGTGTATCTTTATACAATTAGATAAAAAAAAAACGCTAATACCATTTTTCCTCTGCTCGTCAACCGATTTTCTTTATCTATTCTTTTTGTTTAACAGCTATTGACGAGCGTTAGTATTATCAATAAAAAATGGTTTTTCCTACCTTGGACGGATAATAGGAATAATATATAACAATAGTGATGATAAATTTGTAGTATAAATGAATTGTAGGTTAATTATAATATTTTATGTGAAAGCTGTTCTCAGCTAGGCTAGAGGCTTTTTCCGCCGGAATCGAACCGACTAAAACCACACGGTGTTCCGTCACAAGTGGGCCTATTGCAGGGGTCCCGGGAATATCCTAAGAAGGAAGCCTCCGAACACCTGCAGACCTTGGCCGCCTCTTGGTCAGCAGGCGGCCATACCATAGAGTACGGGGGTCTTGCCCCCGTCCGGTTTAGAGAGGCGCACGCGGAACACGACGCGCCACCTTCTCAGGCCTGCGTCTGCTAGGGTAACGGACAGCCCTACCCGTTAGCCAGAGGCCAGCGCTCATGGAGGCCGGATATCGTTCTGTACTCTTGCGCCTGGTAAGTCTTCTGCGGGACGGGAGAGTACTCATCCTCTCCCGTACCCTTTCCATCGCCTCTTTAGCCAACATCACTTCCTCACAAAATGAGGCAGCGGAAGGCTACAGAATAGCCTGTGTTAGGCAAAAAACCGTCCCGTTCCCTCAAAAAAGGTGAAATTTAATTTAATTTAATTATACTATTAGTAATAGTAATAATTAATAAACATATTTTCTTTCTTTCTTTCTTTCAATGGTTGAATTTCGGCACGTGGGCGAACACTAATTTACGTAAAGTTGACCAAAGTAGGAGAAGGCAAGTCTTAGTGTTGTTGACATAATCGATGAATTGTATAGATATACAGAAACTGTTGCTACACCTAGTATTAGCCGTGAATAACAAGGATGCACCTAAGTTTAGCCGGCTAGAACTAAGTGTAAACATTCTTCGGCTTTTAGACGTAACATAAATGCAAATCAGAATGAGACCTTTAACATACAGGTACAGATACAGGACCAGTGAGTACCTCTTACGTAGTTTCCTATTTTCTCTAGATAACGCTGAGGTAACCTACCTATAGTTTTACTGTATGTGAATGTTGCTACACATTGTTGTACAGTGACATCATTTCTACTTTATACGATACTTGACACAATACGAAATGCAGTGAAAAGAAACAATTGTGGCCCCATATGCTCCTACGTAAATGGGATGTTCAAACTTCCTTATTTTGTGATGAAGAACCTTTTAGCAAACAATTTCCTTCGATGGTAAAAGCATGGAGTAAAATAACAAATGGAAATAAATGGAAAAGAAAATTAGTTTCTTTTGTTGACGCAATTAAACGCTTTCGTTATTTACTTTCGATTAGGATTTAAATAACAAGACCGACATTGTAAATTCTGTGTTTGGTATATGAAAGTTGCAATGTGCCAATATTACAAGGACTGGCACGGGGCTGACACAATAGCATTTTTTTTTTTTTTTTTTATTAGTAGTTAAATAGAGTGTAAAATTAACAGTTTTATTTTCAAAGTAAAAAATATATTTTAATAATTATAACAGTCTCAACAAAATAAATATCAAATTAACGGTAATATAAATTATAGAAAGTTTAAGTTAAAGAGTTTTCTCAATCGTGCAGTAATTCATATTTATAATATTTAAATCTTTTACATTTAACTAATTATTTCATATGTATACATGTTTAGTTTATTTCTTAAGGTTCCTTATATATATGTATAAATGCTTCAAAAGCCTTATTCCACTAATGATAATAAATTTTTACTTACCAATAATTTAATAACAGAATTTATTTTAGGGGCTCGTGTCTAAGTGGTAACCGAGTAGGTTAGCAGATTTCAAGGTCAGTCTTAGGATGGGTGACTATTCTTCCGTACCTCCGAGAGCACGTTAAGTTGTCGGTCTCGGTTGCCATACGAACATCTGTGGCATTCGTTACGGTTAGGTGGAGCCCTAAAAAGTCCGACAACCATGCCTTCAGTAGAACTTCGATATCGCCTAGTACTTGGGTTGTGGAAGTCTGATGGCAGTCACTTCACGTAAAAATATCGAAGTTCGGCTGTTTAGTAGTTAGACTGAAAGTCGACCCCAACTTAGTTGGGAAAAGGTGCGAAGAACGATGAAGTAACTTTTCTATGTACTTATATAATAATAAAGCTATAGCCGAAGGCTTGGTTTGTTTATTAATTTGAATGCGCTAATATTAGTACGGTTTCAAAGAATTAGGCTTTAGATAGACAATTTGTTGAAAGAGATATATTATATGAGCTTAACCAACTGGTAAACTATTTGCAAGTGCAAAGCGAGATGTACAAGTATATATTTGCGTATCTTAAATCGTGCGATATTGCAGTTATGTTTTTCATAAGTTTATACTTCATAATTTGCAATAAAGTTTTTGCATGTCATGCATCAAATAACTTTTTAGCTGGAAAAATATTCAACCTATTTATAGGATTCTTACTGCCTTAAATGGACGTTTAATGGTTACTTAAGCTATCCATTGGTAAAGATTTTTATAGATTTTTTTTCCATTAAGCGAGTACTTCAGTATCCATTGAACGTCTCTAAGTACGGCAGTTAGTATTAGCCTGTATAGTAATTAAACGAATACATTTACCAATACCAATAGTCTTGCGTAAGACGGTAGTACAACTTAAGTTTTTCACTAAAATATGTTCAGAATAAAAACGTATACCACCGATAAATTTACATAATATTTGGAAGGGACACACAACAAGAAAACTTCTACCAAAACCTGTTTCAAAACTGATAATAATGGTAATTTATATTGATGTGTGTCATGTGTTGTGTATCAGAGTTACATTTTACAATTTACATAAAAATAAATTGCTACAATTTGCATCTATTATCGTCGTCAATATCTTAGTCCTAACTTACTTCAGTAACAGCGCAAATTGTAGATTTAGACTTGTGATTTTTCTAAACTTGATAATGAATTGTTTTCTGAGTAGAAATGTATAGTGTAGTGACAGAAACAATAACTACTGTCAAATACTTACGATAAAACATGTCCAGTATCTAGTCTTCTGTAAGGAGAAATACCAATCCGGGAAAATTAACACGTTATCACACCTGAATGATTTCGTCAAGTTTATTATTACTAATAAACTGTTGAACATTTATAACGTAAAATATACAGATAACTAGTTTATACATGGAGTACACTGAAAGTTTTGCGTAACTCATCAATAAAACAATTAACATGTAAAGTAAAATATTGACTGCTTTTTGAAGTATTCTTCATTACATTTTAAACACTTTTTCATTCGGTTAAACTATTTTCAAAACATAAGGACCATTGGTCTAAGGGTGTTTTTCACGTGCTGGTTGAAAGCTGGCTCTTCCGGTCCCGTAAATGTCATATCTCTCATCAAATCTCTAATTTTTGGGAAAATAAAGAAATCGCAAGGTGCCAGGACTCAGGACACAGCTCTTCCTTTTCAGAAGCCAAAAATTACTTTGTCTTGTTCGCGGTGTGCGCCGAAGCATTGTCATTATGCAATAGGATGCGACTTCTTGGTCGTTTTTCCCTATTTTTTTCAAAGACACTGGGCAAACAAATGGGTTCACTTATCATTAACTGTCTTTTGTTCTTCAAGTGAGGTTGTGCAGACAGGACCCGTCCGGGGGAAAAAAAACGCAATCATTTTTTGCCTAAGTTTCTCGTCAGCCTTAATTTTGTTGGTTTGCTGTACCTTCGAACACCCATACAGAAGACTGTTGCTTTCTTTCCGGCGTGTAACAATATATCCATGTTTCATCTCCTGTCACAATGTCATATACAGCATTTGAACGTCCGTGATCGTACTTCAACAACATTTTTTTACACCAATCAACACGAATCCGTTTTTGTTCTGAGTGAGTTCGTGAGGAATCCAGCAGCAACAAAGTTTTCTAACTTTTAAATGTTGATGTAAGATTTGTTGAATTTGGCTCATACCAATCCCCAAAGGTCTTCGAATCTCCTCATAGGTGATACGTCAGTTTTCTTCAATTAATTGCCTTAGAGTAGCCACATTTTCCTCAGTGATCGCAGTTGAGGGCCGACCTTCACGAATTTCATCATGGAGAGAAACACGGCAACGATCAAATTCTGCGTACCAACGCCTTACGGTGCTCAAATGAGGTGCTTCCCTCGCAAGAGCATTTTGAAGACAAGCAGTGTAGTCTTGCAGAGTCAGTGAACTTTAATAATAAAAAAAAATCATCGCCCTAAAATTGAAAATCTGTGATTGAGTTTCTTGTGTTTAAAAAATATAACATTCGAAATTTAAACATTTATGAGCGGCCAGGAGCGCAGAACTTTCAGTGTGCCCTATGTAATAATAAATGTCTGTCGAATAGCTGACGCAACCAGAATTTGCCTTAGTATAAGTAAAGCCCCTATGCCTTGAAGAGTTTACTCCTTAAGAATCAAATCAATTCATTTAAGGCGCCCGGTATGAAGAAAATATGAAGAGTGAAATTTAGTGATCGGAGGGCAGCGTAACGCTTTAACGCTTAGTCTGTTGTCTTTTTTGCCCTTTATTGGAGTTTACTCTTTATCCTCGACGCACGTAAGTAGATATTTGTATGTACCTTTCGACACCAACAATTTATACTACGCTAACTCGATTTTTAGGTAAATTCGTTTTTTATACCAAAGTTCTTAAAATGTGCTATTTTATATGTAAAATAAAAATCATGCAGAAATACACAAAAATAACGAAGTTACAAATTTTATAAAACGCTAAGTATAGGTATTTTATAAAATCACTCAATTTATATTCCGCTAACTATTATTATCGGTGTGTACGCGGGGAAGGGACGCACCGCTTGTTTGTTTACATTAGTCTAACGCTACTTGGCGCTTTGTTAGATGAAAGTGCGCGGTTTTAAATACTTTATTAGTGTAATGATAAATAATAGAGTTATATTTACAAGTTAATCGAAATATTAATAGTGTTAGTGTGTTATTACAAACATGTCACGAAAACGAGCTAAGTATTTAGTGGAATTAACCAAAAAGGAGGAATATTCATTGAGGAGTGTTCACGAAAATGATGAGATTCCACTTTATACTGACGAAAGAGGTAAGTTTAATGTGATATCAAAGATTATAATGTATAATAACGTATATAAATATGGTTAATAATAATTTACTACATGTTTTTGAAAGTTTGAGCCATTTTGCTCAAAGTCCGTATAACACTACGCTAACATT